>BSBK01008105.1:35000-407500 GCA_027943335.1 Chamaecyparis obtusa | reverse complement strand
TACCTTGCAGTGAGTGTCAGTGTACATTTCCTTATTTCATTTAATTTTCCAGATTGATATGCAGTATTGAAAACTTGATTGCTACAGTATGTTATTCATTTCTCATGTATTGCTTAGATCCAATAGGATCTAACCATATTTTCCTTTCTTATGCAGATATGAAACCCTAAAGACCTAGATGCAGATGGAGACTCAAACTATGAAGACCTAAATGAAAAAACCTAGCAGACAACCAGCTGACACAAACCAATACAAAAGGCAATGCATGGGACCCCTATTCCATACTTCAATCTTTCTTTCAATTCTACAATGTACTCTACTTATTGATGAAACATGAAATAAGAAAGGACATTTGTATATCACATTCAGTTTGAAAGCACAATGTAATGATTACTTATGAATTTTGGAATTTTTTGAAATAATAATCAATACTTAGAGTAAAATAATGACATCTAGAATGAATGCAATAAGGACATGTAAACTAACAAAACCTACAAGGTAGTGTTAATTAGACAAACAAATGCAACCTTTTCCTACTTATGCTTATTGTATTGTATGCTGTATTTTTGAGTAACAAGTATAAGTAACCAGAGGAACACTTGGAACCACAATAGGTGTTGGAATTAGGAGAGATAGGTACTGAGAGGGGAGGGGGTGAATCAGTGCCTTTAAAACTTCACTTGTAAAACTTTCAGATCTATAACTAAATACTGTGATAACCGATCAAAATAACTTGAATCTAATTGCATAAATCAATCATCTAGTTACCTTGAGAAAGTAAACAACATGAAATCAATATGAAAATCACATAACACAAGTATTTTGGTAATGCATAAACCCTTGTAAGAAGGTAAAAACTGCAGTGGGGATGACACCCACAAATTCTTCACTACTGCAGATAGAAAAGGTTTGCCTATTAAGGCTACAAGTTTTGATCACTTCTAGTGATCTTACCCTGTTAGGAGTAACATATTATATCAGCTAGATCTACCTAGTTATAGGATTTTAACAACACTAATGAAGTGTGTACTTGGTTAAGAGATTTACATAAGACTGTTAAGTCTACTCTGTTAAGAGATTTTATCAAAAAACTCTACTACAATTGTTAGAAAGTAATAGGCAATTATCTGCTAGTTGACAACTCAATTGTCTAAAATAGATCAATAAATGCTCATAAAATATCACCTTGACTATGATGATTCACTACTCTGTTCTACTCGGTAGCTTTCTCTGATTCTACTCAATCTGATATCCTTTGTACTATTTTTTGCTCTGTAAGCTGATTGACTTGAAGTTAGGCAATGGCTTCAAGTGCTCTATGATTCATATATATTAGTTCACTCACTGCTCTGAATGATGCGAACAAAAAAATATATAGTGTTCTATTTTTGCCGCTTTAGCAAAAATTAGGTTACAAAAATAAACATAACTGTAAGATCTACGGTGCAAAATTAACCTAGATCAACTATTACAATAAGATAAACATTACAATTAATGAGTATCCTATACAATAAATGTTCCTCGATCTTGGTAAACCATTTTATGATCTGTTGTAACCATTTGCATAGAAGAATGTGCCATTTCAGATTACTATGCCATTTTCTATGATCATCGGTAAACACTGTATAAACTACTCTGTGTATACTGCGATGCTTGGTGTTTACTGTCTGTCGGTGTCGGTGTCGCTGGTGCTCGATAAACTGTGTGATGCTTGGTGTAAAGACTTTATCGACTACTCTGTCTTACTTCTGGTTATCGACCAACTCAATATAAGTGACCAACCAACTTGTTTATTATCCTTTGATACTAATGACAACCTTAAATGCTCAATAGAGATTAACAATCTCCCCCTTTGGCATTAGTATCAAAACTTTGAATGTATATAGACAAAATGTTTCTATATATTCCTTATGTCTCCACCATATACATATCCATAACAAAAAAATTTCTAAGTACAAAG
This sequence comes from Chamaecyparis obtusa, assembly GCA_027943335.1. Lineage (NCBI taxonomy): Eukaryota > Viridiplantae > Streptophyta > Pinopsida > Cupressales > Cupressaceae > Chamaecyparis > Chamaecyparis obtusa. The sequence continues at coordinate 405,540 of BSBK01008105.1, read as the reverse complement.
TACTCCCCCTCGGTGCATGCTCCCGGTAATATACATATCAAAGTATACTTATTATTTGGCATATACATGTTTTCCCCCTTTTTGATAATAATGCCAACTACAAAAAAATAGAATGTATACTTACATCTTACCAAAAATGTTTGGATGGGTTTTCTTTATAGACTCTGAGAGGTTGTCCCACTCCTCTTTCAAGTTGGTAAGAGCAATATGCTCAAGACCGACTTGTGCATGCATGTCAAAGATATTATCTAACACCAAAATCTCTGGTGTTGCTACAAGTTGTTCAGCTTTGACAATATGATGTTAAAAAAATTTCAGGTAAGGAGTGAGTTCTATTTGTAACTCTATGACCTAATCAATGATTTGCTCTTCTTGTTTTCTTAGATCTGCTATCAACCGCCAGAGTTCCTGAACTTAGTGAATATGCTTTAAGAAGGCATTCAACTTGGTTATAGCTGCTTGTGTACTCAACTTTATTTCTACTTCTAAACCTTTTATCTTTTCACTGACTTCTATAGTGAAGGTGTCTGAAGTACAAAGCTTGATAAAAAATTGACAGATTATCTAGGTGATAGATTTTACCTCGGTAATGACCTCAGATAATTTTACCTTTTTCAGTGCCACTTCTGTGCTAATCCTTTCTGCCAATTTGGTCTAAATCTTTGATTCTACCCTTTCTTCTATTCTTTTATCTGCATCTGTATCAGGGGCATTGATTTTGTCAGCGAGTGTAGAAAGTTGATCTATGATGGGAGTATTCTCATCAATATTTGTCTCTGGACTATCTGTTGCAGAATATCCCTCACATCATGTAACACTTCTGTGTGTTTGTGTTCTTGCCTTAAATTTTCTTGTGCCACTTTCCTTGAACATAGCTCCCCATATCTACTTAGTTCCTCGAGGCTTAGGGTTCTCGGGTCACATTTTGGTATAATTATAACTTCATCAATGGTGACTGACCCTTTTGCTTTCTTCTTCTTCTTCTTCTTCTGTGCAAGTGGTGACTTCTTCTCACTAATAAAAATAGCTTTTTCTCCACTTTTCAGAGTATCCTTCCCAGTTGACACCATATCTTCCTTCTTCTACTCCTTGGTAGATGGTATGGGAGTCTCGATTGTAGTGTCAGGTGGGTTCACCTTGGTCGACTTTGTTTCTTCTGGTTCCTTTATTTTTGTAGAGTGTGCCTCTATTTTGGTAGGCTCATTTGTATCTGTAGGTTGCTCAGGTTCTTATATCTCAATTGTATCTTTAGTTTGCTCAGGATGAGAAGCATCGGGTTGTACTTGTGAAAGTATTTCAACTACCTCTGCAAGTATAGGAAGTTCACCCGATAGAGATGTGAACACGCTATCAATGTCTAGTACTTCATCTTTGTTTGGTGCAATAGTCACATCTTCATCATCCTTATCATCAGGATCATCGTTAGTGATGTCCTCAATGAGTGCATCATCATCAGTTTTCTTTTGCAAGTGGATCTTTACTTGATTCGGTGCATCCTATGAAATTCTTATATCCTCCTTTTGTTCAGTGATATCAATTACCTCAGTAACTAATATACTGGTGTCCTTTATTTTCTTTCCCTTGCCATCATCAATGTATATACCTTTACCTTTTGAACTGCGTCTCTTCTTAGATAGTTTCAGGAATGCTTCCTGTTTAGCTCTTTCTTCTGCTTTCAAAATTGATGTCCATAGAGAATCACATGTGACATCCATATTAGCCACATTCTCATCCATTATCTGCATAGCTCTATTATTGACTAGAAATATTGCTTGGTACTTTGTCATGTATTCACTTGCTACATCATAGCTGAAGTGTGAGGTTGCACGAACTAATGATTGTTCTCTTTTCCTTTTTTCAGTATCAAGTGCAATAGCCCATCTCTCATTTATTTTGACATCTAGTTCCTTCGGTAATTAACATGCAAATTCCATTGGTACTTTCTTGAATTTAATCATCATCTGGATGATAGCATGTTCTAGCTTTGTCTTGTCCTCAATTGACATTTTGTTAAATTTGTCTATGCCTGGATCTACAAGATTTCCATTTTCAATTATATCTTCAATTATTTCTTCTATTGTACTTTCCCTATTACGAACTAACTTGAATTGATTAGGATCATTTTCAGTTTTTGTATCCTCTAGATCTTCCTTATTTCTTATGTATTTCCTCTTTTTCTTCGGTGGCTCAGCTACTTTCTTGTTCTTTCACTTTATGTATTTCTTCATCGGCGTAGCTGCCCTTCTTTTTGCTACTTTTACTATTTCTTCTTTCTTGGTAGGTTGTGCTGCAATTGACGAACGTGTCTTCATTCCTTCAGGTTCTGGTAACTGCATTTCCTGTTCAACATTGGTTGGAGGAACCGGTGTGTTATACTTTTCTTTGTCTGACTCGGTCTCCTCGCTGTCATAGGGCTTGTCAGCCAATTGTAACTGACCTTCGGTTGTTTCTTTAATCGGTGACTCCGCAGATGAGGCAGATGCATTTCCATATTTTGTTGTGAGATCTTTTCTCATTTTCTTCACCCTTCTAGACATTTTTCCGATCTCTATGTTTGTAGTGATTCATGACTTAGCTTCCTCATATATGCCAAACCCACTTGCTGTGATGTCTATCGGTAATGCCAACAATGCATTAATAGATTTCAAAGTGAAATTGTAGTTCATTTCATATCCCATCGGTACCAGCCATTTTGTTCTCAGTTCTACTACCTTTATCATTGAGTGGTCTGTGCTAACTACAAAACATATGTCATCTTCAAATTTACTTACTAATTCCCTTGGAATTCTACTCCTTTGATGCATTTTTGTCTGAAATTCTTTGAAATATGCATTAAATTCCTTATTCAGATTATTTCCTAGACTCTTCATCATTTCACCAATTTGTGTAGTTATCGGTTTATCTGATTGCCAGTTTACCTTACCGATACCTGGTACATATTTTTGTAGATAGAAAAATGTATAGACAAGCAGTGATTTGTACTTACATGTGTTGGACTTCTTTGATCTTATTGTCTTTATATTATCTTGTAGTTGGTGTAGTAGCAGTTCGGCAAGATCTACCTGGTGATCTTTCTTCACAATTTTATATGCCATGTCCACAGCGCTGCAGGGTACACTATTTAGTCTGCTAGATTGAAATATCTTGTATCTGATGACATGAGCTATGAATTTTACCACTGGGTCTTTGATGATTGATATTTTCAGTGCCCTACTGTCCCATTGAGCTCCAGTGTTCTTTTCAACATCAAGACAAGACAAACTTCAAAAGGCTTTTGCTTTGTCGATTGTAGGGTACCCAGTAACCCTACTGATAATCTTCTTTATGACCTCAACAGGTTTGTCCACTCAAAATTTCCCATCATGAAATCTTCTCAATACAATTCTTATCCAATCAGTGCTGAATGTTTGCAGGAAGTGTGTAAAATGTGATAACCCTGACTCCTCGATCTTCTTATAATTGGATTTTATCTTTCCATTTGGTCCACAAACTTGTTGATAAGCAGTAATGGTCTCAAAATCACCTACTTCTTTGATTTTGTAGTGAATATATGCCCTAACATATTCTGTTAACAAAACCCTATCTGGAATACTTGAAAATGCACCCATATCGTCCGTTTGTGCTGCAACCTTAGGATGTGGTTTGAATTTGGCCTCGGCAAAATTAGCCCTAACAATTAATTCTACTTCCTCCTCAATGTTTTGCGATTTTCTTGCAGTTGATGTTGATGCCATAAATTGTTTCTTAGGGTTTCAACAAGCAATAGATAACCAATGTTCAGTAGTAAATAAACTTACTTGATATCGTCAAAGAATTGTTGTCAGTTCAATCTACAATAGCTTTGAATCTTTTCTGGAAAATCTTTAGCTCAAACTCTTCTCTGTAAAATCTCTATTCTTTGAAATTGCAATGTAACAATGAACTCTGTTTCCGCGTATTTATAGATTTTTTTGATATTCTCGCTCAAGCTTTGGTGCAATAAATGCATGACCTAACTTTTGATACAAAACATCTGTGAGCTCGGTAATGTCTACAATTTCCTTTGCTCGGTTAATATAGAATTTCTTCATCGGTTTGCACTATTGTCGGTTAACCTTGTATAGTGATTACCGACGGGTAATCAACTCTCGTTTCTTCTTTTACCGACTATGTGACATTTGCAAACTCACAACACATAAACCATAGTGCATCTTTATTCATGCATATCTAGTATTTGTACATCATATATAAGGAACTGTATGTAAAATGTGATCATTTAAAAATGTCAGTTCCATACATACCTTTGTCATCTTAAGTGGAGGTGTCGATGTCACCCAATCCAGTGGACGAGGTTTCACCGACAGTGTTACTTGACTCAGCATTCTCATTAGATGCCTTCTTCCACATTGTGTTCCTTAACTTCGTAATTTCTATAATGTTATATCCACTCTCAAATATATGGTTTTCATCTGGTGCTTGGTCTCTGTAGTTCTTGCTTAAATGACTGACCTTGTGACAGTGCATACATGCCATTCCTGCATTTGTCTAGTTTCTTGATTGTCTAATCCGACTCTTTCTGTAACAGTTTGTTGCAATATGTCCATACTGACCACATACAACACAATTAGTCCATGTATTATAATCCCAAACATATGAGTTACCTTGTCTCTTCGGTTGATATGGCTTTCATTGTAGTTTCTCTTTAGGTGTCCAGACTTGTTTCATTTTTTCCTTGTAGTCCCTTGCAGTGTGCCCATGCTTATTACAAGTATAGCATATTTTCTTTGCAGTAGTATTATTAGCAATGTCATTCTACTTAGCTCTACATTCATAAGCTGAATGTCCAAACTTACCATAGTAATAACAATATCCATTGAATTTAGGAATGACAGGAGGTTTACCTTGTGCTTTGCTTTTGTACACATTAGATGTATGTCCTGGTTTTCCACAGTGATAACATGTCAACACTTTAGGTTTCTGACTTTGATTGTTGTTGACTTTTTTAGCTTGTTGTGATGATTCTCCCTCACTGGTGTAGCCTATACCGGCTCTGCTTCCTAATCTCCTCTGATTAGTCAGGAAATCATCAATCTTTTTAGAATTGTCCTCAACTATCTTCATCATTTCATTATGTTGCTTTTGTATCTTTATTTCATTTCTCAATTTTTCATTATTCTTCTCTTAGTATTGCAACATATTCAAGTCTTCTTGATAATTCTCCATTTACTCAGTTCATTTCTTGATTAACTGTCATCATCTGATTTGATACTTGGAAATGATGATCAGTGAGTCTCTGTATTTCACTTTCTTTTGCTTGGATTTGTTCAGACATTAGTCTTCGATCTTCAATAGCCAGATTCTGATCTTGTTCAGCTTGCCTAGCATTGTTCATGATTTCCACCATTCTCACCATTTGAGATTCATGACCGATTTGAAGTGCTTTCACTTGCTTAGATAGATGCTAATTCTTTTCAGATAAATCAGAGATTATGCTTTCAGATCCGTTAGAAATGCTTCCAGAGCTTGATCCAATATGATTAAATATTTCATCAATAGGCTCTTCATGATAATCAATTTCACTCTGCAGAATTGCAAGGTTCTTCCTTTCAACCATTAATTTCTTTAGTTTTTCCTTGGCTTGTTTATACTATTCCACAAACATCTGTATTTGTATCTTCTGATTCTCAATAGTTTTGTCAAGTTTGTATCTCTCCATGACTTAGATCTTTACCCTTCAGTGGTTAGATTGTTCAACAAGAGAACTATGCTCTGATACCAATTGTTGGAATTAGGAGAGATAGGTACTGAGAGGGGAGGGGTGAATCAGTGCCTTCAAAACTTCACTTGTAAAACCTTTCAGATCTATAACTAAATACTGTGATAATCGATCAAAATAACTTGAATCTAATTGCATAAATCAATCATCTAGTTACCTTGAGAAAGTAAACAACATGAAATCAATATGACAATCACATAACACAAGTATTTTGGTAACGTAGAAACCCTTGTAAGAAGGTAAAAATTGTAGTGGGGATGACACCCACAAATTCTTCACTACTACAAATAGAAAAGGTTTGCCTGTTAAGGCTACAAGTTTTGATCACTTCTGGTGATCTTATCCTGTTAGGAGTAACATATTATATCAGCTAGATCTACCTAGTTATAGGATTTTAACAATACTAATGAAGTGTGTACTTGGTTAAGAGATTTACATAAGACTGTTAAGTCTACTCTGTTAAGAGATTTTATCAAAAAACTCTACTACAATTGTTAGAAAATAATAGGCAATTATCTGCTAGTTGACAACTCAATTATCTGAAACAGATCAATAAATGCTCATAAAATATCACCTTGACTGTGATGATTCACTACTCTATTCCACTTGGTAGCTTTCTCTGATTCCGCTCAATTTGATATCCTCTGTACTCTGTTCTGCTCTGTAAACTGATTGACTTGAAGTTAGGCAATGGCTTCAAGTGCTCTGTGATTCATATATATCAGTTCACTCACTACTCTGAATGATGTGAATAACAAAATATATAGTGTTCTATTTTTGCCACTTTAGCAAAAATTAGGTTACAAAAATAAACATAACCGTAAGATCTATGGTGCAAAATTAACCTAGATCAACTATTACAATAAGATAAACATTACAATTAATGAGTATCTTATACAATAAATGTTCCTCGATCTTGGTAAACCATTTTACAATCTGTTGTAACCATTTGCATAGAAGAATGTGCCATTTCAAATTACTATGCCATTTTTTGTGATCATCGGTAAACACTGTATAAACTGCTCTGTGTCTACTGCGATGCTTGGTGTTTACTGTCCGTCGGTGTTGGTGTCGCTGGTGCTCGGTAAACTATGTGATGCTTGGTGTAAAGACTTTACCGAATGCTCTTTCTTACTTTTGGTTACCAACCAACTCAATATAAGTGACTGACCAACCTGTTTAATATCCTTTGATACTAATGACAACCTTAAATGCTCAATAGAGATTAACAGTAGGAAGAGGATTGGAATGGGTATAAGGGACACTATGATAAGAAGGTTGTGAGGTAGGAAATCAAATAGGAAGAACACTCACAGAAAGAGAAAGATCATAGGCATTAGGAAGACTCAATTTAACATGATTTGAAACTTGTACAGATGTAATCACAAGATAAGGTGCATATGTAGGAATGATAGACATAGGAACATAGATAGGCAATGAAGATTCAACACTAATATTAGGTGGAACATATCTGAACTCTTGAGCTTCTTCAGCTAAAGGCTTAATATTAGAAGTAACGAGGTGAGAGATACCATGAAAAAGGTTAAGACCATTCTCATCATTACAAATAACTTTCTTGATAGCTTCAATAGCAACAATAGTATCCAGGTTATGATTCTCTTGAATAAACCAACTTTCCATCTCTTCAAAGTCACTAGCAAGTTTTTGGACTTGAATGAGAGGAAATATTAGGGATTCATATTCATCATGGGATGAATGAGAAGATTTATTATCCAAGGAAGGGTTAGGATCATGAGAGAATCAAGTTATCATAAAGAGTCCTAGGGAGGAAGGAAGAATTGGGGTCAAAGAAACCCATTAGTCTACAACTTCTTCTAATCGAAATGTTACAAGTTGGACTTAAGGTAATGAAGCTCACACACAAAGGAAATGAAAGCTAAAGGGAGATCATGCAAAGGGTTGTAAAACACCAAGGGGAGATCTAACCACAACAAAGTATGAACATAGATCTAAATCCAATATGAAATGAAATAAAAAGAAGACACAATGCATACACAAAGAACACAATGTAATCTATCTATGAAACACATAAGGTAGGACACACAAAGGGAATAAAACACCCAATCAAAATATACAAAGCATGAAAGTTTTGAGTTCACCAAAATGTATAGGGGAAAAGTGAGATGAGGATAATAAGTGTAACACACCCCACCTTTATGTGGCCAACTATACCTCAGAAAGGTCACAAAGGAATAGATCTTCTAAGACAATCCCCCAAGGTTTTGGATCCAAGTATATTAGCACTACCAAAGTGATGTAGGATCACCAATGCAAACAAATCTCCAAAGATCCAAGAGCTAGGAAAGAAGATAAATGTTCCTTTAAGCCCAGGGTTTGGAAATTAACTAGGAATAAAGGGAAGATGCTAAATCTAATTAAATATGATAAATCAAAAAGGTAAATACATAAATTATATAATGTAAATCGTAAACTAACCTTTAGAAGGAAATTCCAATTCATATCTATATTTTTGCACTTAGAACTGCTCGAAAAAGAAAACAGGACTAGATCCAAACCTGAAATTGTGACACGAACAAAACCCAAAAATCCTTCTGCTCCAGGACTAGGCCAATTTTTCAGTTCTATGCCGACTTGGGGTTAGTCTAGACCTAGGAATAGGCTGAAATTTGGCCTAGACCTTCTTTTCTAAACTCTTTATCTCTGGATCTGTGACTGTGTCCTATTCGAGAACTCTAAAAAGTGGATCTGAAACTCCTGAAAACTCGATCCTACAAGAAAAATGGTTTTGTTTAGTTTTTGAGGGAATTTCCTTGGTCAAGCCTCAGTTGAGGAATCAACCTTAAATGTACATATGAAAGTATGTATGTAAAAGGTAAATAAAATGCATGAATTCACCTTACTATTGTAGAAACCCTTGAGGAGGATTCAGATCCGTATTCTACAAGGATGAAGAAGTGCTCCAATGCAATTGAATCTTGTAGAAGAGTAGGATGTATTAATAAAATGTAATAGATCCAACTCACCAAGTCAATATATCAATGGATGTAGATGTGCTCATGTACTCAAATCGAGTATGTGAGAGTGAAGAATCCCTTCCTTGATTGCCAACTTCACTATCATCAAGGAAGGAAGCTAGACCTTGAAAGGTGGATGTAAGAACATGAAAGAAGGATAAAAATTCCTCCAATAAACTTCTTCAAAGCTCCTTGAAAGCTCCTAGACTGCAAGATATCTCCTATGCTTGAAGTCTTAAAGTGTTGCAAAAGGATCTCCTTGAATGGTCCCAAAAATGCTTATGAATTCTTGTAGAATGCAATATGAAGGCTTGTATGTGTGTGTAATTGAATTTAAGTGCTTGTTTATACATCAAATGAAGAGGTAAGGCCTCTATTTATACCCATTTGATCTTTGAAATAAAAAAGGGCTGACTAGAAGGTGAAAAGAAATATGAAATCCTAAAAGGGTCTGAGCTCCCGAAGAGGGTGACCCAGAAGGTCAGGGCTGAAATTTGGCCTAGACCTGAGGGCCAGGACCAAAATTTAGCCTAGACCTAAAGGTCAGGGCTGAAATTTGGCCTAGAGCTAAAGGAAAAGGCCTTCCAAAATTGCCTTGGGGTCTCAGAAAGTGGGAATAGAAGCATGGAAAGGGAAAAAATAGGGCTTGAACTGGTACATAAGAATATGCACATCCATGGATCTATACAAGGTATTTTAATTGAGTCCAAATAATCCACTAAGGAGGGCTAAACATGTCTTAACATGGGTGCTTCCATTTTAAGATGATACAATATAATATCAAGATGAATGTATACATGGCCTCCATGATAGTTCGATGGTGCTTAGAGTTTGGAAACACAAAGGATGAAAGATGGGTAATGAATGCGTGCATTGAAGATCACTGGTATAGCGGGCTTGAGGTGTTTATATCCATTTCAAAACTAAGAGATAGATTTAATGCACATGGTGGTGATTAGATTCATGTGGAAGAGTTCACACACTTATTCTACCCATTTGTGCTATGGAGGGAATCTAGTGATAAAGAATGCAAATGAGTAGAAGCTCAGGACAACTAGAAATTCCTAAAGGAATAGCTACAAGAATGAACATAAAAAATTCAAAGGAGAAGGAGTCAACAAAGAACAATACGTCAAGAAGCTAAATTTTCTTGAAGAAGATTATTGGAAGGGGCAGTATAGACTCTAGTTTAGTGTTTTTTGTTTGTCAAAATTTGAAATTTTGTTGATAGGAAATCAAGGTTTAGTATGAATATTCAATCATGACAGAGTATTGAACTATTCATTACATACGTGACACATGAATAAGATTTTTTTTGTTCATATGGGTTCATAGGTAAACTTGAAAATGTGGATATTTTTCAGCAGAAGGATAGTAGGGATAAATGAAAAATGTATATGTGATGGAGGAAACAAGAATGATTTTGTACACTTCTTTAAAAATCAATATAAATTTGCGGGTTCATCCCACCTTTACTGATTAGACAAATTTAAAATATGATATATAAATGTGACATGTGTATTAATTTATTATTGCATATATTATATTTTAATATTATTATATTATCATATTTTAATTATTATTATATTACATCATCTTATATTATTATTTTTAGTATATTATGAGTATGATAATATTATATGATAATTAATATTATTTTGTTATTATTATTGGTAAAATGCAAAGTGTATAATATATGAAAAAATAGAGAGCACGATTCAACTTGAAAGTAACCAATAGAGATAATGATATTAAGAGACCAAAATACTAGAACAAGGTATGAAAAAATTGGGGAGCCAATCTTAACCCATAACAGACCCCTACAAAGATTAGTGTAGCACATAGTAACATGAAGCTTACAAAATAGAGTCCAACTAAGCTCAACCTAAGATACTATATAGTGTCATAAAGGAATAAAAATCTACAAAATTATACCTAGAACTAGGATGGAAAAACTATAGATATGCAATGCTACAATAATATGCAAAACTTTGTAGAATTGTGCGCATGAATACAGAAAATGCTACAACAAAACCAATACTGTGGGAAGACAAAATTTAAAAGGGGAAGCTCTGAGAAATTTTTTTTACCATTGGCCCTCTTGAGGTTTCTTTTATGAACCAAAAGCCATACACTGATTACAATGGAAATCATATCAACCTCAAGAAGCTAGGAAAAAGCATGAAAGGGACAAATTTGAGGTCTAGTTATGTAGGTTGTAGAAGCCTTCCTTTTTGCAACATAATTATTGGGAATGACATCAAAATTTATCAAAAAAGCCATAGCTCTATATTTTCTCTGAATCACTTCTAGCTTTGATGGGTCGAGGTTGTCCCCCCCAAAAAATAACACCCAAGATATTGTATCTTCCTATTGCACCTCTATAAAAATATTAAACACATCATTCACTGATGCTATTTCACCCTTCTTTTGGAGTTCCTCTTGAGAAAAATCTCCAATGTCTTCTTCTCCTTCATGTATAGTATCACACCATCATTAAAGGCTTTATTGGCAAGGTATTCATCATGCACAAATTAGGTAGCAATGTGTGTTAGATGGCCATAGTCTTGGCATAAGTCAAGGAAATTTAACAAGAAAATGTAAAGGAGTTGTGATGGAAAGAGGAGGTAGGGGGAATAGGGAGAGACCAAAGGGGGACTAGGGAGAGACCAATTCATCCCTAATCATTTCTATAATAGCATATTCCAACATTGAATTCTTGAGACAAATATGCGAAAAAGATGGAGGTGGGAAAAAGGTCTATAGATAGGGTACTCCCAACAATGCATAGGGAATTTGAGATGAAAATTGAATGGAATGTAAGCCAAGTGAAATTTGTTCATTGACCTCAAGACCACTTAAAGTCTTAAGGGATGAGCTACCCCTTGTGCCACCTCACTTCAACTAGCACTTTGGTGAGCTAGGGTATCAAGACAACTAAATGATAAAGGGATTTAATTAAATAAGTAAAGAAAATACAAGAAATTGAAATAACTACTAAATATTATCATATTAAATTATTTACGCAATTGAAAATGGAAAAGAAAGCTATAGAAATCAAATACCAAAATTTGCAAGCATGCTACCTTGAACACTAGGGCAAGTCAAGGACAATAAAACAACACACATTTTTCTTTTATGGATAGGGAACAAGAATTGAGAAAAAAAATATCAAAAAGTAACTAAGATGCTTGTAAACTTAATATTTTAAAAAAGGAGAAAGTACAAAAGAATTATTAAACTATACAAATAAAGACACAACAAAAAAACAAAGGGTAGTAGAAAATATTTCAACCCAAAGGATACCAAATAATCTTTAGAATAACTCCACTTCTCACAAAACCTGTACACGCAAAAGACAAAGAAAAATGGTTGTGGGTTGTATAGGAGCTTGCCATAGTCAAACCCTCATTTTGGTGTTTCCACCTCCATGAGAAAATAGATAAACAATCAATGATAGATAACCAAAAATGATAATAGACAATGATAGCTAATAGAAAATAACAAGATTGTGATAAGAACAATACAATATGCTAAAAAAGACAAAAAGTGAGAGGATGAGAGACTCTCCTTTAAAACTAGAAATCTAACAACATGATGGGGTGAAGGAAAAATGAGTGAGGCAATGAAGATATAATGATACGAGAATAAAGAAATCAAATGCAAGATGTCCCAATCCAATACAAGACTAATGTAGAAGATAAACTATGAAGATCAAGAGCATGCATAAATTAAATATAGGCAAGAGAGAGCAAATGAAACTAAAAAATAAACTTTTAACATGGTTGGGTCTTGGTATTGGTGGGTAGTGGTAAGAGGTGTTATGCTGTAGGGGTGGTAGTCATAATGCTTTAATAACTCATTGGATGTCTATAGATTTGCAGGACAAGTATGACGTACAACACAAACATCTCTTTGGTACACATGCATCTTCAGTTGACCAAGCTTAGTGAGAAAGAATCTTAATGGATAGTGACAAGGTAGAATAGAGGGATGTGGAGTCTATTAGGATTATCAAGACATAAATAACAGTTACATGCAAATATAACCAATATCAAAAAATAATAAACCACACAGAAAGAGAACACAAGACACAAAGATTTAACGTGGTTCACCAAATCCCTGGGCTACATCTACTAACAACGAGTCCAATATTATTATTATCCAGTGATTACAACCTGATTACAATCTGCAATCCCTTACAACTCAATACTGTCGCAAGATTATAACTTGGTTAAGGTAGGGGCATCATGTAATGATAAATTACACAAGGGTTCAAATTTACAATATTATAAAAGGATGAAAGAGATATCATGATATTTATTAGGAATTGGATTATGAATGATACTTGGAAGGATAATTTTCTCTTGAGATGGAAGAGGGTCATCTTGGAAGAAATAAAAATGTACGAGGGGATCGTCATGGGATTCCATAGAGATGGGATCTTGGTCAAAAGTTTGATGGTATTAAAGAGTTTTTATATCTTGATTTTGATTTATTTTAGGACTTATTCCTTCATACTTTGGATAATCCTCTTGACATGGTGCCAATTATAAGGATGTGGTAGTAACTTGGATATGCATGGGGGATTCCTAGATGAAGTTCACGTTTTTACATGATGGTGATGGATTTTGAATGAGATTCTTTGGAGTAGATATGATTGAGATTGGAGAAGATGATGGAATATGATACATATCTTAGTGGATTTTTAGGGAAAACTCATGAAGAATTTATCTCTTGTGCATTTATTTTGTAACAACACCAAATAAGATTCTCCAATAGGATCATCCTTCTTGATCCAACCAACACTCTAGAACAATCAGAGGTCAAAAAAATTCTCTTCACAACCACTAGTCTCCACACATTTAATATTATCCACTAAACTTCAAACACCTTCCACTAGTTTCAACTAACGCACTAAGCTCATCAGCAAATCCTTACCCGGGCACTAACTAGACCTAAATCATAGTAGCCCTATTTAGCGGGTAATTCTAGGATTTCTCCAAAATTTTCCAAAGGAATCACAAAATAAATAACATATTCAGATACCCTTTTCTATTCTAAACAACATGTGTCAAACTCACCTACTGATCCTTTGGACCAATTATACACACAAGTGCCCTACAACCTCACAATTAGGCCTATTAGCCCTCCATTTACAAAGAAACTCTTAAGAGAATTCATGACCAAAACTCCCAACCATGAAAAGATCTTTATACATGATCCAAATCAACAAGTTTTAAGGTTTTTTTGAGGTGCCACATGGTTTTACCCCTCCAAGTACCAAACCCTTACTTCTAGGAACATCAACCTAGGGCTTTGTTGGTTTGACCCTTCCAAACACTTCTAGATCCCACCAATGGATCTAAAAAATTCCAATGGACTAGTATGAACATAAAACATCATAAAATGTGGCCCTCCTTCATGTGGATCTCTCAGACCTTGAATGGTGCCATCCACCTGAAGCCTCAATCAACAAATTTCCTCAACTTGTGGTCACTTCTTCAACCACTTTGACCATTCTTGCATTCAAAAAACCCACACAAGAACATATATTATAGTTCTAGACTCCTCTGAAAAGCCACATTAATCACATTAAGTGGGAGAAACCTATATGCTCATGGAGACTTCAAAATAATTAAAGACTGGTTGAATGCACTATTCATGAATAGTCAGTAAACAAATGGGATTCTTTTTCTTAAAAATTAATGGAACAATACACTATTTTCATGGAAAAGAAAAAAACTTAAAACACAACCATTTTACTTCATTTTCCACTCAAATTTTCATTGATAAAAGAGTTTAATGTCACAGGAACAGTGACTGTACCCTACGACCAGAATAATGACAGTCATAGGAACTTTTCTTGTTTATTGATTCAAAACTTATTACATTTGTTTCCCATGATTCACACACTCTCACACACTTGTGGATCCTCTATCAAATATATCCTGAAACCTTTAAAACCCAACAACTACCCTTGAAACCAAATGTAGATAGTTTTAAATTGATTGTCACATAATTAGACTCATAAAAATGATAATAACTATTGTCAAGTTGACAACCAAGTTTTCAAATCAAAAACTAGATGTTCAATGCACCCATAATACATTTAAAAAAGGTTTATAAACAACCTCATAACACATTTCACCCTGATTAAACCCATAACCCTTACATGAGCCTTTATAGGCCTTATTGCTTAATATAGGCAATTTTGAACATGCTAACACATTTGACTCAAACCACATTAAAAATTGGCACTAATGGCCAAAATTACATCATATAGTGACCTTATAGGTCTTATTAGGCTTTCTTTTCTCTTGGATCATCAAATGACCCCAAATTTTTCATTGTCCTCCTGTCATGCCATGTCATGCCATGGTGCCCCTGCACCAATATAGGCTCTAGGATTTTGGGATCATGAGAGGGACTTGTATCAAGATGTTTATTAGCTTGGATTTCTATAGTAGATACCCCTTGAGGGTCAACATGAAAGGTGTCATCATTAGGTTCATTTTTTTATGGAGATGGTGTACATTGTTGTTGAGATGGGAGATAAAGGAATTGTGGAGAGGTGGATGCCACTTATGGGCCATTTCTAGACATAGGTAGATGGTTATGATCATACTTGGAAGAGTGTCTTAATACATGCTTGAATCCTTATTAGGTAAAATATTAAGATGCTCTCCAATATTAATTTCACCATTATCTATCGGGAATTGAATGAGATGTTTCAATTTCATGAAATTTGAATTTTAATGTCATATTTTTTGGTGATACTCATAATATCTTAAATACCATGGGGTGATTTTTGGGTAAAATGTTAATATTGTTTTCAATAATATCTCCAAACTTGACTCAGTGGAGTATCCCAAAGGTGTAAATTTCCTATTCAAGGGATGTTTGGGTTTGCATGATTTTTCAAAGGAGGAGGTGATTTGTAGTGGTGAATGAGATGTTTAGTTTTGATTAAGGTTTTTCTTTTTAATTTTGGCCATAACTTGTTCTCTTTTGTCTATTTATTTTAGCAATCCTTTAATTCATGTGTTTTCTATGTCTTGATAAACTTCTTGGTGTTATAACTTAAGAATAGTTGTTGGTTCTTTTCTTGTATCTTGTGAGTTTTTTAATTTGTCTAATTATTGATACATATTTTGAATGTGTTGTGCTGCGGTGTGAATTAGTTCTTCTCTTATTTTGGATCCTTGTTTTGATAGGTGAAAATAATTCAGACCTTTGACCTTTGAAAGGATGGATGAAAAGGAATGAGTCAAATGCTACGACGATAGACAAACTCAAGATGAATAATAAATACTAAGATATGGATAAGTTGAAGAAACAAATTAACTCTAGATCTAAAAATGATAAAGTAGACAAATATTACTGGATCTATGATGGATAGGGAAAAGAAAGTGATAAAAGGGAGAGAACTTCAAAGTGAGGAGATGATGTACTCCATGAAAATATAGTCTACTCATGGATGTTAAGATAGTCCGACACTCAAAGATGATGAATCTTGAGTTAAAAGAATATGATAATGACAACCAAATGATATGATCTAGACCAAGAGTAATCTAGGATAAATCTATACACAAATATTGATACTATATATATGACTAGATGAAGAAATATGATGTAAGACTGACTGGTAAGAAGAGGTAGTGATAGGTCAAAATAGAATTGATGAACCCTAGTGATTTTTGACTTATAGAAATAATATTAGATAGACATAGGCATGAATGTGTAAGTCAAAGTCACCAATGTGTAGAGTGTACTAGATACCAAAGGATAGTAACTGGTAGATCTAAGACTGTATGATTGGTAAACTAACAATAAACTAGTAAATATAATGAATGATTAATAAAATATTATAAGATATTTACCTATAGGGGCCTCTAATTGACTAATAGAGGAAATGTATAAGACATAACCAAAATTTATAAGCCCTAATTATCTATGACTATATTTTGGAATAGATGTCTAAGAAAGCACATGCACTGAAAAGCACAAGTGTTGATGTGCAAAGTTAAGGCACCAATATAGGGTAATATAATATTTTTCCTTAAAATTTGATGTTTTATTATAAATTTCAATTCTTTTATATATATATGGTAAGAAACATACACATCAAATAGTCACAAACACTTTATTTGGTTGTTTGACTCTTTAAAATTCTAAAATGGTGATAGAAAGTGTGGGGACACTAGAAAAAGTTCCAAGATAAATTGGATAAATGGGTCCTACAATATATAAAGGATTATTTATTTTATTAGGCCCAATAAAAAACCACCACATCTATAATATATGGTTACATGTCTTGTGGCATAGGCTCGATGGCATAAGATCAACTAACAATGGCTCACCACTCCTCTTACCCCAAAGGTCTCAAAGAATCCTTATAACTAAGGTATTTCCACCTTATCAAGGGGATACATGTTGATTAATCTTTAGGGTACAATCATATACCCTTGCACCAATCCAAGAATGTTGACAAGTTGGCCTCTTTAAATAAAAAATGTGTAGTACGAGCTCTAAGAACACTGATGGGTTCCTAGTGTGAAGGGTCCTAGGTGACCAATCCAATGATCTACCCTTAAGGGTCCCTAACTAGAGTTTTGAATCACTTAGGACCTCTAGGAAACACCTCACAACACTTACCCCATATTGAACTCAAATTTTCATTTTCATCGATTATATAGCCTACTAGAGATGTGTGTTTGAGGTTGTCCGTTAAGAGTGAGTGAACCTTAGGTAATAATCTCTAAAAAAAGGAGTGTTATTGATTTATCTAACTCCAAATGGGTAGATTCTACTTTACAACAATAAAATTAGGAAGTGCAATTGATTTTTCATACACTCAAGATCCATAAAGAAAAGGGGAGATGATACTTTACAATCACAACCTTAGAAAGTATTGTTGATTTGTCTTACACCCTAGTGGAAATGTACTTTGCAATAATAACCTTGGGCAACATATAGTATAAAAGTGAAATAAACATGTCAAACACTTGTTCATTAATCTTAAGAAACTGAAATGTGCACTCAAAGCTAAAACATACATGTTTTTTCAATGCCCTTATGAAATCCACATGTCAACTATGCTAAAGATCAAAAGGTATCAAACCTAGTACCGAAGATTATATAATTTTTATTTTATTTTATCATATAAAAAGACACTAATCTATAGACAAAGGCACTAAGTAGAAAAGGTGCCAATATATTGGGAGATGCATCGATCTACATACCCTACAAAAAAGATAGCTAACCTTGCAAAATAGAATGTTAAAAACTACCAAATAGAGTGTTAGACCTACAAAATAGAGGGTTGTTAGGAAATATAGAAAACTAAAATAACTAGAGAGTTGATAAAAAATAAATAACAAAAATCCCTAAACAAATATTTTACAAAACCCTAACTAAGTGGAGGCCTTGATCCATAGGTGGAGGTAATGATTAGTGGAAGTGTTGATCTATAGGCTGAGGCACTGATCTATAAAAATTATAAAATCTTCCATGCCAAAGTGCAAGCATTCATGCCAATTCATAACTTGTAGCTTGTCAACACTGAAATTTCAAATTTTGATTAGAAAGATGAGAATAAGGTACCAACAAGTGTGCCATAATGAAGATGTCAAATTCTAAAACCTATTTATAAATCTCTCTAACCAGACCACTATTCTAATGTCTACAAACTAAATCCAAAAACATATCAATAAAGATCTTCCCCATGAATGCAAACACATGGAATAATCTAAATACACCATCACACTCATTAGATAGTTGACTCCATTATTCTCCTATCCTTCAAGGATTTTGTATTGAATAGTATTTTCTCTCAGATTTTTAAGCACACAAATAATATGGCATTGAAAAAATGGAGTGTGGTTGATCAATGTTGATATGAAGATAATGATAATGGTCCAAGATGATAATGATAATGCTATGATATCAAGTAGGCAAGACAACAACTATCTCCACAATCAAATTAGATCAATAAAATCACATCATTTTCAAACAAGAAAAAAAAGATGTTCTATTATAGAATTCCTCAATAGAATCAAGGGTGGAGATTAAGAGGTTAAAAGATGAATTACTAAGATTAGAGGGTAGATAAAGATTAATAAGATTAAGAGGTTAATTTGAATGAAGCGATAAGATTAAGTGGTAGAAAAGAATTGGTTTAAATTTGGTAATACATCACAGGATGCATTGAATTTAGACATGTTGGGAGATGTGAGGGAAAATTATAGTGAATTTATTAATTAAATAAAAGTATCTATTTAATTAATAGTGAAAAAAGGTGGTGGAATTAGATAATTAAATAAATAAAAAGTTATTTAACCATGGGAGAAAAAGGGATAATGAATTAAATAAATACATAGAAATATTTATTTAAATAATAGAGGGAAAGACCAATGAATTAGTTAATTAATAGAGGAATTAAATATTTACTTAACTAAGTGAGGACAATTTTAGGTGTTTATAACTACAACTAGCAAAAGTCCTTTGGGAATATAAATATGGCCAATATCCTTTATATTTCTTGCTAACACCTGTCTCCAAGGTCACCTTGTCATATCACTTTTCCATTAAATTAAAATTTATTGGTAAGTGGGCCAACTTCAACCAAACAAGATCCAATTCTTTTTGAATACTACATTGGTGAGTCACTCTGCCACGATGGTACATCTTCAATAAGTTTGGAATCTTGAATGTCATCTAAATGAGTAGTCTAGGTGGATTACATGGTGGAATCACGCTACCCAATCCCTTTCATTCTTCCTTGAAATATATAGTCACCATCTCACCATGCATCATCAATAGTCCTATGAGAATACCACCTTGGATCTATTTCATGCTATAGAGGCCATTTTTTCTAGCCCTTTCTTTGCTATTTTGTAAACTTCATTGGCTAAAGGTGGGTGATCGATCTTCCAAATAGTTCTTTTTATCTCTTTATTAATATCATCCTCACTTGGCATTAAAAGAGTCAAGGATGATCTTACAATGTTCTTGTAGCTACCTGACATTCTATAGGCATTTGTACACCATTATGAGAAAGTTTTCATAGCTAAGAAGGCTTCATTTAAGTGATATAGATCCCTTCACAAATATAATAGGATCATCCCTTCTTATATCTCTAAAGCCCAACATGCCTTCTATGAGCTATTTCATTTTACTAAAGATCTTAAGTAAGTTTTTTGTTCCAAGGCCGATGATAAGTCTCCTAGATATTATGTAACTTTCCTTGTAAATTTTACAAAGCCTCTCGACCATGTGTATTCTCAGATATTCCTAAAGTCTATCTTGAGGCCTATCATAATTATTATTTTCAATAATTTAATAAAAATATTATATAAAATTCACTCATAAGCTTGAAAACCCTAAAGATATTTGTAATTGGAAACCAATCACTTTACTCAATGTCTCCTACAAAATCATTATAAAAGCTTTAGCTCTAAAATATTGTCACTTAGTTTTGTAGATCATCCACATAGATTATGCCATCTTCATCAATTCTAGGTTCATCTTATATAACATTATTACTATTTGGGAAGGAATGGAATGGGATAATTTCTCTTTATAGATACCATCTCCCTCATAACTAGTTTTTGCCAAATCTCATCTCATTGAATGACCCTTCATCTTGGTGAGATGCCCATGGTTTTGGTTCTTGTATCATCTAGTCTATAAAAAATGATTTTTAGGGATACGATTGTGTGCATCACCTTCAATGGTTGTTAGCCTTTAAATTTTGGGCTTTTTCAATATATTTATTTTGGTTCTCTTATCATTTAGTCTATAAAAATTCTTTTTGGGGATACATTTGTGTGCATCACCTTCAAAGGTTGTTAGTCTTTGACTTTGGGGATTTTTCAATATATTCCCCAAGGGTTTCCTATGACCCCTTATTTGTATGTTTCGATGCCTAATTCTTTGGATATTTACTGACAAACTCTATATCCTTAGGGCAGGTTAGAGGAATTTATGTATTTGAGTCACCTTCTTAGTTGGTCAATGGTCATTTATAGATGATTCTTTCCTCACTTTGGTGGAAGATTAAAATGTTAAAGAATACCGTCAATGGATTGATACCTTTTTCTTAGCTTCTATCTCTTCCATTTAGTGGCATAAAACTTAATTCTACTAGCAATATTTCCCCCTAGCTTCACCTTGGAAGCTCTAGTATGGGTGGAAAAGGACCACTTATGGAAAAATATTTAAACTTATAGGAGTTTCCTTTTCTTTCTAGACCTCTCCCATAGACCTTTAGAATGAGGTCCTTTCAAGAATCAATAAGAATTTGCCTTGTTATATTACCAATCCACTTTTTCTACAAGGAAACTTTTAGGTGTGTTCTAAAATTCTTGTGGTCAACTATGTCTATTACTCCTTTTTCTAGGCTCCCTCTAAGGCCTCCTATTTCAAACATGAGAAATTATTAAGGGATTTTTTGTGGGTTTCTTAGATAGACCATAACAATTTACATAGAGTCAAGTGGGAGCTTTGTTGTACCTTGCTTGACTCTGATGGTCTAGGGATCCTTTCTACACAATTACAATGCTTATCCTTATGCACTAAATATATTTTTTGTGATATTTTTAGTAATGAAGCTTAAAAAATTCTTCTTAGGCATTGCCTTTCCTTGGGTCATCCGGTCAACAAGTTGACTTGGAATAGGATAGTGTTTCAAACCCTTCTAATTATGATATATACTATCTACATTGAAGACACTTTTATGGCCTAAATTATTTTGAATTCTTAGGAAGCTATCGAACCTTGGCTTTGGTGGGTTAGTTCCAGTTTTTAGAATGGCCTTTATTTTAATTAGCACAACATCTAGTGGTTTCTGCTTATGCAACTATAGGGGCTTCTTTTGGCTTGGTTTTTGATGCAGTCAAGGATGGTGGATCCAATTAAGGATAGCCAAACCTTGCAACTTCAAAATTACACAATGGAAAATTCAACACAACAAGATGTTTTAACTCAATTTTCATTAACATGCTCGACTGTAAGGCCTTCTGGGTTAGGGCCAATTACACATAGAAAAAAGTTCTTCAAGATCCACACAGATCTAATACAATCTCAACTAGTTCAGTTCTAAAAACAATCAGTAACTGATGGAAACCCTAAGGTAGATCTAAACTTGAGCTCGCAAGCCTCCAAGAAATCTTCTTATTCCCAAGTGTGCAAACCACTAGCTTTGCAACTACAAACTATCATAAATCAATCTGATTTGCTAGATCTCACAGGATCTTTTCCACAACTTCACTTGTCTGATTCCCAGATCTACTACCCAAACAACTACCCAAACACCCTTTAAATACTAATCATCAGCCACAAGTCATCTAGATGAAACCATTAAATCTCCTAAACAAATATTAAATGTAATACAAGTCGGCTCCAAAATAGCCTTACAAACATTTAATTCAACATGTCAGCCTAAAAAAATATCTACCAATAATAAATGCACCAAGTCGGCCCAACAAATCACATAGAACTCCAGTTGGTAAGACCAACTACTGAGTGCCAGAGAAACAACTGAGCAACAATTAAACAACTGACCACACTAAGAAACACCAAGCAACACAAGCAATACCGAGCACCAATTCCACTGAGCACCAGAGGTTCCACCGAGTTCCTTTAGTGACCGAGCTTCCTTTAATAACTAAGACCGTCGATTAAGGCTGCAACCGAGTAACACTAACCAAACACACACCTCCCATGCAAATCCACCGAGTACCCTAGAATGCCCCTGCATCAGACACCCCAGGTTCAAAAAGATGTTCATATGTGAGAACATCTTTCGGTATTCAACACATAAATCTCAAATTGGTTCTTCACATACAAGTCCTCCAACCTTTCACTTTGCATACTCTTTCACTTCAACTTTCTCTATCTTTTCAAGTCTTTTCTTGACAATACATAGATTTGTTCTCCAAATTGATCATTCATTTTCTCTAGATCCACCAACTCAACTCAGCTACCGATACTCAGGCTTTTCCTACCGAGCATTGTATCTAGCAAAGGCATCAGGGAAAACTTCCTATCATCCTTCTCAATAGTAAACACATTCTTAACAAAATCATACATAGCCCTGCAATCATATTGCCAAGGTCTACCGAGTAATATATCACAACTATTCATCTCCACAATGTCAGACAACACAAGATCCTTATACTAGCCAATCTGAACATCAATGAAGCATTGTTCTCTTACTTCCAGAGCATGATCATCTTGCAACCAACCAATCCTATAAGGATGTGGATGTCTCATTCTATTCAAACCAAGTTTCTGAACCATGCCCTCAACAACAAGGTTATCAGTTCTACCACTATCAACAATAACATCACAAAGTTTACCTCCAAACTTGCATCGAGTCCTAAACAAATTACTCCTCTGGCAAGGTTCCTCCTTTGTACCAAGCAATGTTTGCCGAAGCAACAAGTTCTCTGATTCAGGTTCATTTTGAATGTTCTCATTTACCATAGTAGTTTGTCGGTGACCAAGCTTCTTCTGTGTACACTCAAAAGAATGGTGTCCTTCCTCTCCATAGTTATATCAAGTACCCTTAAAGATAACTCTACCTATCATCTTCTTTGGTTCTACAGGTTTCTATTCATCTTCTGCATCAGTCAGTTTATCCTTCATCGAGTGAATAATCTTCTGCTTCCCTTGGGAGTTACCATGTTGTTTCCTCCTCAACTTCTCTTTTGCCTTCAGAGCATACTGATAAGCATCTTCAACAGAATCAATCTTCAGCATACCAAGCTTATCCTGAATATTGAATCTCAAACCATTCACATACCGAGCTACCTTTTCCATACCAAGTTCTCTGTGTCCAGACCGAATAGTAAGTTTTTATAATTCCTTAGTATAATCTTCAACAGATAAATCCTTCTACTTCAGATTCTGTAATTTCTTAAACAAGTCAAGCTCATAGTCAATTGTTATGAACATAGCTTTCAACTTAGTCACCATCAACCTCCACCGATTGATCTTCACTTCACCTTTATCTTCTCTATCTCTTTGTAGTTCTTTCCACCAAAGAGCAACATGTCCTTTTAATTTAGTCTGTGCCAACCTCACTCTAAGAGGATCTTCAATTTCTTCCAACTCAAAGAAATCTTCAAGTTCACCGATCTAGTCAATCAAATTCTTAGGTTTCAAAGTTCTAGAGAATTTAGAGACTTCCATTCGGTAACTACTACTTAACCAAGCTTCAGATCTATGCAACCAAGCAGTTCTGTCTTCACCAAATCTGTCCCTCTGGTCATCACCACTAGATCCAGAAGCTTCAAATTCTTCAGCAGCTTCTTCATAACCATCCTCAGTACCAACATTCTAAGGTATGCCAGTAACAACTCTCATGATCTTAGCAACCATGTCATTCTTCATCAGCTCCATCTTAGATCTGAAATCTGATTTCACCTTCTCTATAATCTAGGATTCCATAGTATCACAAAGATTTGAAATAACTCTAGGGTCCAATCTTCTCGGAGGCATCCTTAAAGATAAGCGAAACCCTCTACAACAAACCCTATACTAATCATCTTGTGACAATCTCCAAGTTGTATGCAAGTCATATCGCAACCTGCAACCTTGCACAAACAACTAGGGTAAGATTCCACAAGTCCAGTGCCACAGATATGCAACTAAGATCATACGATCTCTTCACCAACAAGATCAACTTCGCAAGATTAGCCTTGCTAGGTCAGCCTTTGCTTCCATAAGATCAACTTTTCTCTGATACCACCTGACATAGTCAAGGATGGTGGATCTAATTAAGGATAGTCCAACCTTGCAGCTTCAGAATTACACAATGGAAAACTCAACACAACAAGATGTTTTAACTCAATTTTCATTAACATGCCCGACTGTAAGGCCTTTCGGGTTAGGGCCAATTACAACCAGAAACAAGTTCTTCAAGATCCACACAGATCCAATACAATCTCAGCCAGTTCAGTTTTGAAAATAATCAAAAATTGATGGAAACCCTAAGGAAAATTTAAACTTGAGCTCACAAGCCTCCAAGAAATCTCCTTGTTCCCAAGTGTGCAAACCACTAGCTCTGCAACTACAAACTATCATAAATCAATCTGATCTGCTAGATCTCACAGGATCTTTTCCACAACTTCACTTGTCTGATTCCCAAATCTGCTACCCAAACAACTACCCAAACACCCTTTAAATACTAATCATCAGCCACAAGTCAGCTGGATGAAACCATTAAATCTCCTAAACAAATATTAAATGCAATACAAGTCAGCTCCAAAATAGCCTTACAAACATTTAATTCAACATGTCAGCCTGAAATAATAGCTACCAACAATAAATGCACTAATTTAGCCCAAAAAATTACACAGAACTCCAGTTGGTAAGACCAACTATCGAGCACCAGAGAAACAACTAAGCAACAGTGAAACAACTGACCACGCTAAGCAACCATGAGAAACACAGGCATTATCGAGCATTGGTTCCACTAAGCACCAGAGGTTCCACCAAGTTCCTTTAGCAACCGAGCTTCCTTCAATAACCAATACCATCGGTTAAGGTTGCAACTGAGTAACACCGGCCAAACACACACCTCCCATGCAGATCCATCGAGTACCCTAGAATGCCCTTGCAATAGTTTCTTGGGATACATGTCTTGTATTTTCAAAATATGACATTTTCACACCTTGGGACCTATTTTCTAGAGTCACTATGAATCTCAGTTCTTGGGAAGATATGAACACTTAGTAATAGCTTTCCATGTAAGGAAATTAAGGTAGCATAACAACTTCCTACACTAATCTTGAGAGGAGGGTTATGAAAAAAAATTCAAATATTTACAACTATAGGAACCCAACACAAATAAACATAAATAATATGCATACCATAACACAATGATTTACATGGGGAAAACCCTTTTAGGAGAGAACTCACACACTCCAAAAGTTTTCCAATATATTATGTAGAAATCAACAACAAATCAAAACATATTTTTAAAGAAAGCTTCTTATAGGAGTATCAAAAACCAAATATCCAAAGGTAACTCAATGACTATGAGACTCTTACACAAATTCTATCTCATGTACCTAATATATTTAGGAGATATAATACATAAAACTGTCAAATGTTATTTTAAAAACATGGGCTAAAATACACCTAAAAAAGTGTGCCCATCTTATCTCCAATAAAAGATGCACTATTTTGTGTCAAAACACACATCAACATGTGTAACTCCCTTTTATAGCCCATTTATGTGTTCAACACATTTTTATATTTCTTTTATGAGACCCAACTTTTGGAGCCCACAACTTTTGAATTGAGTGTCTAACTGATGAATGTTTAGGCCATTTAGGAGCATCTAAGGCCTTCAAAATTGACTTCGTAAAATTTCTTCAACAAATTTAAAAATGAAAACTTTAATATATTCAAATATAGACATGATCTTGCAATGAAAAGTTATTGGCATACTTATCTAGCTCATCCAAAGCTTTGGAGAAAGTCTAGGAAATTTCTATGCTCAAATGAAAACTTCCTATAAATAGTAACCTTATGTAAATGCAAGGTTGAGAAATATTTTTGTTAACATTTTCCCACTTTTCGAACACCTTGTAAGAGAAAAGAGAGTATCTACACCATAATTTAATTACTAGGGGCCATGAGGCCTATATACTCCAAACACCATCTAAAATCATGCTCATAGTCTTAGTTAATGAATCTTCAACATTCATCAAAATCTCTACCTTAACCAACTCCACCCTATTTTCCTAAACTATGTTTTCAAAAAAATGATACTAAACATCAATGTTTTTTGTCCAAAGCACCTTCCACAAGAAAGGGTAGCCAAAACACCTTCCACAAGCAATGGTAGCAAGAAAATAATTACTACATTTATCAAGATGCAAAGAAGACAAGATTGCAAGATTCATGACTATAGGATGAATTATAATGAATACAATGCTATTCTTTTTATAGAAAATCACGTCTTTACAAATAGATAAAAAAGATAAAAAGCTAAGACATGAAAACTAGAGCTTAAAAAACAATATGGATCCCAACTAGCCTAAACTAAACTAAATTAGTCTCAGTTAAGTGAACTTATGCTAGGCATGCATGTGTAAACATGTGCTCAATTATGCATAATAATATTCTTGAGCATGTGCACACTTAATTTATTAAATATAATGCCCACCCCAAGTTACTTCCATTATTAGATCTTTGGTTACATTTAACGATTCAGTTCTATGATACTTTAATCATTTGATTTATATCATGTTAGTTAGATGATGATGGTTATTTACATTTGATGATTTTACTTATGTTATGGTTTTTACTAATCCCATATATATGCTTGTCTTTTATGCAAGATTTTAGGTATTGGGCATCAAATTCCCTGAATTGCTAGGATGAGCGTGTCTTATCACATTATCTCAATGGTAAGAGAGGGGAGATAACATCTAGGTCTAAATCCCAACCTAAGCCATTTATTGTCCTCAAATAGTGGACACGTATCTTATTCGCTACCCTTTGAATTTGTGAAGGTGACATTATTCGTGAACCCTTCCTTTCGGCTTGACTTTTTCATTTTGGGTATAGTCGGATTTTCCTTCTTGTTTGCATGCTTGTAAGTTTGAGGGGATTTTATGTTCAAATAAATAATGGATTTAATTAAAGTTAATTATGTGATTAATTAATTGAATGTTATAAACATGAAATTATTAAATATAAAAGTATTTAATTAATGAGAATTAATTAAATATTTATGTTTAATAAAAGATTTAATTAAAAAGGCTAACTATGGGAAATTGAGATTTAATTGAAAATTAAATTCAATTTGAGAAAAAAAGGCTAACTATGGGAAATTGAGATTTAATTGAAAATTAAATTCAATTTGAGAATTAAAGACAAACTAATGTAATTGATATTTACAATGTCGAGTGCATATTTAAATTATGCTAGGAAATAATAAATCTAATTTAATTATGTAATTTAATTGTGCATTCAATTTATTAAATCAATTAGGAATTCTAAAGCAAAGTTGACTTAAAGTTATTATTTGAAAAGTGCATATAATTATTATTATAATTAATTCATTATGCAAAAGATAATTGATAAAAATATAGTTAGGAATTGAGTTCTAATTCTCGATTGTGAGTTGCATGTTTGAGTTTGGTTTGTTGGGTTTTCTATATTAGAGTCCTTTTTGGTCATTTTTAGGGACACAATTTTTCAGGTTTTGGCCCTGAGGTTGATTTGAAGGAAGTTGTGAAAGCTTGGAATTTTTAGGATTATTGGATTGTTTTTCGTAGCTTCTGTCAATTGGTGGTTTAATGCAGGATTTAGAAACACTTGCAAATTTTCCTTTCGAAAAGATTGTCTTCATTGTGTTTGCCGAATTTTGGTTGTCGATTTTGGATTGGTTGTTGTAGACACCTAAAAATTGTCAAGTTGATCGAAGTGAGTAATCAAGGCAAAATCAGGAATTAATTGAAATCAAAGCCAAAAAGGATTAATTAAATCAAAGAAACTATTTAATTATACAATTAATCAAATCAATTGTATAGTGGAATTAAATCAAATCCAACCTATTCAAGGGGTACACATGGCTAAAGAAAAATCTCAATCACTCACTTGGAGAATGCATCTTGACCACTCATTTTGTCTCATTGTCCCAATCTTTGAGGACAAAATATTTAAATTGTCTGAACATTTGAAACCATAGACTTAACCCAAACTCAACCATGATTAAATTGAATCCACCCCCTATGCTTGGAAAAATCTATAAATAAAAGCAAAAATCAGGAGAAAAGCATCCCAAGAGCATTTTAGAATTGTATCATTACTATAGTGAAATTTGATTAGAGGACATCATTTAGCATTGTTTGGAGCAAGATAGGCATAATTCACCATCATTTTAGAGCTATCACTAATGGATGCTTGCTGAGAGAATTGTATTAGCATCTTTAAATAGGGATCCATGAGATGTTTCTTGTTTTAAGCTTTTAATTCATCATGTTTTAAATGTTAAATTATCTCAATTTGAATTGATTCTTAGAAAAATAATATCATGAAGGTATTTATTATACACAAAATGGCACACATCGTGGGGAATCTTGCCTCTACTAACCAAATTTCAAGTTTATTTTCTAAATTTGCATAATTTTATGTTTGAATTCTTTGTTAGACAAGTGAAATAGCGTGTACCAGGTCTGATGTAACACGTACAAAGCAAAGTATGATGCCTTTGCATAGTGAAATGACATGTTCACAATGAATTTTAACACCTTTACGTAGCCTTTCAATGTGTACAAACAACTTTTATCTTGTCTTACTTTCTTTTAGCGCACACACCCTAAGTCTGTAGCGTGTACACACCCTATATTAGCGCGTGCGCTTTATTTTCATGTTTAAATGCTTCTTTCTAGCATTCATTTATCAACATTTAAATAATTGAGTAGAGTGTGTAATCTTTTAAATAGTGGTTTTAATTCATTCTATAGCGCGTTTGTTGTCCAGAATAACGCTTACAGTACTTTTTGTAGCGCGTACTACTAGTTTTATCAAATTTAATTTCTGATAGAAAATAATGAATTTTCTATATTTTTTTGATGGAAGAACATAAAAGAGTGTGGAAACTATGGGCCAAGGTCAATAGTGAAGACAAGCAAATATAGAAAAGATTGAAAAGGGAGAAAATACTTCACCTTAACAACTTCTTGGAGGATTCAAAGCATGAAGGTGAAGTTTATGAAAGATATTTGTAAATAATTGAAGCTTATAAATCAAAATTTGTTTCTCTCAATTGGATAAATGTTCCTTAAGATTGTTCAATTTTAATCATTTTAAAGAAAGGAGTAAAAGCCCAATTTGCTTGGATTTCTTCACTTTGTTTGGGAATTTTGTGTTGGACTAACAATCTTGAGAAGAGGATACTATGGAGCTGGAACAATTGCCACTAGGTGTGTATCAAAATGCATAAATGAAATAAAAAATTCCCTTAGTCTTTTGTAGCTTCATAAAAGGTATGCCTAAAGCCTTATGCATTTGCTTAAATTGTGGCAATTTGATTTGAATCTAGCTAATTAGAAGACCTATTAGTGTTTGTTGGATTTGATAGTAGGCTTATGCTCTTCACTTCTTTGAGTGAATTAAAATGCCAAACCTACCAAATCTTTCAATTAAAAGAAAGGTCAAGGAAATGAACAAACACTAAATTTAAGCCTACTGTTTCTAGAAAAGAGTATTAGGTGATTATGCTTTTCACCTTTTAGGTGAATCAGAAAGCTAGAAGTGCTCAATTCCCATTAGATTAAAAGAGGCTTGGTAATTGAACAATGTTTATTGTTTTTGCAAGTGGAAAGTAGTAGGGATATTCTCTTTACCTTTGGTGAATCAAATTCCCAAACCTACTCTTTCATTTCATTTCATTTTCTTTCATGAACATGCTAGATATTTAGTGG
Source organism: Chamaecyparis obtusa (assembly GCA_027943335.1). Lineage (NCBI taxonomy): Eukaryota > Viridiplantae > Streptophyta > Pinopsida > Cupressales > Cupressaceae > Chamaecyparis > Chamaecyparis obtusa. The sequence continues at coordinate 375,337 of BSBK01008105.1, read as the reverse complement.
GTTCACCTCTTGAGAACATGCTTTAATGAGGCCGGTGAAAGGGACAACCCAAAGTGGGATATGATTATTTTTTCTGCAATAATCTGTCCCAGTATAAAATAAAATGCATTCATTCTTAATGGGGTGAGTGACAAAGGAATATCAAGAATTGAACCTCCTTGAGTAGTCCTTCAAGAATGCGCAAAAATCTAACATACTGGTGGTGGGAGGCCCCTATAATGGATGATGAAACTTGATGTTCTTTTAAATGGAATCCATACTAGCTCCTTGTTAATTAGAAAGACTACCTCAATAGAGCCATGTGTACAAGCCACAATTGAATATAGGTAGATTGGTTAAAGTGATTTCTTGTCAAAGACTTGTGAAAACATTCTCAAATATTCAAACATTCTGTGTTTAGAGGTAATTAAAAATACAAGTATTTTTGTGATTGGTACATTTGAAAATACACGTTACAAGGAAGAAGCATCAATTACAAATCAATTTATATTTTTAAAATCTTCCAAAAGAACAATCACCCAGAGAGAGGAATTTCACTTGATTCAACCCTTGTTAATGCCAGTTTTCACTAGATCACATCCATTAAAAATATCTCTTCAAGAATATGACACTTGTATTATTTAAGAGGTTCCATACGAAGACCTCATATTCCAAACCTCATTTGAAGAACCACAAGAACAAGAAGAAAGACTTCCCAACCTATTCGAAGAAAGAGTTAATCCCATGGAAATAAATAATGATTTCTATGAGTTTAATCAAGGGAGAAACAATGAAAAATGAGATGATAACCAACAAATAAACTGAGGGCAAGAAGAAACAACTGAAGAAAAATCCAATAGGGCAGCCCAAGATCCCTAATTCCTTGAAGTAATGGAAAAACTCTTGGAAAGAGATAAAGAGATATATTTCCTCAACTTAGCTCAAGCAGGAGTTAAGCTTCCTCATGAATATGATACATCAACCTTAAATAAGGATGAGGAAGAAGAGAAATCATTAGGAGTCATGAGAAAATAACTCAAATTGTTCCAAGCTCAAATCAATAACATGAAGAAGGTGGCCGAACCAAAACCATTCTCAATAGAAGCCTTGTGTCATTTTCCTTTTGACAAAAAAATGGTTATGGTGCCTTTCCCTCCTAACATGGTCTTTCCAAGATATGACAAATATATGGGTAAATCTGACCCACAAGACCACTTGAGGGATTTTTTTGCTTTAAGTGTTGGGTTCATGCATGACACTACCTACCTAATGCGATTATTCTTGAGCAGTCTTGGAGGGAAAGCCATGGAGTGATTTTCAAAATTGACCCCAGGAATAAAGACTTTTAAGGATATGGCCTCCAAGTTTGCGACTCATTACTCTTATAACATTGAGCAAAAAATCACCAAGCTAAACCTATGTGACAAAAAGAAAAAAGATGGTGAACCTTTTCTATGTTTTCTCCAAAGATGGAGAACGGTCTTTCTGAGATGTCCAAAAAGTATACCTGAAAAGGAGAAAATGGAAATTTTCATGAACAACTTGAACATGAAAATGAACTATAGATTACAATTTTAATTGCTAATATTGTGCTGACTGATCATGTAGTGGGTGTTGATATTGTGGTGACCTCGCCGATAGTTGTTGGAGGTGAGGGGCAACCTCTAAAATCAGCCCCTCACCTCCAACAACTATCGAAGAGGTCACCACAATATCAACACCCACTGCATGATTAGTCACCACAATATCAACAATTGAATTGAGTGTCTAATTGATTTTTAATCTGATCCACAAGACCACTTGAGGGATTTTGTGCTTTAATTATTGGGTTCATGCACGTCACTACCTACCTAATGCAATTATTCTTGAGAAGCCTTGGAGGGCAAGCCATAGAGTGGTTTTCAAAACTAACCCTAGGAATAAAGAATTTTAAGGATATGACCTCCAAGTTTATGACTCATTACTCTTATAACATTAAGCATGAAATCACCAAGCTAAACCTATGTGACACAAAGCAAAAAGATGGTGAACCTTTTCTATGTTTTCTTCAAAGATGGAGAACAGTCTTTGCGAGATCTCCAAAAAGCATACCTGAAAAGGAGATATTGGAAATTTTCATGAACAACTTGAAAATGGAAATGAACTATAGATTACAACTTCAATTGTTGATATTGTGGCGACTGATCATGTAGTGGGTGTTGATATTGTGGTGACCTCTCCGGTAGTTGAATATAATTATTTTTGGGAAAAAGAAAATGAAAAAAATGTAAAACCCTAAAATGGCTGATTTTAGAGCTTGCCCTAAAATGCTTGTTATAAGTGGCTGAGATGCATAATGCATTGTAATGTTGATATGCTATTTTGCTGGATAATAAGAAAGGAGAAGCTATGTAGGTGGATGTAGCCCAGGTTTTGGGTGAACCACGTTAAATCTGTGTGTTATTTGTGTTCAGATTGCTTGCTTCTTTTATTTCTGCATATAATTGTTTATTCTTTTATTGTTCTGGATCTGTCAAACCCTAACATCAATGTCCCCCAACGTTTAAAAATTTCATAAAAAATGGGATTAAGATTGAAGAGGTGTTAGTAAATAGAGGAGAAATCAAACTTTTCAAAGATAATAAAGGGTATACTAACACCAACAATAATTTTAATAATAATAATAATAGGGGTGATAACAAAAACAATGATAAATCAAGATTTTGGTTGAAAAACACTAACACAAATCTTGTAAATGATGGGGTTGTAGAAGCCAACAACCTAAAAGCCACCCCTTTTAATTTATCAAGTGGGTCCACTCAACTGAATAATGTTAATCAAACACCTAAGACCCCTTTCAATAACAACAATAAATCTTTCAATAACCAAGGTGTGAATAAACCAAGGCCTTTCTTTAATCCAACCCAAAGGAGAAAGTTCACATGCGAGCGATAAATGCTTCTAGGTGCCCATGGTATAAGGAAGACATCCCCAATTATGCTCCTAACCATTCTTTCCATCTCTCTCGACATTGCTTTGAATGACACTGAAATTATAATTAACTTAATGTATAATAATTTGTCTTATTCAAATCATAATTATTCTATATTAATTATGTTTTCAATTTGTGTTTTTATTTATATAATATCATTAACATTTCCATTCTAATAAATTTTATCTTTTTATTTAACTATTTATTAACTTAATATCTTTATTAATTGTTATTGAATTCTGCAAATCATTATTTTTATTAGTATTTGGATTTGATAAATTTTATTTTATAGTTTTAATTAATTGTAGAATTTATTTTAATTATTTATATTTTTAATGTTTTTATAAAGAATAGCTAAATTTATTAGAATTGATTTAATTTGAAAATAATTGTCCTATTAAAATTTTAATTATTTTAGAGTAATCTTATTTTGAATTGTTATTCTAATTTATATAATTAAATGAATATCAAATTTCAAATCTAAATTAAAAGTGTGTGTGTGAGAGAGAGAGATTTATTAGTAGTTATCTCTCCCTATCCCCTTAATCTTTTTTTCCTCTATCCATCTCTTCCTCTTTTTATCCTATATATCCCTTTCTCTCCCTCTTTTTATCCTATCTATGCACCTCTCTCCCTTTCTCTCCTCCCTATCACTCTTGTCGGTTTTTGTTGCACAAAAAGATCAACCCATTTACATCTTCAACTTCACTAAGTTATGTTATGAACCATCATTGTGTTGCACACCATAAGGAGATCAAGGGCAAACACCTTGCAACAATCCCCCCCTTAAGTGCAAGCACAAGGTTCAAACCCATGACCTTGGCTCTGATACAAATTGTTGGTTATTGTAAAACCCTAAAATGGCTGATTTTAGAGGTTGCCCTAAAACACATGTTATAAGCAACTAAGATGCATAATGCATTGTAATGTTGATATACTATTTTGCTGGATAATAAGAAAGGAGAAGTTGTGTAGGTGGACGTAGCCTAGGTTTTGGGTGAACCATGTTAAATCTGTGTGTTATTTGTGTTTAGATTGCTTGCTTCTTTTATTTCTGCATATAATTGGTTATTCTTATATTGTTTTGAATCTGTCAAACCCTAACATTAATGTCCCCCAACGTTTTCAAATATCAACGAAAATGGGATTAAGATTGAAGAGGTGTTAGTAAATAGAGGAGAAATCAAACTCTTCAAAGATAATAAAGGGTATACTAACACTAACAATAATTTTAATAATAATAATAATAATAGGGGTGATAAAAAAAATAATGATAATCAAGATTTTGGTTGAAAAACACTAACAAAAATCTTGTAAATGATGGGGTTGTAGAAGCCAACAACCTAAAAGCCACCTCTTTTAATTTATCAAGTGGGTCTACTCAACTGAATAATGTTAATCAAACACCTAAGACCTCTTTCAATAACAACAATAAATCTTTCATTAACCAAGGTGTGAGTAAACCAAGGCCTTTATTTAATCCAACCCAAAGGAGAAAGTTCACATGCGAGTGATAAATGCTTCCAAGTGCCTGTGGTATAAGGAAGACATCCCCAATTATGCTCCTAACTGTTCTTTCCATCTCTCTCGACATTGCTTTGAATGACACTAAAATTATAATTAACTTAATGTATAATAATTTGTCTTATTCAAATTATAATTATTCTATATTAATTATGTTTTCAATTTGTGTTTTTATTTATATAATATCATTAACATTTCCATTCTAATAAATTTTATCTTTTTATTTAACTATTTATTAACTTAATATCTTTATTAATTGTTATTGAATTCTGCAAATCATTATTTTTATTAGTATTTGGATTTGATATATTTTAGATTTGAATTTATTTTATTTTATAATTTTAATTAATTGTAGAATTTATTTTAATTATTTATATTTTGATAAAGAATAGCTAAATTTATTAGAATTGATTTAATTTGAAAATAATTGTCTTATTAAAATTTTAATTATTGTAGAGTAATCTTATTTTGAATTATTATTCTAATTTATATAATTAAATGAATATCAAATTTCAAATCTAAATTAAAAGTGTGTGTGTGTGTGTGTGAGTGAGAGAGAGAGATATTTATTAGTAGTTATCTCTCCCTATCCCCTTAATCTTTTTTGCTCTATCCATCTCTCCCTATTTTTATCCTATATATCCCTTTTTTTCCCTCTTTTTATCCTATCTATGCACCTCTCTCCCTTTCTCTCCTCCCTATCACTCTTGTCAATTTTTGTTGCACCAAAAGATCGACCCATTTACATCTTCAACTTCATTAAGTCATGTTATGAACTATCGTTGTGTTGCACAACACAAGGAGATCAAGGGCACACACCTTGCAACTATCCCATCCACCCTCAAGTGCAAGCACAAGGTTCAAACCCGTGACCTTGGCTCTGATACCAATTGTTGGTTATTGTTAAACCCTAAAATGACTGATTTTAGAGGTTGCCCTAAAATGCATGTTATAAGCAGCTAAGATGCATAATGCATTGTAATGTTGATATACTATTTTGCTGGATAATAAGAAAGGAGAATCTATGTAAGTGAACATAGCCCAGGTTTTGGGTGAACCACGTTAAATCTATGTGTTATCTGTGTTCAGATTGCTTGCTTCTTTTATTTCTGCATATAACTGTTTATTCTTATATTGTTTTGGATTTGTCAAACCCTAACATCAACATCCCCAATGTTTGAAAATATCATCGAAAATGGGATTAAGATTGAAGAGGTGTTAGTAAATAGAGGAGAAATCAAACTCTTCAAAGATAATAAAGGGTATACTAACACCAACAATAATAATAATAATAATAATAATAATAATAATAATAATAATAGGGGTGATAACAACAACAATGATAAATTAAGATTTTGGTTGAAAAACACTAACAAAAATCTTGTAAATGATGGGGTTGTAGAAGCCAACCACCTAAAAGCCACCCCTTTTAATTTATCAAGTGGGTCCACTCAACTAAATAATGTTAATCAAACACCTAAGACCCCTTTCAATAACAACAATAACTCTTTCAATAACCAAGGTGTGAATAAACCAAGGCCTTTCTTTAATCCAACCCAAAGGAGAAAGTTCACATTCTTGGGAGAGCAATTAGAAAATGCGTTAAGGACGCTTGTTGCCAAAAAAATCATAATCTTACCAAAATCTAGATCATATGAGCCCCAAGTTAAACCATCTTGGTGGAATGATGCCCACCATTGTGAATACCATCCAAATAAAGGGTATAAGACTAAGGAATGTATGAAACTCAAACACTTGGTCCAAGATTTGATAGATGATGACACACTTAAATTTGAGGGTCCTCAAAAAAATGAAGATCACATTACATTTAAGACTCCTTTCTTGAATCATAAGAAAGGTGAAACCTCCAATTCGAATCAAAACAACAAAAGAGGGAATGATAAAGTTAATTTCACCCACACATATGACAACACTATAAATTCCTTGATGGGGTATAAAAATACCATCAATGTCCTAGTGGTGAAAGAAAAATAACAAGAAGAAACCTCTAATGTTGTGACTAGAGGGCAAGTGTCCAAAATCACCTTGCAAGGAGGTACCCATAGAATTGTTCTACCAAGTCAAACATCCACATCATCAAAGAAATACAACCTTTTGGATCAACTTCAAATGACTCCCAAACAAATCTCAATCTTGGAGTTTTAAAAACTTTCTCCCACTCACAAGGAAATCTTGGAGAAGGCTCTTGTTGAAACCAATGTTCCACTAAATTTGGATGTTGATAAATTTTAGAATATGGTAGGACACCTTATTGTGCCTCATTGCCTATCTTTTTATGAGCAAGACGATATGTCTTTGAACCATCCCCAAAATCTCCCATTACACATTGAAGTTTTGATACATAAACATAATGTCAAAAGGGTCCTCATTGATGGAAGATCTGGTATAAACATTTGCATTTTGAATCTTGTCAAATCCCTAGGATATTTCGAAGAAGCTATTGACCCTAAAAGGAAGATAACTATAAAGGATTATGACGATGAAGAAAGGTCCTCCAAAGGGATAATCATGATTCCTATCCGAGCTGGCCCTATTCAAAAGGAAACTATTTGCCAAGTACTTGATTGAAACTAACCTATAACATTTTTTTGGGAAGACCATGGATACATGAGATGCAAGCGGTGCCCTCAACGTATCATCAATGCTTAAAGTTTCCATACATGGGTCAAGAAATTATGGTGAGTGGATATTTAAATCCATTTCAATATTGTAATAATATTAAACCCATAAATGACTCATTGGTTCCTCACAATACCGAAGGCACTACATCAAGGCAAATAGAACAAGGTCAAAGTTCAAAGGACCTCTCCTTAGAAAAAAGAAAATGGAAGATGGAGGAAGAAGACAGTCTTGTTAGAGAAAATCAAAATCCTACTAACTTAGCTACTTCAACTAAGGTAAAAGAGAAATTTAGTGAGGAAATACCAAGGGAAAAGATGAATAAGATAGTTCAAAATCTTCCCAAATACAAGCCAAAGAGATCCATTATCAAGAAATGGACACCATGATGAAGAATTTAGAAAAGAAATGAAAGATTAAGAAAAATGGTGAAGGGGAATATTTCTTATCAATGATGGATTTGACATTATCCCATAGGTCTCATGGTAGACCTTCCAGCTCTCATCCTCAAAATATAATAACCATTTTGTAAGAGCTAGCACTTCTTCATCCATGGAAGAAGATGACAACAAAATTTTAAAGTGGCTCTATAAGGAAGAAGATGATTCAAATGATGATGAAAAAAGAATCCAAAATATTAGCATTCCCACATATCAATATGGAAAAGGTCTTGAAATTATGAAAAAGATGGGCTATAAAGGAAGAGGACCTTTGTGAAAGAGAAATAAAGGGTTGGTTGAACCCATAGAAATGGCTTGGAGGGATAGCAAGGAAATGTCAGGATTAGGATATTTTGAACAAGGATATACTCAAAAGAACCATCCCAAATTTTATGAATAAATATTACAATTGAACTCCCAAAGTGATGAAGACTCTAATGAATGGGAATGAGATTATTTATCTAGTGAATCTTGTCAAGATAAAGAGGTGGATGTTATCCATACTTATACTCCTATGTCTAACCCAGGTAAAAGAAAAGAGTTAGATCAAGGATCAAGTTCAAACCAAGCTTCGAGTTATAACCAAGAAACTCAAGATAATACTCCAAATCAAGAAGTAGAAGAATCTCAATGGGTAGGAGAACCCTATGTAACTTCATGGGTACAAAAAATGGAAGAATATAGCAATAGGTTTAACCCATGATATTTTTATCCACAAGAAACCCAAGAGGATTCTAGTGAGGGGGATTTTGATCCAAGTTCTATGGAAAACTTAGAACAAGTGCATGTCATAGACTTGAGTGATAAAATGTATGAACCATCTAATGAAGTCATGTCCCTAAACCTTGTCAAATTGAACCTATCCAATAATACATTATCTCTTATATACCTGGAACTCATTGAATGAGATTCCATGGAGCCAAACGACATTCCCACATTCCCAAATGACAATTCTTTGGCCTTGTACCTAAATTCAGTTGAACCTTCTTCTACCAATGAATTGTATCAAAGTGAAATGATGAGGGAAAGTATCCAAACTCTTAGTCAAGAAATACAAGAAAAAATTAAAAAAATTAGAAAAATGAAAGAGTCTAATGGTGAAAATCACAAGGTGGCAGTATTAGACCAAAAAGAGAAAGAAATAAAAGATGTTTCCAAAGGTGAAAACCTAATTGTGGCACCTAAGGAAGAGAGTTTGGATACTTTTCTCAAAAATTATGAAGAAAGATCACCTATCTTGATAGAGCCAACAAAAAAGATCAATATTGGGACCGAATAAAAGCCTAAAATCATACATCTTGCAGCTTCATTATCAAAAGAAGAGAGGAAAGCATTTGTGGAGTTTTTCAAAGAAAGGAAAATAAAATTTTCTTGGTCCTATGATGATATGTTGGGATTAGACCCAAACCTGATTATGCATCATTTGAATATCAAACCAAGAATCAAGCTGGTCAAACACAAGTTGAGGAAAATGCACCCACACATTGTGCTTCTTGTCAAAGTGGAACTGGAAAAGTTATTAAAAGTGGGTTTCATTAGATCTATTGACTATGCCAAATGGATATCCATTATTGTGCCTATTTAAAAACTAGATAAATCCATTATAATTTTCATGGATTTCCAAGATCTCAATTTAGCATGTCCAAAGGATGATTTTCCTTTACCAAGCATAGATGCAATAATGGATCTAACAACGGGTCACCCACACATTGTGCTTCTTGTCAAAGTGGAATTGGAAAAGTTATTAAAAGTGGGTTTCATTAGAGCTATTGACTATGCCGAATGGATATCCATTTTTGTGCCTATTTAAAAACTAGATAAATCCATTATAATTTTCATGGATTTCCAAGATCTCAATTAAGCATGTCCAAAGGATGATTTTCCTTTACTAAGCATAGATGCAATAATGGATCTAACAGCGGGTCACTCAATGTTCTCTCTTATGGACAGATTTAGTGGGTACAATAAAATCAAGATTACACTTGAACACCAAGACAAAACAACTTTTACATGTGCTTGGGGGACATTTTATTGGAATATTATGCCCTTCGGTCTTAATAATGCAGGAGCAACCTACCAAAGAGTCATGACCACTATATTCTATTATATGATGCATAAGTTTTTAGAAGATTATGTGGATGATATACTTGCAAAATATCACTCAAGGAAAGAACATTTTCCAATCTTAGAGAAAATATTCACAAGGCTTGAACATTTCAAGGTGAGACTAAATCCAAAAAAAGTGTGCCTTTAGGGTTCAATCTGGTAAATTGCTAGGGTATATAGTCTCAACAAAAGGAATAGAGGTAGACCCACAAAATTCAAAGAAATTATGGAGATGGGGGCACCTAGAAACATGAGTCAAATGTGATCACTCCAAGGAAGACTCCAATCCATAAGAAGGTTCATTTCACAACTAGCAGAAAAATGTCACTCTTTTACTCAACTCCTTCATAAGGACATAGTATTCAAGTGGGATGACAAATGTGAAGAAGCTTTTGCACTCCTCAAAAAATACCTCACGAATCCTCCAATATTGATGCCACAAATAAGAGGAAAGCCTTTGATATTGTACATTTCAGTGACAAAACATTCTTTAGGCGCACTCTTGGCTCAAGAAGATGAGAATGGAAAAGAAAAGACAATCTACTACATAAACAGGACCTTGGTGAAGTATGAGTTAAACTATAGTTTCATAGAAAGAGCATGTTTGGAGGTAGTTTTTGCTTCCCAAAAACTATGACATTATATGCTATCTCACAAAATCAAACTCATAGCAAAGATTGATCACTTGAAATATCTATTAAGCAAAATAACCTTAACATGAAGGTTGGCCAAATGGGTCATGGTACTAAGCAAATTTGACATAGAATATGTAGACAAAAAGGGAATAAAAGGCCAAGTCATAGCAGATCAACTAGAAGAGGCACCTTTGAAAGATAAATACCCTATTCAAGTGGAATTTCTAGATGCAAAAATCATCAACATTGAAGCAAAAACATGGAAACTTTACTTTGATGGTTCCTACACCCAACATGGCTTAGGAGTAGGCATATTATTGATTACACCTCAAGGCTCCACATTCAAAAATACTATTAGCTACTATTTCTATGCACCAATAATATAGTTGAATATGAAGCACTAGTTATTGGCATCAAATTGGCTTTAGAATGGAAAGTGACAAAATTGCAAGTATATGGAGATTCACAACTAGTCATAAACCAAATTAATGATGAGTATCATAAAAAATATGACAAGTTGATACCTTATAAAAGTATGATAGATGATCTAAAGAAGTAATTTATTTTGATCATATTTGAACAAGTGCCTAGAGAAAAGAATAAAGCAGTAGATGCCATGACAACATTGGCTTCACTCTTATAGATGCTCGACCAAAGCACAAGATAAAAATTCTTGGTAGAAGAAATGGAACAACCTGCATTTGACCCTTCCAATTCCCACATCATTTTCCTATTAGTGGGACATGACTCTCCCTGGTATGGACCCATCTATACTTATTTGAAAGACCAAATCCTACCCTTGGACCAAACCTAAAACTAGAAAAGAAACTTTATAAGACAAGCCTCTCGTTACACCCTTGTATCCGACACATTGTATCACAAGGGTCTTGAAAAAATGCTTTTAAGGTGTCTAGATAAGGAGGAATGCCAACATCATGGAAACTTAATTCATGTACCAACTCAGTAACTACATCCAATGACTACTCCTTGGCCCTTCTATCAATGGGGGTTGGATCTAATCAGGATGATTTACCCACCTTCATGCAATGGTCATACATTCATAATAAGTGCAACAAAATATTTTACCAAATGGGTCAAAGCTGTGCCTTTGTCTACCGCAATGAGAAAAAATAATCTCAATGTTCATTTTGAACCATATAATTTGCAGATATGGCATCCCTCAAGCCATCATAACAGATAATTCCAAGCACTTTAAGAACATAGATCTAAAAGATTTGTGTGAAAATTTTCATATGATCCATCATTCATCTTCAATATATTATCCACAAGGGAATGGACAAGAAGAAGCCACTAATAAGAATATCCTAAAAATATTGAAAATGACAGTGGATAATTTAGGAAGATATTGACACATCCAAATAAATCCAACTCTATGGGAATATCAAACAAGTGTGAGAACACCAACATGAGCTACACCCTTTTCCTTAGTATATGGAGCTAAAGCAATGCTACCACTAGAAGTAGAGATTCCATCTTTACGAGTTTCATTATATGGACTATTAATGGAGGAGGACTATAGGATTGAAAGAATTCAAGAGTTAGAGTTACTTGATGAGTGACAACAACAAGCCTTTGATAATCTCAGTGTACCAAAATAGAATGTCAAGAAACTACAACAAACACATCAAGCCAAGAAAATTTCAAATAGGTGACTTGGTATTGAGAGAAAATACTAAGAATTAGGTGGAAAGAGAGAAGAAAGAAAAATGGGAAGCAAAATGGTTAGGGCCTTTTGTCATTACTTCTTCCTTTGGAACATGTACATACAAGCTAGGTGACTATGATGGCGAGGAACTACAAGAATCCATTAACATCATACACCTGAAAAGGTTCTATACCTAAAGCAGATGAAAGAGTATAAGTGGAAAGAGTATCAGAATATCATATGAGAAAGAGCATCCTATTTATTTTGTATAGCCAAAAGTGATCCTAAAAAAATTCAAAAATAATGGAAATTGATTATGAGAAAAGAAGAATTTTTTTTAGAAAAGCAGAAAAGTCCAAAAATAGAAAAAAGAGTTCTTGAAGAAATTAAAAACAGTGAAAAAGTGAGCATGAAGAAATCCAAAAACATTCACATATGGATCCTGAAATTTTTTTTTGTCTTGGTGAAAACCTAGCAAATAGGCACCTTGATGATAACAAAAAAATTTAAAAAAGAGAAAAATACAAAAAAATTGAAAAAGGAAAAAGTGCTTTGGTGAAAACCTAGCAAATAGGTACCTTGGTAAAAAAAAATATAAAAGAGAAAAAGAGAAATAAAATGAATTTGTGAAAACTTGGTAAACATGCACCATTGAAACTCAAGTCAAGTCTCATTTGACACTTACTAGCCATCCTTGTATATATTGCATTCGCTAGCATTTGTAAATATTGCATAATAAATCCTAGAGTTGCATTTGTAAAGTCATAAATCTAAAAATTGTCCAAGTCCAACATCGCAATGAAATCAAACTGGGGGCAATCTATCCTAAATCAGAGATATGCATCCAACATACACTAATTGACACAAATCAATGCATCCAACCACACGCATAACACTTTGATGCTCAATTTGAATCCTAATGCAAATTTTGATCTCACAATGAGCAACTTTGATCGTTGATTTCACAATGAACTTATTTTATCAGGATTAAAAAGAACAAGAAAAGATGAAATGGATAAAATTCTACTTGAAATATGGATTTAAAAAATAATGGCAATTTTTTTTTCCTAAGTGTTTACTTGATTGGTGAAATCATGTCTTTTAGCAAATCGATGAAGTCTTGGACTCGATAAGCGATGATAAAGGTATGATATTTTCTTGATTTCTGCATGACTTTTCTAAGATTAAGGTTTTAAGACATATATCATCCATCTAATGACATGATCATAAAAGAATCATCGAGGACATGTACATATGGTGAACTCAAAATGTCTATCTATTTAAGTAACATGATACCTTGGACATTTTGATCTTCAATATCATAATGCCAACATCACTTGCAACATTGAATCTGATGAAAATAATATTTAGACTATCCCGGTTGAAAATCTAACCAGTGACAGTTGTACCAGCTTCAAACATGTAACTTAGAAGGAAAGAGGTATTCATTATTATCTCTATTTGAGCATTAAGGATTGTCATTAGTATCAAAGAAGATCAGTCGGTTACCTATGCTATTGAGTCGGTAAAAGGAAGTACTACAAGCTACACATGCTAGTCGGTTAACTACATAAGCCTTCACACCAAGTTGTCTCAAGGCAGTACCGAGAACAAAAAGGGAATAGTTCTAACTGAGCACCAGAGCAGTATTACCAAGTATCAGTCTATACTAATACTAAGCGTTAGTAAACAATGAGTAGACTAGACATCGAGCACTAGTGTATTCATCGAGCAGTATTGATAGTGTTTACCGAGCGATCCAGGAAATGACATAGTAATCAATTTTGGCACATTTATCTATGAAAATGGTTACAATAGAATCATAAAATGTTTTACCAAGATCGAGGATCATTTATTGTAGATGTAATCATTAAATGTGATGATGATATCTATGTAATTGTTAGATCTAGGTTATTTTTGTATACCATAGATCTTAGGGTTTTCCTAAGATAATGTAAACCTAATTAGGTTAGGTGGTCATAATAGTATGCTATATAATTGTAATTCATGTCATTTTAACATAAGATATGTGAAGGACAAGAAGGAGATCTTGAATCAAGAAGCCATCTTCAAGACATCAGTTTTCAGACAAGGTTGAGTAGAAACCAAAGATATTCAGATTAGACAAAATCAATCAAGGCTACCGAGCAGTTTAGAGGCAAGATATTCACATATCAAGGTGATATACATTCAATACTTCATAGATCTGATTAAGACAAAGTTAAGTTGTCAATTACAAATACTTTCTGTTATTCTCTTATCATTGTAACAGAGTTAGCAAAAATATCTTAATAGAGTAGATCTAACAGTCTTGTTGTAAATCTCCTAACCGAGTACACACTCAAGTAGTGTTGTTAAAATCATGTAACTAGGTAGATCTAGCTGATCTAAATATTACTCCTAATAGGGTAAGATCACCAGAAGTGATCACAACTTGTAGTCTTAACCGACAAACTTTATTATCTACAGTAGTGAAGAATTTGTGGGTGCCATCCCCACCACATTTTTTACCTTCTAACAAGGGTTTCTGCATAACCAAAATACTTGTGTTATGAGATTGAATTATTGTTTATTTTTATGCAATTTACATTTACAAGTTAATTGAATGAATGATGCATACAATGGATTCAGTTGGATAGTTGAGTTTACTACTGTTTGTTGATTGAGTTTTGAAGTTAAAAGTTTTTGAGGGCAATGATTCAACCCTCCCCTCTTAGTACCCTATCTCTCTATTCCAACATTCATATCATCATGGTTAAACTAGTGAGGATTGTGCCAATTTTGGTTTCAAAAAGCTCGATGATGAAAATAAGCATCCTTATCTTGAATATAGACAAATAGCTGCATCCATGATAGATTAAGTGCATATTAGCTTGCATGTGGATCATTTTCTTGAAATATGTCATGAAAGATGAAAGGGGTGGAGTTAAGAATAAAATTGAAAAATTCTTCATTACTTTACATGATCGAATGTGTTGGATACCCAAAATCAAATTTGCATATTAGTTAAATTTGCACGGTATATCGATTATATTAGGTTAAGGGTATTTATTAGACCCATTAATCATTAAATTTCATCCATTAGGTTATTCATTAATCATTAAATTAGATTCCATTAGATTAAGTTCATTATCCATTATCTATTAGATCCATTAAAATAGATTGCATTCATTATTCATTAAAGTATAAGTTCATTAATCATTAAGTTAGGTTCATCACCATTAAATTGCATCATAGCATAAATAATTAATCATTAATTATTAATTAAGCATTAAGATAGAGCATTAATTATTATTAAATTAAATTGCATTAAATCATTAATCATTATCCATTTAGTATTAAAAATGCATTTAGATTCATTATACATTAAATCATATTAAAATCATCATTAAATATCCATTATATTAAATATCCATTAAAGCATTAAAAACACATTAATCATTAAAATATATCATTTTGCATCCATCTACTCTATGTCATAAATAAGACATCCATTTATAAAGAAAGTAAAGTAAATGCATTCATATAATTTTTGCATCAGAAAAGCATAAAAATGAGCATATAGATAGAATCATATAGAAATGCATATCATCATAAAATCAAAGCCCAATACATAATGACATCAAGTAAAGTCCATCATATGTAATCAAAAGTTCATCATAGGAATCAAAAGTCCATCATATAATCAAAGTCTATTAAAAATACATCAATGCAACATCTCGATCAAAAGATACATGATACATTATAAGTGTGCACATCAAGGAATCAACTGGCACCACTTGCACCTGTGTCTACACCACTATACCAGGGCCATCTATTTTATATTCCTGGACCCCTACTAGAACTAGGCTGTGAACTATGTTGAGCCATAGCAACCATGAATATCTGCATCATAGAACTAAACTGGGTCATCTATTGTCTCATATGAGATACATCAGCCTATAAAGATCTAATATCTTGAACTAGAGTATCAAGAGCCTGTGAACCCGGAGCTGTCTGAACTGATAGAATAAGAGGTACTAGTGGACCTAGTATAGGGGAAACCTATGGAGCATGCCCAACTCTGACAGCCCGAGGTCTATGATGACCCCAACTTGTATGCACCCTAAAATGGTTGCCTAGACTTTGGGCCCCCATTCAACAATTTATCAAATCCCTGAATCAGTGTTTTAAAAAATCAACATTTTTCAAATATCAATTTCCTTGATCAAATCCTATTTTTATCATTTATTCGATTATTTTTCTATGGGCTAACCATTTTATCCTAAGTCTTTATTTATTTAAAAGGAATTTCCTCCCCTTTTATTAAATAAAAAACCCCCACTTTTCCTCTTATCCTAAGTTGCACAAATAAAATATTATTCCTATTTTATAAAAAGGAGAAAAGGCCTTTTTATCTCATATGGACACAAAAGTCAACTCTTATGTTCTCATTGGAGGATATTTGTGCACATGGATTTCTCTTCTTTCAAGCTCCACCCTTGATTAAATCTTTTGCCTCTTAATCTCCATGGTCCATTCCTTTTCAATTCTTTTAAAATGAGAGCTCTTTTCTCATTCTAAGATCCCAACTTTTGAATACTAATCTTATGCTGTAGGATTTCTTGGAGACTTTGGAGCTTTGGAGATCTTCTTACATTCTAGTTTCATTCTTGCATTCTTAGCTTAAGCTTTCATGGCATTTAGATTAGTTTCCTTTATGCTCTAGATTAGCTCACATAGCTTAATTAACAAGGATTTGTAATACTTTCCTTTCATAACTTAGCTTGCATCTTCATTCTTAGCATAGTTGCATTACATTCTCATTTTGATTCTTGAGGATATTGGCACTCTTGCCCTTGTCTCTTTGAATCTCCCATTGTGTGGTTTACTAGCAAGGTTACATGCTTCAATAGCTCTAGCTGAGAGCACCATCAACATCCTTGTGACTCCATGCCTAGGGAGCTCTAGGTCACTTTCTCAAGGTTTCCCATTCATGGATTCCCTTGGAAGTAATGACTTAGAGAAGTGCACTATTTAGTGTGTACATTTTTGGCGCCCACCGTGGGCCTCTATTTGCCTATTCCTCCTATCTTCCAACGTCACTTGATTTACATAAAACCTTATCCTCCATTTTTCTCTTCCATCTTCCTTTCCATATCAAAATCTTTGAGCATATCATTTTGAATCCATGGCATATCATGGTTTATCCTTTCAAGGAGCATTATTCAAAAAAAATAAAAATAAAATGAAAAAATTGAAAATGTGCCTTGGTGGAAACTTGGAAACAGGCGCCTTGGTAGCAAAAGTAAAGAGAAATAAATTTGTCCTATGGTGAAAACCACTCCCTTGTGGCACTTTGGATAAGTACCATGATGAAAACTTGACAATTAGACATCATGCGTAGTTCTTCTACATATTTCATCCATTCCATCTTCTCTCTTTGATCTTGACAATGTTGACCTATACACAAACATTTGGCTATCTTGTGAGCTATCTTACGATGATCTTGCTTTCATTCTATTCATGTTTAGCCTTCATATTTATTTTCCTCCATTCATTCTAGCCTTTCGCTATCCTTTTCCCCTTTGGTCTTGATCTAATAAAAAGAGTAAAACATGATGCTATGAAGCCTCTTGCCATGTCTACTCCTTTGGATTGCATCTTTTCCTTCTTTTGCATTACGCTTTTGTGACTTATCATATGCTGGCCTTTCATTGCTTGTCCAAATGTGCTTTACATGACAATTTTTTTTTCCCTAGCTTGGGTACTCTTGAGGAGTTTTCCCTTGAGGATTTCTTCCCTTCATTCTCCTTCATTCTCTTGTCTTCCATCTTTTCCACCAGCTTAGCTTGCTAATCCCTCTTGTTCTCCACCTTGCTAGACATTGGGACTACACAATGTGATCTTGCTTGGGAGTTTGATGCCTATTCTGTTTGGGAGCATCCTTTGTATATATTTATTGATCCTAAAAAAATTCCAAAAAAATTCATATATGATGTTGAAATTTTTTTAAAAAGCATATAAAGTCCTAAAAAAAAACAAAAAACAAAAAAATGCAAAAAAATTTAAAAAAATAGCAAAAGTGTCTTGGTGAAAACCTAGAAACAGGCGCCTTGGTAGCAAAAATAGAAAAAAATTGAAAAAATCAAAACAATCTTCAAGTGGTGAAAACTTGGAAACAAGTGCTACTTGAGGCCTTTGCACTTTTTTTTCTTAGCATGCATCCTCGACACTTAACCTTTCTCCATCTTGCCTTGTCCTCATTTCCTTGGTTTGAAATTGTTCTTTTGTCTTTGTCTAGGGGGAATAACTATGTTAGCTTTGGTCTCTAGGATGTGTTGGTCTTTAGGACATCTTGCAAACGGTGTTTTTCAACACCACCCCAAATTGTGTTTTTCAACACTACCCTAGCGTCAAGTATTTCTCAACACTTATCAGATATCTTACTCGCAGTCTAGCATGATATGATATCTCTCACTGGCAGATGTGATACTCAAAGTTTGACTCTATGACCTACACACACGCACTTGAACGCTCGACTCGCTAAGACTTGTTTGACTTCATTTCTTTGTGTGTTGTCTATGATGATTTCTTTGATGAGTGTTCTCTCCCTAATAGTTTTCGATGATGCTGAGCTAGAAGACTAGGGGCATGAGGACATGTTTTATTGCTTTTTCTTCTTGTGGGTATATTTTGTTGGTCCTAACTGTCATTAGCATTTATGCTTGTTCCACTTGACATTAGGGTCTACAAGGTATTATCCTTGACTATTTTTTGCAAGTGCATGCTTATAGTCATCTTGACTTTCTTGTGTCTCGATGCGAGCATAATCCTGCCATATTAAACTTAGGAAATCTCACTGCACTAGTCATCTTGACTTATATGTCTTTGGTGCCTAGGTGGGATTCCCACACATCTATCTGATATAGATCATATTCAGATTCACAGAGTCATACTAGTGTGTATTGTATGATCTTGCAACGCTACCAATAACGCTCGATGATGAATATTAGAGTCTAAAAGCTTTGTAACCTTGCAAGTAAACCACTTTTCATAGTAGCTTGCATTCTTAGGTTCATGTTAGATTAGTTTTGCATCTTGCATATGGAGAGAGCTCTCCTTTCCTCTTTCACAGACTTGTCGGTCAATTGTGCTCACCTTTCTCTCTTTCTCAATCATGTCTTCTGCTTCTTGTCTTTCATATCACATCCTTTTTTATGATTTGGATCCATTTTTTTTTGGGATCGAAATTGAAATCTGAGTTCATCTTGATAGTCAAAACTCCATTTCAAACTTTCTCCTTCTGCGTAGTTGGCTGACCATTTGAGGCCCGATCCTTCGATCTTCGTTGGGGCATCTTCATTTCTTCATCCCTATCTCTTTCAACCTTCTAGTATTTCATTCATTTTCAGTCACTTCATCTCTCTGAGGTTTGACTTCATTTTTATCCTATATCTTTCTCAGTCAAACCTAGTCAAACTGGGGCATATCTTCACTACTTGATGGTTATCCTATCATCTTTCACCTTCGATTATGATTCTAGTGACTTGATCAAGTTTATCAATTTGCTGTTCTCCTCTACTTGATTTTGATTTTGATTCCGAGGGGGCAGTACCTACCAGCTTCAATCCTTGATTCAGCTTTTCAATCAAACCTTGCTTGAGATTCTTATCTCTTATTTGAGACTTGACAATTTCCTATTCACAGGTGTGTTGGTCTTATCTTTCAGCTTATCCTTGTCAGCTTATGCTTATCTTTGTCCTGATGTGTTCCCATCTGTCGAACACACGTTAGAGTTGTTTTGTGATCCCAAATTGATCTCACATTTCAATTCCATTATTTGACCACATGTGATCCCAAATCGATCTCATATTAGTCAAAGAGGGGCAAATGTATGCACCCTAAAATGGTCACCTAGACTTTGGGCCCCCATTCAGCAATTTATCAAATCCTTGAATTAGTGTTTTCAAAAATTAACATTTTTCAAATATCAATTTCCTTGATCAAATCCTATTTTTATCATTTATTTGATTATTTTTCTATGGGCTAACCATTTTATCCTAAGTCTTTATTTATTTAAAAGGAATTTTCTCCCCTTTTATTAAATAAAAATCCCCCACTTTTCCTCTTATCCTACGTTGCACAAATAAAACATTATTCCTATTTTATAAAAAGGAGAAAAGGCCTTTTTGTCTCATATGGACACAAAAGTCAACTCTTATGTTCTCATTGGAGGATATTTGTGCACATAGATTGCTCTTCTTTCAAGCTCCACCCTTGATTAAATCTTTTGCCTCTTAATCTCCATGGTCCATTCCTTTTCAATTCCTTTAAAAGGAGAGCTCTTTTCTCATTCTAAGATCCCAACTTTTGAATACTAATCTTATGTTGCAGGATTTCTTGGAGACTTTGGAGCTTTGGAGATCTTCTTACATTCTAGTTTTATTCTTGCATTCTTAGATTAAGCTTTCATGGCATTTAGCTTAGTTTCCTTTATGCTTTAGATTAGCTCACATAGCTTAATTAGCAACGATTTGTAATACTTTCCTTTCATAGCTTAGCTTGCATCTTCATTCTTAGCATAGTTGCATTATATTCTCATTTTGATTCTTGAGGATATTGGCACTCTTGCCCTTGTCTCTTTGAGTCTCCCATTGTGTGGTTTACTAGCAATGTTGCATTCTTCAATAGCTCTAGCTGAGAGCACCATCAACATCCTTGTGACTCCATGCCTAGGGAGCTCTAGGTCGCTTTCTCAAAGTTTCCTATTCATGGATTCCCTTGGAAGTAATGACTTAGAGAAGTGCACTATTTAGTGTGTACACAACCGACAACCCTAATCTGACACAAAGCTCTCAAAGGTCCTCTCATCTATACCCTACCACCTCGCATTTGTAAGCCACCTCTAGAAGGTATAGGGGAATCTAGTACAATATCTCACCCACCCTATTTGGATCTCCCATCTCCCCTCCCCCATCTCCCACCTCTCCCACCACCGCCACCATCATCATCATCATCAGAGTGATTATCAATATCAGGGACTGGCTCTGCTGGATCTATAAATCTTGGAAACAGGTTCTGACTAAACCACTGAGCATAGTTATAAGTCATACCAGCATCTACAATATGCTCTCACATGTCCTAGGCTAAATTAGGAAGGCCTAGTAGCCCATCACGTGCAACATAGTAATCAATTTGAGAACCCCACAAGGATCTCCCTACCTGTACTTGAGCATATAACATCAAACCCTATGGCATACCCTATATCCAACTGAACTGATGGAGTACCCTTTGAAAGAAGAATCACTCAATAACCAGAGGGGTACGGCCTATCATCTACTATGACATGAACATAAAGGGTAGCTTAGTAGCATCCTCTTTCCACTGCTCACAACTAAAGTAAGGTTGGTAGGTCACCTAATCAAGGTCATCCAGTATGCACCGCCACTAATCAACCTTTCCCAGATGAGACTGGACAACAATACCCTCATAAATATAGGCAAAAGGCCACCTAGGATCTTTGGCCCACATAATAACTAGTTGAATGATCAAGATATGCTCCCAAGTCCACAACTATAATAAAATGGCTCCAACAGATAAAGTGGCACCATGTCTACATACAACATGATGTAACTCATGATAGAGCTGCGACAACACACAAGAATCCCAATCAAAACAATGAGGCCGCGATATCATATCCTCTAGGATACAGCCCCAACCAACTGTAAAACCATGTCCTTGATGATCTGGTAACAAGAAACCACTAATCAGGATGCCCAATACTGCAAGAGTACATAAAATAAAACAAATTGCACCCATAGGATGCTCTCATCGTTGATAGTCGAATCACCAAATAAATGTCTGCAAACTGTACCATCATAAACCTGGTCATAATATACAATCTCTCTGTGAGTAGGAATACATAGTAGCCTGTAGACATCCTCAGAAGTGATAGTCATCTCCCCAAGTGGTAAGTGGAAGGTATTATGGATGGAGTTCCAATGCTCTGCCATAGCATTGAGTAAACCCTGATTCACTCAGAATCGAGGCATATATAATAAGAATGACATGTCGCATTGACTGATCAGATGCCACTCATGAGCACTCAGATCATCAACCATGTCCAATGGCCATGGGTAGAGACCTCAGACATATAGCTTCCCGAGGTGAAACTGTAGAATCAAGTGACATTAAATCAATAATAAATCATTCAAAGTGAATTCTCACAAGTCAATTGATATCCTATCCTATTGGTATCATCATCAATTTTCCTAATTCTACTCAGAGAAGATGGAAAATAATCAAATTAATCAAACCAATCAACCAAGATTGACAATCAACATTCATCAAACATGATCAAAACTGACACTAAACTACTTGTTTTATCACAGGATTAATCATTTTCATTCATTGATCGATCGTAGGAACCATTCGAACTAGATGACTCTATCAAAATTAGGAAAACATTTGCAGAGGGCTCCATGCACTACTTTATAGGTTGTACCTGACCTAGGGAATCCTTGTGTACGTGTTACTAAATTTATCATAAGTGCTATTTTATAATGTAGATGCACTAAAATGAACTTGTATGCGCTACTCAATCTATTGTACGTGCTATTTAAATTTTTTGGCGACAACAAAACTTTTTAACGCCTAAAATTTTATTTATTTTTGCAATAAATAGACAAAATTGACAAGGCAAATTTATCGAGATACCCACCGGAGGTTTGTAGTATCGGGGACACTGATACCGTTGGCCACGCTCGAACCTATGCTCATGAATCAAGACAACCATTGTGAAAAGAGGCAGAGGATGCAAAGAAGAAAAGTCTAATGTGAAAAGTGAAAATGAATGGTAAAACTGACTTTTTACCCCTATATATAACTATTTGACCTAAAAAGGGCCTATTTTAGCAGAAAATTGACCTGGGATTGAATTTCATCACCAAATTAGTAGAATCAGGGGCATTCTTATTAGTTAAATAGTCAAATCATTATTGAAAATGAAATTGAAGTGAACACAAAATTATTCAGAAAATTGATCAAATGCATAATTTTTTAACAAAAAGCATTCCATTTCATTTTTGAGGGGGCATGTAGTTGTATCATCATCGATTCAATTAGAATCTGTTTCAAAATTATCGAACATGAAAATTTTCAAATCATCAGTGGGGCATCAAAATCAATGAATCATTTCAGATCAAGTATATCAACTAACAAAATCATCAACCAATCAGGGTTTCATCAAGAAACATGCATCAATTATCAAGATCAAATCAATCATCAATTAATCAGACATCGAACATTCTTTGAACCAATGCACTTTGCACATTGATTCAAAGAGGGGCATTTGTAGACACCTAAAAATTGTCAAGTTGATCCAAGTGAGTAATCAAAGTAAAATCAGGAATTAATTGAAATCAAAGCCAAAAAAGATTAATTAAAACAAATAAATCATTTAATTATGTAATTAATTAAATTAATTATATAGTAGAATTAAATCAAATCCAACCCATTCAAGGGGTACACATGGCTAAAGAAATTAAATAAATCAATTAATTAACTCTTAATATTTTTCACCTATCAAATGGGAGGGAATTACCTCAACCAATAGGAATTGAGAATTGAGCTCACATGGATCAAAGCCACATTGAATCTCATTTACTTACTTGGAGAATGCATCTTGACCACTTATTTTGTCTCATTGTCCCAAGCTTTGAGGACAAAATATTTAAATTGTCTCAACATTTGAAACCATGGACTTAACCCAAACTCAACTATGATTAAATTGACTCCACCCCCTATGCTTGGAAAAATTTATAAATAGAAGGCAAAAATTAGGAGAAAAGCATCCCAAGAACATTTAGAGCTGTCACTAATGGATGCTTGCTGAGAACATTGTATTAGCATCTTTAAATAGGGATCCATGAGATGTTTCTTGTTTTAAGCTTTCAATTCATCATGTTTTAAATGTTAACTTAGCTCATTGAATTGATTCTTAGCAAACTAATCTCATGAAGGTATTTCTTATACACAGTTGTATTATAGTTATTTTTCTTGTTTGTAAAATTTGAAAGAATGGCTATTGAATTTATTTTGAAAAATATATATTTTTTCCAAAGAGATTTGGAGGAAAAGAAAACCTAATTTTGTATTGAGAAAATTGAAAGAAATTAAAAATATTATTTTTTTAAAGACAAATAAGTAAATTGTTATACATATATAATTATTCTATATATTAAAAGAAACTAAATTTTAAAAAAATAAAAAATTGCTGATGTCTAGTTTACCAATAAAAAAATAAATACAAGAAAAAATATGTATATTAAAATAAATGATAAACGAATGGTAGTGGGGCGGCGCAAGCGCTCACCCCACCCCATCGTTTCTTACTCAGTGGGGCCATTCCTTATTTGTAAAACTAAATTTAAAAAAAATAAAAATGATGGGGGGAGTCAGCTTTATAAAAGTGCACCCCTTCATAAGTTCACTTGGGGTGTGAGAAGGGAGTGGATGGTGGGGCCAACTCCCTCCTTTTTATAATATCTATGTTAATGTTCCACTCTTAATAATATATCTTTTTAAAAAATATTTTCTTTTTTCTTTTTATTATTTATTATTATAACTTGATTTATAAATTAAGTTTATTTAATTTATGAACTAATTTATTGTAATTAGTTTATTTAATTTAAAATTTGATTTAATTTTAAATTAGTTTATTTATAATTTAATTTTTTTAATTTGGGTTAGTTATAAATGGTTAAATTGATAATTAAATTATTTTATATTATTTAAAATTAAATTTATAATTTAATCTAAAGTTAGATTAGGATTAAATAAGATTTATTTATAAGTTGATTAAATTATAAAGAGTTAATTTTATAAATATTTGATTTACTTTTGTTAGAGTTTTGACATGAGTGTGCTCTATGACATAGTGTTTCAGATTGGGTGTTGTTTTGTTTTGATTAATTGTCTTTACGGGTAGAGTGATGCTCTAGGTGGGATTTTATCATATTATACTTTGGCTCTATGGGTTTTTACTATGGATTGTTCATAACATTTTTGGTGTCATGATTGGTTCGCGTGTTGTTTTGAGTGTAACTGAGAGTTATGTCATGTTTGTATTAAGTCCCTGATCTTAATGTTATTTAACCACAGAAGGTGGCGACCATTAGTGTTTGGAGTCTTAATTAACTTGGTCACCTTATTTTCTACTATTATGATGTTTTGTGTTTTGAATGATGACCTTTGTGGATTATGTTTTACTCTATGTTTGGAGAGACACTTTGATGTTTTTGATGATCATTTGATCTTGTGATATGAACTATGAGGATTGGTAATTGTTTATTAAGATGTCCAATATGGAATGGACAGTTTGGATCCTTGTATAAGATGAGATTTGTTTATTATGCTCCAACACTTGTCGTTGATGACATTCATGATTTGCTGATTTATGGAAGTCTTTTATGGTTTTGGTTTTTCTTTCTCTTTGGTTCTCTTACTGGGAGCATTAGGGTAGGTTATCTGGGAGCATAGAGGGGAAGTGGCTTTCTTTGGAGGTACCAGAGCCCTAATGTGGCTTCCTAGGTATCCTTTGTAAGTTGACTTAATAAGTGATAATTTAATAAATTTATTAAGAGAAAACATTAATAAGATAATTGTGCCTCTCCCATGCCTTTAGTGCTAGTACATGATAGGATGAGAGTGGGATAAGATGTTTGCCTATCCAGAGAGACGTTGAGGTTTGGCATAGTTGGTTTTCCTTGTCTGTACGAAAGGACTACTAATACTGTATAGAGTCACTAGGGGGCAAGGTCTAGAGAGACTATCAAGATAACCCTAGAGTGGACTTATGTGATGACACTTCCCTATATGTGTCCTAGGTTCCTATGTTATATTTGGTACACCTGATTCATGTCTTGATCATTTATTCTTGATAAATTTATAACCAAATTACTACCTTTTTTATCCAATGTACCTTGGCATTAGTTTTTCTTGTTTTGGATGTTTCCTTGAGTAAGGCCTAGTGTTATCTCCTCAACATGATGGGAGTGGACCTTTAGGTTCTATGCAACTAGGTGGTAGTGATTCTATTACCATTGAGATTCAAAATTTGTGACTTTGTGCTTGGATGATCCTTGATGCTGCTTCTATCTTTTTGTTCTTTTCTTGGAGACTTTCTTATTATCATCATGAGATGTATATATTGTATTCCATTTTTTATGTATTGGTTAGTGACATTGATTCAGGAGATGTATATGTACTTGTATTGTATTATTGTTATCCCTGCGACATGTGTAGTGGAAGTTGTATTATTATGTATGCCATGATGTGTCATTTGTACTCTATGGATTGTATCTTTAATTTCATTTATATAATGAATGTATCTTATTATTTAGTTATAATTAATAGGTTAGTGTACCTTATGATTTGCGTTCTTTTCATTATGATTAAGTAAAGGTTTATGAATACTTCAATTTGGGTTTTAAAATGAACCTAAGATATATCACGTGATTGTGTGTTGGATTGTACTTATTAGATTAGTTAACTTATACGTAATTCTAAGTCACAGAACCCTTGAGACTTGTAATCTGTAAATGAGTTATATTTATGAATATGTATTGTCTTATGTTATATTGCTTCCGCATTGTTATTCATTGTTGATTTTAAACTCTTAAAAAATAATTTATTCAGTAAACTTAGTAACATGTTTTAGGTTAATTTCTCTTGGGTTCCCTAGTGGGGCATTACATGAAACAATACCAAATCTACCTAATCCAACAAAACTATGCATGTGCAATAAAATGCATGCTTTAACATGTTGAAATTATGGTGCTTTGATGCCATGTTAAAGTTTGTAACAAAAGTACCCAAGGATCTAATTTAAAAAAATAAAAAACCTTCCACAAGTAAGGATATCAAGAAAGAATCCTTATATTTCTCAAGTGCAAAAAAGAATATAATATGACAATATTAATAATTAATGAATACCCATGTTCATCATTCAGTCATAGCCTCCTATATACATCCAAAATCTCTTAGCATAGTCCTAGGTTACTCTTTGGTATAGATTAATCATTTAGATCTCTTATCCTTATCACTTAAGGTTCACATCCTTGAGTTTGTGAACACGACAACATCCTTGAGTAGGCTACCTTTCTTTGGCACTTGTAATCTCCTACTTGGCATACTTTCTCTTGATCATTTTCTCGTGGCTATCCATCATAGCTCAAGTAATATTTTCCTAAATCATTAGTTTTAGATCTAGAGCTACCTTATTTGATTCATAATATCCTTATTGTAGCATTCATACC
Organism: Chamaecyparis obtusa; assembly: GCA_027943335.1. Lineage (NCBI taxonomy): Eukaryota > Viridiplantae > Streptophyta > Pinopsida > Cupressales > Cupressaceae > Chamaecyparis > Chamaecyparis obtusa. The sequence goes on along the minus strand of BSBK01008105.1, from coordinate 348,077 downwards.
TTGAGTCTACATCCAAGAATAGCTTTAAGTACCATCATTCTCCCATATATTATCCTAATTTCAAAAGATCATAACTATCACATGTTTGTTAAGAATAGAGCCCAAATTCAAAGAGAAATCGAACAAAATAGTGAGTAATATCATGAAAACCTCAACCATGGGGAAGAAGTTAATGTAGAAATCTTAGAGGAGGAAATGCATGACACAAATGATGATGAGGTATCACCAAAAGCTATGTAAGAAACTCTTGCTAGTGATAAATTTCCTAAACTAATCACTGAAGTGATCAACATAATCCCCAACACTACTCTAAATCTATGGTTGATAAAGGAATCAAGATAGTTGTTGAATTTTATGCATCTTTTCTTACAGTGAATAATAAAGTTGGTTCTAGTGGTTGTGTCAAATAAAAAATGACAAATCATGAAGAAAGAATGAAAGAGTATCGACCTTACTACTTGTAGCCTAATTATACGGGTCCTAAAACATTAAACATGTGAAAACCAATGATCCTATGTTAGAAGAACTTAAGGCTATTAGGTAAGAAATAGACAACATCAAGAAAAATAAGGCCTCTTCAAAAAGGTTTTCTATTGAGGACATATGTCCTTATCGATTTGATGCAAGCATACCTATTCCTCCTTTCCCTAGGAATTGGGAGGTTCCTAATTTTAACAAATATAAGAGAATGAAAGATCCTAAAGATCACTTGAGATAATTTTGTGCATCAAATTTGGAATTTTCTAATAAAAAAATATATCTTATGAGACTTTTCCATCCCTATCTTGGAGGAGTTCTATAGAATAGTTCTCACAATTACCTTGACTATCATTTCTTTCCAAGAATTAGCCAATAAGTTTTTCACACACTATGCTTATAAATATGACCACAAGACCACCGTGGTTGATCTATAAAAACCTAAACAAAAATAAGGGGAACCTTTTATCTCATTCATGCAATGATGGAGACATTTGACTAAGAGAACACCTTACAAGATTCTCGACAAACAATTGGGTGAGTTTTTTTTTTTTTGGTCAAAAATCGAATAAAAAATTTGGTCTTCAACTTTTCCTTAAGTGTATAGAATCACCCGATGAAGTGATAAACAACTGATTTAAAATAAAAAATATCTTATTACAATGGAACCATTGAGGTGTACAAAGATAAAGACAACAAAGGATACACTAGCTCTAGTAACAATGAAAAACCCCAGTTTTGGTCTAAAACAATAATATCATTAATGATGGGGTTTTCGATACTAAAATAATGAAGATTGAATAACTTGTCTATAATCTTAAAGGTTTAGGATCAACCAAATGAAAAAGAACACTAAATAGATACTCAAAGAGAAAATTTATGTCTTTGGGATGGTGTCTCAAATTAGCTATTAAAGAACTCCTTATGAACAATATCATTATGCAACTTGAAACTAGAGAGTAAAATTGTCAAGTTAAAACTTCATAGTGGAAAGATTATCATTATTATGAATACCATAGATGTAAAGGATACAAAACAAATAGCTGCAATAGTCTCAAAAATGTTATTTAATAACTTATTGATGAAGGAAAATTTTTAGTTGATGGGCACACCTCTAATAACTCTGATTGTGAGTTGTTCATGGATCCTTTTTCCAAGCATAAGAAAGGGAACACCTATAAACTATACAATAGTGGAAATTAAATCAGTGGGAATTTCAACTACATTACATTCCACATTAGTGAAGGAGATAACCATCTAAATACCTTAACTATCAAGAACAAAGCACCTCAATGCAATGTTGCTACACACAAAGGTACAATAACACTTGGACGGTCTGATTACAAGTCTTTTATTCCATCCATACAATAAAAACTCTTAGAGAATTTAGGGAAAGCACCATCAAAAATCTCCATTCTTGAGATTTTATGTTTATCCCCCAAACACAAAGCTATATTTGAAAATTCTATTTCTAAAGAAACAATACCCATAGACCATCATGTAGATCAAATTTAATCCATGGTGGGAAACATCACATCATTGCATACCCTTAACTTTACCAAAAATGACAACTCTTCCATTCAAAAACCTCTTAATGCACCCATATATATCAAAGCCTACATTATTTGACATTGAATCAAGTGAGTCATAATGATAGGGAGGTTGGGAAGAGCTAGTCACAAGACCTTGCTCTTGGGTTCACCTAGTGACCCTTAGGTGTATCCAATGAAACAAATGACCTATATGATGCCTATGGTGGCTCAATCCCCTGGTCTTATACCCCAACCAAGCTACCAATACTGATCAACCAAAACAATCACACATTCTTGGCACTTAGCTCTTCCATGCACATAGTGACCCTTAAGCTAGGGTAAGAGTGTAACACCTCCACATGATCTTGGGAACTTGTAGAGGTTAGGAGGTGTTGGAAAGTGTCTTAAATAATGTTTTTAAACATGTTTCAACCTTCACTTCATCAATCCTCTCTACCAATCTCATACTTTGTAATTTAGGGCTACAAGGAAGAGCCCTAATTAGGCCTCCTCTCCAAGAAAATAGGGCTTTCCACCCAACTTTCTCCAAATGACCCTACAAATAAATTATGGATTCTCACAACATGATGTATTTTCTCAAGGATTTTTGAGGTTTTGGGTCCCTCCTAGGCCATACAATCTCCTGACCAAATATAGGTGCTTTTGGTAGGTTTTAGGCCTTTCTCCAATTCAGTGAAGAGTCTTCAATCTTTAGGTGATCAAATAGATTGATCACTCCCTCTCCTTACATCTAGATCTTGGTGATGAACATATCCAAGACCTCAAACTCCTAAATCACACCTTCCATATCTCCTTTGCAAGCTATTCCCCTTCTCTGTTTAGTCCTTCCTAGCCGGGCTCACCATGGCTCACCTAGGGCTGGACTGTAAAAATACTTTGCATGCACACCAAGGCCCCTCCTTCCATATATGTTACATAAATTTAGTCTACTCACTATCCCCAAAAAGGCCATACATATTGGATGGTGGGAAAGTGAACTAGACCCTCATGTTCTCAATTCTGCTAGTAGAAACCAATGAACAAAGACTTGTTGAAGAATTAAAATCAAACTAGTAAATGAAAAGTAAATCTTAATCTAATTGTAGAAAATGAATATGGATCCACACACTAAAATCCAACATCAATCATGAGACTAGATCTAGCTCAACATTCCTTGCATTAATTCACTACTCATACAAATATAAATCAAACCCGAAACTGTGCACACTTTAGAATCAATCTACCATACAATACTCCTTCCAACCTCAGGATTTGAGCCAAGGGTTGCTTATATAGCCTTAGGGTAGGCTTAGGAGAGTTTTAGAGCACTTAAGCACCAATTAAGGTCTTAAGGCTTAATACATCGAGCAACTTTTCAAAAGTTGCAAAAGTTGCTAAGCAACTTTTACAACAAACTTGACAACTTTTTCAATCTCACTCCCAAATGGATTTGGGAAGATTCCATGGAGTCCTAGAGTACACCTAGACTCAAAAAATAATTTCTAATGATCAAAACCTCATGACCTCAACCTGACATCATATTACATTATTGCTAAGAGAAAGACTATAAGTACTTTCACCTTCTACCTAGACTTAAGAACATAGAAGGACCTCAAATCCCAAGTGGATTCTAAGACTTGGTCAAAATGACCTTAGGAAAAACTTAACATGAAAAGGATTAAAATAAAAACAAAAATGAAGGGTGCTCCTACACCATACTCCCCCTCTACACAAAAGAGCTTTAAGGCATAGTGGAGGAGAGGATAGAAGTATCAATGCCATACTTCTTGAAGTCAACTTCTTCTACCCATATTGCTTTAGATTCAGGGCGTCCCTTCCATTTGATGAGGTGCTCCATGTACACCCTCTGCCTGGTTTATTTCTTTACTCTAGATTCCAGAACTCTCTCAGCTTATGGCTTGGCTATGGGAGGTAGGACTATAGCACTGATGTCTTCAAGTATCTCTCCACTATTTTGACTGATCTTTGACAATGGCCCATTGAATTTTATCAGATCTGACACATTAAACACTAGTGAAATGTTCAAGTCTACCGGAAGTTCCACCTTGTAGGCATTGCTTCCATATTTATCCAACACCTTGCAAGGTCCCTGTTAGCACCTATAAGAAATTTTCATGGCTATGTTTTTCTCTCTGGTCCTTGCAGGGTTTTTCCTTTGTCTCTGGCTTGAACCCTAGGTTCAAAATTCATATATCTAGTCATTGGAGGGTAAAACCCTAGTCTGTCTTGGCCCTATTCTAATTCTTCATTAATTTTTTGGGTCACTTAGGTCTCCTCTCTACACGTGGTATTTTTCCTAGTCTTCACCGAATCATGCCATGCATTTCCTTATTCTTAAACCTTCCAGTGATTCAACGACTGTGTTGTCTCTTATTCACTTGTTTCCTGGCAGTTCCATGTTAACCTTAAGTGATTGGGTGAATGCATCGGTTGCATAGTCTCTTGTTCTTGGAGGTTAAACCTAAAACATTCTGTGACCTAGCATGGTGGTTTATCTCCTCTTCAGTCACTAAATCACATGACGGTAGGCCTGGCATCTCTGTCTACTTTTAATCCTATGACGGGTGCATGATCTCATGAATTCTTAATGGCTATGAGATCATGCGACAACCATCTGATCCTCTAGCTTGTTTGGGCTAGTATGCAGTGGGTCCTCAACTACCATGTCATTATGACATGGATGCTTGTGATTGGTTGAGATTCAAGTGACGTGGTGGCTGACAGGACCTTGTTCTTAAAGATGAATTCAGGAGGGGGCTCGCTCTGTGCAACATGGAAAGTTTTGATTCGATGGAGTGGCTGATAAGGCAGGGTGGGGTCATGCTTTAATGACATCCACAAGAGATTCAAAATCAATGGCTGTCTTATGTTCACATAGAATCTTTCCAGGCTATGTTCTCATATGACAATCGTCTGATCTTCCAGGTGATATGGTGTTTCTCGGTGGGATCGTTTTGCCAAGTGTTGTAGATTTGTTGTATTTTGATTGGATGACATGGATAATGACAAGGATGTATCACTGGGGCCAAATCTCTCAAGAGGAATGACAGAGGATCTACGGTTGTCACTTGATCGCATGGAATCTTTTCAAGCCATGCGATCATGCGACCACCGTCTAATTTAAAGGCTTGTATGAGTGGGTCCGATGTGCTATGTCATGCTGAGATGCTCATTTATCATTGGCTATAGGGCACTGATGTGGCAAAAGACTTTTCAACGGCTTGTGATGGTTGCAGAGCTTTATGTGGACTGCCTGATCTACCGGGAAGAAATAAAATCAACGGTCACATTTTAAATTTGGCTGATTAACCGTTGCTATCAGGAATTTAATTTTTTTTAAGGGTTTTTCAGTGACAGAAGGACTAGTTTTTAATGCTTTAGCGGTTGGATTTGGTAGATATGATTTCACTAACTGATGTAGTGTGGTCCAAAAAGTTTGATAATTATTTGCAGAGGGTTTGTACAATGAGAAGGTGGGTAACTAGTTTCTCGAGGCATGTTGTAGATGACTAATCAAATTGATAAACATAGTAGATTCATGATCTTTGATACACAAGTTAGAAGATATCATAAAAGATCATTCTAGGATCTATTTTCTCCGAGTTGCTTGGTTTTCATCCAATGAAATTAATTTCTGATTGAATCCATTGGGTTTGGTCGGTGAAAACCCTAACCTTTACCCTAGTCATCTATAGCTTGTTGCATCCTAATTTTTGGGATTCCAAGGTGACTAGTGGTATATATTGTAGTTGTTTTTACTTTTTAGTGGTTGTTGATGTTATGTTGAAAATTAATGTAAAAGACTGAACAAGGAGAGCTTGGATGTTGGGTTTGTCTCCTAGCATTTTGTTGTCTTGGCAATGTATAGATTCTATAAATTTTAATGAGAATACACTTGAATTCCACTCTCAAATTTATGTTTGTCTTCTTGTTTTGATCTTGGGCTCATATATGTTAATGTCACAAAGTGAGTTAGCATATGGTAAACAAAGAGTATTGTGGAATTATCTTTGAGTTCCTAACAAAGTTAGGATTAAAGTCTTTAAGGTAATTTTAGTGAGTTCATGGTTGGATAGGAATTTGATGATCAAGTTTGGGAGTGAGAGGGATAATAAGCAAAGCACTTATTCTAAGTTCAAGTGTGTTTGAGTTAGGATTTTCAGTTGATATATGTTATTGGGTGACTCTATGCCCTAGGTTAAGGCACTGATCCATTCTCTAGAAGTAGTTCATCATCATCAATCATGCATTTAAATGATAAAATCTTTAAAACCAGCTTGTAAAGGGTATAGTTGTATAATATTTTGTGACTCCTTTGAAGAAGTGAGTCAAAGGTAAACCCACCTGAGCATCTAAGCTCAAAGTGTAGGAGGATCCTTGTTGATCCTTGTTAATTGGCCCTTTTCCTTATAGACTCTGGAGTGGTGATAGAGTCAGTGACATTAGTTTGTCAATCATAGTGTAAACCTACAAGTAGAAAGAAAAGGGGAACCAACAAAATGGTGACTCTACTGGGGAGAGTCTAGAGATAGGAGTTATTAGTGGACTCTTATTTTTTTCCTTGTTATATTTAATTATTGTCTTTAAGATTTTTAGAGATTTCCCACTTTGGTGGGTGGCGACTCAAAGGATTAGAACTAGTGTTATAGACTGTAGATCATGGATAAAAGAAGGAATACTAGGTCCTTTTTCAAGAAACATCCAGAGGTTTCTCTGGAAAAGTTACCTAGATAGGAAAAGAAGAGTTGGATTAGAAGAGATGGAGAGTCTATTAGTGCTCCCATGAGAGAATAAAGAAATACTAGAAATAGAGCACCACATGCATCCTCTAATGAGGAAGATTCACAATACAAAAGTTCTAAATCAGATAGTGGTCACTCTAAAGATAGATTTTATGATACCCCAGAGGTAGTATTTCAAGATAAAGGTTCATTACCTATTGGATAGGATGTGCAAGCTAGAGAAAGGGGTTTTGGACTGAATTTAGATCCTGATGAGGATATATTCAGAAGGCAACCCATGAGACCAAGATAGGTCCATTTCCCATATCAAAACCTTACTGATATGGATGTGTCATCAAGTTCTGATGATATTATGATAGACCTAGATGACCTGAGCGCACTAAGGTTACAGTTGGCAGAGCAGGATGCCATACACAAGAGGTTACAAAAGGAGAGAGAAGCTAAGAAAGTGAATGCTTTGATAGAAAGAGAATCTCTTCTTAGAAAGATTAATAAGTTGAAGGAGAGGAACAAGATGCTTGCCTCTGCTTCTAAGACTTTGTAGCATGATATCTTTGGTGATCTTGATGCTTTGAGAAGTGAGCAGGAAGGCTTGCTTCAAGACCATGAGTTTGATAAAGAGGGCCCTGTGATTAGACAAGTTCAAAGTTATGCTTCCCTCCCTAAAGATAAAGATGGGCATGAGATCACTAAGCCTGCTATTTCTGTCGGTGAAAAAGGAAAGAAAAAGATGGTGGGACACCAAACAAGCAAACCATTGACAATACCAAAGGTCCCACCACCCATTTCAAATAAGGATACAGAAATGGAGAGAAAAAGGAAAGAAGATGAAGACCTAGCAAGAGAATTGGAGAGGGCTGAAATTGAAGCTTCCATTGCAGAAAAAAGAAGAAAGATCTAGTTCTTGAAGGCTTCATTTGCAAGTACTCTTGTACCATCCACTACTGATGAACTAGGTATGCCATCTACAACTTCTAATGTTGTTTCACTTGGTAATGTTACTACTAAGAGTTCACTTCCTTCTTCATCTGCCAAGATAAATATTGACCCTAAACAACAGTCAAATGCACAAGTAGATGGAAATGTAAATGTAAACATTGACCCTATGGTGAACACTAGTTCAAGTTTTCAAAGAAGACCTATGCAATTAGAAGGCTATAGGCAAATTAGTTTTGATGGAATACCTGGCTACCCAAATGCTTTTCTAACTGATATAAGAGATAAGGTACCTAAGTTTGTTGGTAACAATGCCATTAGTTGTGAGGAACATCTTAGGTTATTTGTTGATATGCTAAATGATTATGAGATAGAACATGAGGATGTAGTCATGAAATTTTTTGTTCAATCTTTGGTGGAGGATGCTAGAGATTGGTTTAAGAGACTCCCTGACCGATGTATTAACACTTGGGATTCTTTTGAAAAATGTTTCAAAGAATAGTATGGTGATAGGCCCAATGCTAGTTTCATGTTGAATGAGTTCAAAACTATAAGGAAAAATCAGAATGAATCTACAGCTGAGTTCAATATGAGATTTCAGAAGGGTATGCATAAACTATTTCAAGTCATGAGGCTAGATGATAATGTTTGTTTGACCACATACTTCAATGCCTTTGATGGAAAAATGGGATATTTGTTGAGGGACAAGGAACCAAGAACTCTTAGAGATGATTTTAGGATTGCTGTCAATATTGAAAACAATATGAAAATATCAGGAAGATTGGGTGGGAAAAGAGATGATCCAAAGCTATCTGGAGACAAGAAGTATAAATGGGATAATGAGAGAAATATTGGAAATAAGAAACAAGAGGAAGATAAATTGGATAAGGTGCTGAATGCATTGAAGGATTTAAAAGAACTTACTAATAGAATTAATAATGCTCCTACCAATGAAAAGCCTCAATTCAACAACCATTTTAGTAGGCAGAATAGACTGTAAAATTATCCCTACAACACCCAATGGAAGGATGGCAAGTCTATTGTCCTTGCTACAAGAGGAAATAATGATAAAGTTGTCCCTGATCCTTTGCAAAAATCCTCTGTAAATGTTATAGAGAATGCACCATGGTGCATAGCATGCCAGTCCCCTCATTCTGCAGAGCATTGTGTGGTTGCACAATCCATGTCAGCATATCAAGATGATAACAATGAGGAGTTAGATCAAGAAGAAAATCATGATGACATTGGATGCAACATGGCAACTTCATATTTAGGATATGAAGATGATTCTAATATTGATGAAGAAGTAGATGTGTGTTTGAAAAGACACAATAGGGCACTTTTCTATCAGGAGGTTTTTTCTGATAATGATGACATTGATGAAAAGATATGTAACATGATTTCCGCCTCATAAAAAGTAAATTTGAGAAGACCTTCAAAGGAAGAAATGGATAGAATCATTGCAGAAATGATAGCCCAAGTGCAAACTAGAGGCATGGTGGCAAGGGATACAAATAGGAAAGCTACAGGAATGTTTATGAAGAACACCAACTTCGGAGAACCTAGTGAGAATAAGTAAAAAAATAATCATAAGGCAAGATTCAAGAATGTAAAAGGTAAGAAATGGGAGCCTAGGGGAGTTGGAGTTGAAAAAATTTCTAATGAAATAGAGAAGCCAGTCAACATAATGGTTAGAGCTGAAAAGGTAAAGGTCACAGCTACAACCAATATATCAGATAAACAAAAGGACAATAAGGCAGAACAGATTGAGTTTCCTCCCTCTGTCCTTGTTGACATGTTGGCTATGTTGTCTCAGAACTATCAAGGTTCCATTGTCAGAATTGTTGAGGATCCCTGAACATAAGGATAGAGCTCTTGCATGGGTAGATAATGTTCATAATAATGATGTTGCATGCAATGAACCTCAAGCTAAATTTTTGAAAGGAGTGGAGGTCTAAGGATTGGTATCCCACAAACCACCTATATATTTGGACAATTCTATCAATGCTAGCCTTGAAAACATAAACCCATTCTTTTTGAGTATCATTGTGAATGGGATGAAATTAAGAAATTGTATGATTGATTTAGGTGCTTCCAATACTATCATGCCTTTCAAAATTATGGAAAAGTTAGGCCTCAAAGTTGATACAATCCAAGGTGGATGTTGTGCAATGGATTAGAGGGAAGTACTAGTCATTGGGACTATAAATGCAATGCCATACAGATTGGCAGCCTATCCAGAGAAAGAACTGACTATGAGTGTCTTGGTAGTAGACATTCCACCTCATTATGGGATGCTATTATCTAGGAAATGGAGTGCTACCATGGGTGGAAGTTTGCAGTGCGATTTGTCTTTTGCAACTTTCAATTTTGATGGTCAGTCCATTAGGATTGAAAGGGAACCAAGGGTAACTTATATGATTGAAAATAATATTGATAATGAGGTTACCTACTTTGTAGGTACTGATGTTAGTTCTTTTAGAGCTGAGGTCTCTTTACTTGAGAAGGAGCCTGTATTGCCATGTATTATTGAAGAGATAGGTTCTAAGTCTATGTAGGATGATTTGTGGGTGATGTACTTTGATGGTGCTAGCTGCAAAGATGGAGTGGGAGCAAGTATTTTACTCATATCTCCTAGTGGGAACACTTACAAGTTTTCTTTCACATTGAATTTCTCTTGTACAAATAATATAGCAGAGTATGAAGCATTATTGTTAGGATTGAGATTGACACATAAGCATGGAATTAAATGTATGAAAGTTATTGGGGATTCTGAATTAGTGGTGTCCCAAATAAGATCGGTGTATGCTTCAAAGAACAAAAGGTTGAAGCAATATAGGAATGCTATGCGGGATATGATTGAGCATTTTGATGCCTTCAATATTGCATGGAAGGATAGAAGTAATAACAAGATGGCTGATTTGTTAGCCAATATAGCAATCAATCTTGGTGATATTACTTTTGCTGGCCTCTCTAAAGTTGAAATTCAGACTAGGCCTAGTATACCAGATAATGTTGAGAACTGGAAAGTTTTTGAAGATGACCAGGATATCTTGAGATTTTTGCATTGTGAAGAACAATATCATGGTCAGGAGTTAGATTGCTTTGCCTTGATTGAGACTATAGAAGGAAAAGAGGTTGTCCTTGGTAATGAGGTCATTCAACTTAAAACTAACAAGGTTCCCAAGGGACTTGTTGTTCTAGAAAATGTATTTGATAATCAGGATAGAGTTCAAAAGGATATTAAAAAGGAAGATCATATGAATTTGGAAGAGATAAATCTTGGAACACAAGAGGCACCTAAGAAGGTTTACATTGGTAGAGAAATGTCTCACAAGGTAAGGAAGTCCTTGATTGAGTTATTGAGAAAATTTAGGCATGTTTTTGCATGGTCATATGATGACCTAAAGGTCTATAGAGAAGACTTGTTCTAGCATGTTATTCCTTTGAAAGAAGATGCTAAACCCTTCAGGTAGAAACAAAGGCCTATATATCCTACTTTGGCACCTAAAATGCAAGAAGAATTAATGAAGCTAAGAGATGCTAGAATTATAAAGCCCATTAGACATTCTTCTTGGGTGTCAAATTTGGTCCCTGTCAGGAAGAAGAATGGAGACATCAGACTATGTGTGGATTTCAGAAATCTAAATGTCTCTTCTCTAAAGGATAACTTCTGCTTGCCTAATATGGAGGCTATGTCGCAAAGAGTGACTGGGTCTAATTTGATGTCTATGATGGATGGTTTCTCTAGTTATAATCAAGTAATTGTAAAAGAATCAGAACAATTTAAGATAACTTTTACTACACCTTGGGGGACATATGTTTATGTGAGAATGCCTTTTGGTCTCATAAATGCTGGTGCAACCTTTCAGAGGGCAATGGATGTTGCCTTTTTAGATTTCATAGATAATTTCCTTGTTGTCTATCAAGATGATTTAACTGCCTATTCCAAGAAGGAAGAAGACCATTGTACTCATCTAGAAAAATATTTGTGAGGGCTTTGGAATATGGCATTTCATTAAATCTAAGGAAATGTGCATTTGGTGTGACTGAAGGCAAGTTGCTAGGCCACCTGGTTGGAAAGCAAGGAGTCAGAATTGATCCAGAGAGGGTGGAAACTATTGAAAAAATCCCTAAACCAAAAAATGTTAAAGGAATTCAGTCTTTCTTTGGCCAGGTAAATTTCTTGAGAAGATTTGTTACAAACTTTGCTGAAGTCACTAGGCCTATATCTAAGATGTTGAAGAAAGGATCTATTATCAAGTGGGAAGGTGAGCCTGATGAAGCTTTCAAGAATATCAAGAAGGCTATCAAAGATGCACCTATGCTCAAGGCACCTTATTACAATATCCCAATGCATATCTTTTCCTTTGCATCTTTCCATACTATTGCTGCAGTTTTGTTGCAGAAGAATAATGAAGGCTATGAGTAGCCTATTGCATTTTTTAGTAAATCTTTGTAGGCTGCTGAACTGAAATATGACATCAATGAAAAAAAAGCATATGCACTGGTGAAGGCTGTGAAGGCTTTTAGGTGCTATTTGATGGGAGAAATTGTGATTTCTTTTGTGCCAAGTGCTGTAGTTAAAGATATTTTTTCACAACAAGAGGTGTCTGGGAGAAGATGTAGATGGATAAATAGAATTCAAGAATTCAATATTGATATCCAGATTACCAAATTGGTCAGAGGACAAGGATTGGAAAAACTGATGGCTCAATCCAATCTTGATGCAAATCAGATAAACCAAATTGAAATTGATTACACTTGTGATATGGATGATTGCTTTTGGTACCAAGATATTATCTTTTACTTAAGAAATATGAAGTTCCTAGTAGGAATGGATGATAATAAGAAGAGGACATTAAAGTTATAGGCCATCAAGTGTGTGATTATAAAATGCAAATTATATAGGAAAAAATTGGATTGCATACTTTTGAAATGTGTTGATAAGAATTAGGTTGACAAGTTGTTAAAAGAAATGCATGAGGGAGTTTGTGGAGGACATTATATGGGTAAAACCACTGCTTAAAAAATCTTAAGAGCAGGATTCTGGTGGCCCACAATCTTCAAGGATGTAGAGAAATTGGTAAGGAGGTGTGATGCTTGTCAAAGATTCTCTGGTAAGCTTAAATTTTCAGGCAATGTGCCCTTGAGGCCAGTAGAAGTACAGGCCCCTTTCTAACAATGGGGAATATATTTCATAGGAGAAATACTAAACAAGTCCAGTGGGGGACACTCTTGGATCTTAGTTTCTACTAATTATTTCACTAAGTGGGTAGAGGCTATCCCTACAAGAAATGCAACTAGTAAGGTGGTCACTGATTTCTTATTAAATAATATTGTCACAAGGTTTGGTTGTCCTGAGAGGATTGTCAGTGATAATGCAATGTGCTTTAGGTCTACTAAGTACAAAGATTTCTGCAAGGGTTTAGGAATTCAGGTGTCATATTCCTCACCTTATCATCCACAGGGAAATGGATAGGTTGAATCAACCAATAAAAGTTTGGTTAAAATCCTCAAGAGGATCCTTGATAAGAATAAAAGAGCATGGAATTCAAAGTTACCATTGGCTATATGGGCTGACAGGGTAACTGTGGAGAAGGCAATTGGTTGTGCACCATTTGATTTAGTATATGGGATACATACAAGGATGCCTCAGAACAACTTATTGGAAATGTATAAGTTTGTTCAGTTATATGATGATGATATAGATGATGAAATGCAATTGAGAATAGAAGATCTCATCAGGTTGGATGAAACTAGAAGAGAATTAGTTTCAAAAAATGCCAAGTTGCAGTTACAAGTTAAGAATTTGTATGACAAGAGATCTATTGAAAGGAAGTTTGAACCAAATGACTTGGTATTGATCTGGAATGCTAGATTGGAAGATAAAGGGAAACATGGAAAATTTGATCCAATCTGGTTGGGGCCATATCTAATTCATGAAAAATGGGGCCATGATTCTTACATTGTCAAAGAACTAAATAGTGATATTCAAGAATTGCCAGTTCATGGACAATTCTTGAAAAAATACTTCAATTAAAGGTATTTATCTTTCCATGAACAGTAGCTAGGTTTGTACATAAGTGTGTGTTCTTTTTGGTTAGTTCGTAGGGTTTTGTCCTGTTGCTCTCTTCTTGTTCAAAGTTTTGTCCCGTAGGTGGTCTACTTCTACCTAAGATTCTAAATCCTTTCCATGCCTGCAAGAGGCATACATCCGCAAATAGAGCCACTGTTAGCATTTATAAGAAATTTTCATGGCCATGTTTTTCTCTCTGGTCCCTGCATGGTTTTTCCTTTGTCTCTGGCTTGAACCCTAGGTTCAAAATTCATATATCTAGCCATTGGAGGGTAAAACCCTAGTCTGTCCTGGCCCTGTTCTAATTCTTCATTACTTTTTTGGGTCACTTAGGTCTCCTCTCTGCACGTGGTCTTTTTCCCAGTCTTCGTTGAATCACACCATGCGTTTCCTTATTCTTAAACCTTCTAGTGATTTGGCAACTGTGTTGTCTCTTATTCACTTATTTCCTGGGAGTTCCATGTTAACCTTCAGTGATTGGGTGAATGCATTGGTCACGTAGTCTCTTGTTCCTAGCAGTTAATCCCGAAACATTCTATGACCTGGCGTGGTAGTTTATCTCCTCTTCAATCGCTAAATCATGTGATGGCGGGCCCGACATCTATGTTTGCTTTTAATCCTACGGCGGGTGCATGATCTCATGAATTCTTAATGGCTATGAGATCATGCGACAACCATCCGATGCTCTAGCTTGTTTGGGCTAGGATGCGGTGGGTCCTTGACTGCCATGTCATTATGACATGGATGCTTGTGATTGTTTGAGATTCAGGCAGCGTGGCAGATGACAGGACTTTGTTCTTAAAGATAAATTCAGGAGGGGGCCCGCTTTGTGCAACATGGAAGGTTTTGATTTGACGAAGTGGCTGATAAGGTAGGGTGGGGTCACGCTTTAATGACATCTGTAGGAGATTCAAAATCAATGGATGTGTTATGTTCACATAGAATCTTTCCAAGCTATGCACTCATACGACAATCATCTGATCTTCCAGGTCATATGGCATTTCTCGGTGGGACCGTGTTGCCAGGTGTTGTAGATTTGTTGTATTTTGATTGGTCGACATGGATAATGACAAGGATGTATTAGTGGGCCCAAATCTCTCAAGAGGAATGACAGAGGATCTACGGTTGTCGCTTGATTGCATGGAATCTTTCCAAGCCATGCAATCATGCGACCACTGTTTGATTTAAAGGTTTGTATGAGTGGGTCTGATGTGCTACATCATGTTGAGATGCTCATTTCTCATTGGCCACAGGGCATTGATGTGGCAAAATACTTTTCAACAGCTTGTGATTGTTGTAGAGATTTATGTGGACCACCCGATCTGCCAGGAAGAAATAAAATCAATGGTCGCATTTTAAATTTGGCTGATTAACCATTGCTATCAGGAATTTAATTTTTTTAAGGGTTTTTCAGTGATAGAAGGACTAGTTTTTAATCCTTTAGTGGCTGGATTCGGTAGATATGATTTCTCTAACTAATGTAGTGTGGTCCAGAAAGTTTGATAATTGTTTGCAGAGGGTTTATACAATGAGAAGGTGGGTAACCAGTTGCTCGAGGCATGTTGCAGATGATTGATCAAATTGATAAACATAGTAGATTCATGATCTTTGGTACACAAGTTAGAAGATATCATAAAAGAAGATCATTTTAGGATCTATTTTCTCCAGGTTGCTTGGTTTTCATCCAATGAAATTAATTTTTGATTGAATCCATTGGGTTTGGTGGGTGAAAACCCTAACCTTTACCCTAGTCATCTGTAGCTTGTTGCATCCCAATTTTTGGGATTCCAAGGTGACTAGTGGTATATATTAAAATTCTTTTTACCTTTTAGTGGTTGTTGATGTTATGTTGAAAATCAATGTAAAAGACTGAACAAGGAGAGCTTGGATTTTGGGTTTGTCTCCTAGCATTTTGTTGTCTTGGTAATGTATAGATTCTGCAAATTTTAATGAAAATACACTTGAATTCCACTCTCAGATTTATGTTTGTCTTCTTGTTTTGATCTTGGGCTCATATATGTTAATGTCACAACGTGAGTTAGCATATGGTAAACAAAGAGTATTGTGGAATTATCTTTGAGTTCCTAACAAAGTTAGGATTAAAGTCTTTAAGGTAATTTCAGTGAGTTCATGGTTGGATAGGAATTTGATGATCAGGTTTGGGAGTGGGAGGGATAATAGGCAAAGAACTTATTATGAGTTCAAGAGTGTTTGAGTTAGGATTTTCAGTTGATATATGTTATTGGGTGACTCTATTCCCTAGGTTAAGGCACTGATCCATTCTCTAGAAGTAGTTCATCATCATCAATCACACATTTAAATGATAAAATCTTTAAAACTAGTTTGTAAAGGGTATAGTTGTATAATATTTTGTGACTCCTTTGAAGAAGTGAGTGAAAGGTACACCCACCTGAGTATCTAAGCTCAAAGTGTAGGAGGATCCTTGTTGATCCTTGTTAATTGGCCCTTTTCCTTACAGACTTTGGAGTGGTGATAGAGTCAGTGACATTAGTTTTTCAATCATAGTGTAAACTTGCAAGTAGAAAGAAAAGGGGAACCATCAGTCCTAGTCTCTTCATCTACAGTTTGGTTGGCATTCCTTTTTGTAATCTAGATTTGTTGAGATGTACCATGACATGGGATCCAAATGCAATCTGTATGTCTTTTCTTGACATGTCTACCTTGGCTTTTAACTTGTGGGTTGCTTCAATGATGGTCTTATTCACCTACTCTTGTATCTCTTTCATGGTCTGAGAGAAATATTCTACATGGTCACTCCTATTCTCTATAGCTCCTAGATCTCTAAGATCACACACTCCTCTTGGATGCATCCCATACACAACTTCAAATGAGCTTCTACGTGTGGTCTTGTTTATGCTATCATTGTATGCATATTCTACTTGGGGAAGGACTATGTCCCATGTTTGTCCATACTCCTTAGTGAGGCATCTCAATAGGTTTCCTAACACCCTATTTATTACCTCAGTCTTCCCATCCATTTGGGGATGGTAGGATGACCCAAAAGATAGGTTTGTGCCTAGTCTCCTCCATAGAGTCTTCCAAAAGTGACTCATGAACTTTACATCCCTGTCAGACACAATGATCAAAGACAAACCATGTATCCTTACAAATTATTTGAAAAAAAGATGAGCTATGTAGCTTGCATCATGGGTGATCCTACAAGGAACAAAATGACTCATTTTACTGAATCTATCCACCACTGCATAGACACTACCCAGCCCTATTTTGGTTTTAGGGAGACCTACCACAAAATCCATGCTTATGCACTCCCATGGCCTATTTGGAATGGGAAAAGGTTGATACAAACATGCATTTTTGGCTCCCCCTTTTACTTTCATACACACCACACATTGTTCCACATACTTTCTAACATCCCTTGGAAACTTGGGCCAATAGTAAAACCTATGTACCAATTCCATTGTCTTGTTGATAACAAAATGTCCACTCAAACTCCCATTGTGATTCTCTTGGATGATATTCTCTCTCATTGAGCCTTTGGGAACACATAGCTGATTCCCTTTGAATAATAGCCCACTTTGTAAAGTGCATTTAGAGAATGGACTATGAAAATGGTTTTCAAACTCAGAACATACCTTGTATGCTTCGGAGAAGTCTTCATCTTCACCATAGAGATCTTTGAAACTCTCAATGCCAATGCTTTACAATTGAATCTCTTGCACTGTCAGCAATCTCCTACTCAGTGCATCTGCTACCTTGTTCAAATGTCCCTTCTTGTGTTTGGTAGTGAAGGTGAAGGCTTGTATGTATTCCATCCATTTCAAGTGCCTATTGCTCAACTTTTATTGTGTTTTTATTTAGCTAAGTTCTTGATTATCAGTAAACACTACAAATTATTTAGGAAGGAGGTAGTGCCTCCACTTCCTAAGTGACTGGACTAATGCATATAGCTCCAAGTCATATGTTGAATACTTCTTCTTAGCTTCATTAAGTTTCTCACTGAAAAAGGCTACAGTTCTGCTTTCTTGGCTAAAAAATCCTCCAACTACTATGCCACTTGTATCACACTCCAAGGTGAATAATTTATCAAATCTAGGTAGTAGGAGGATGGGTTGTTGCTACTTTCTACTTCAACTCTTCAAAGGCCTTGTTGGCTTCTGATGTCCATATGAACTTAGTCTTCACTCCACCCTTTATGGTCTCTAGGACTGGTACACATATGCCACTAAAGTTCCTTATGCACTTCCTATAAAATAGGGCAAGACCATGGAAGCTTCTTCTATTCCTGTGGTTGGTGTAGGCCAATTTGTGATTGCTTCCAACTTTCTTGGATCCATTTTTAGTTGACCCTTGGATACCACAAAACCCAAATAAACTAACTCTTGTTTGAGAAATTCATATTTCTCTAGATTGATTGCTAATTGCTCCTCATGCAGCCTCTTGAGTACAGTCTCCAAATGTGCTAAGTGTTCCTCTTTTGTCTTGCTGAAAATAAGTATATCATCAAGATATACTACCTACCACAAACCTACCTATGTGGTGTTTTAGCACTTCATTCATCAACCTCATGATTGTGCTAGGGGCATTAATAAGCCCAAATGACATTACAAGCCACTCATATAGCCCCTCAGTAGTCTTAAAGGATATATTCCACTCATCTCCATCCTTGATCCTAATATGATGGTAACCACTCTTGAGATCCATCTTGGTGAAGAATTGTGCTCCTCCCAAAAAATCCATCAAATCCTCAATCCTAGGTATGGGGAACCTATACCTGATTGTTATCTAGTTAGTGGCCCTTGAATTAGTATAAAGCCTCCATTTTCCACCTCTCTTAGATGCTAAGACCACTAGTACTGTACATGGGATGATGTTCTTCTTGACGAGTCCTTGATCAAGCAACTCTTGGACTTGTCTAGCCAGCTCTTGGTTCTTCTCCGCTGTAAGCTTGTATGCTGCCTTATTTGGCAATGAGGCTCCTAGAATGAAGTCAATCTGATGACTTAGGGACCTCTTAGGTGGTAGGGTTACAGGTGCTTCATCACTTACAATATCTTTGTACTTTCCAAGTATCTCTTGGATTTCTCTTGGTAGTGGTGCTTGAATGGGCTTCTCTTCTTCCTTTGGCTTTACCACTATGGAATATCCTGCACTATCCTTTTCTTGGAGTGCACTTATCATCTCCTTCCCACTACTCAACAATACACTAGGAGTCTTGGATTGCTCCTCTTCTTCCTCTAGCAAAGATTGAAGTTTGAAATTTTTCCCATCCTTCTTGAAGGTGATAGTGTTATCCTTGCCATTGTAGATGGCTTCTTTGTCAAACTGTCATGGCCTTCCTAGTAGTAGATGGCATGCATCCATAGGGAGCTCATCACACAATATTTTATCTTTGTAACCCCCAATAGAGAACTCAATCCATGCTTTCTCATTGACTAGCACACTTTGTCCCTTGTTTAGCCATGTCACTTTATAGGGATTGGTGTGAGGTACCTTGGGGAGATTAGGTTTCTTCACTGCCTCTTCTGCTATGGTATTGTCCATTGAACTAGAGTCAATAATCACCTTGCACAACTTTCCCATGACCTTAAATTTCACTCTAAAGAGTGCTCTTCTCTTTTTTGGTTCTTCCTTTGCTGACTGCCTAATGAGAATCCTCCTAAACATTAGATTCTCACCCATTTTTGATTCAATGTGGCTAACCTCTGGTGACTTGACACTTGAAGTGTCCTCTTGGGTGTAGGCTACTCTCTTCTCTATATTTGAAGAAGATGGTTTGTCTGGGAACCTATAAACTAGATGTCCCAATTGCCCACAATAGTAGAATTCATGGTAGCAAAGTATGAACTGCTCTTGCCTGCACTTCTACCTCTATTTGAGCTACCTTGGTGACCTCTACCTCTACCAAAACTTCCTCTAGAAGATGACTCTCCACCATGTTCTACTAGCTTGGATTCCCCTTGACCTCTATGTTCAGTCCCTCTACCTTGATAGATTCCTCTATGTCCTCTTTAATCCCTTCCTCTACCTCTATTCTTGGAGGTTTGGTCTTGTTTCCTTCTACTCTTATCTTCAATTTTGATAGCCAATCGGTAACATTGGTGCACTATCTTGGGACTGAGAAGAATCATCTCCTCTTGAATGCTCCACTTCAATCCATTCAAATATCTGGCTACCTTAACACTCTCATCTTCTGCCACATTGGATCTCATGCAAATATTTTGGAATTCCTCTGTATAGGAACTCACATCTAGATCCTTTTGCCTCAAACCCTATCTCTTTTTATGTAATTGGATCTCATAATTATTTGGCATGTAGGCTTCCTTGATCTTACTCACCATGCCCTTTCAAGATAAAATTGGATTCTTGCCCTCCTCTCTCTCTGTTTGAACAAATTTCCACCATGTCAAGGTAGAGCCTCTAAGCCTAGATTTGGCCACTCTCACCTTTTGTGCCTCATTGATTCCATCACACTCAAAGTGATTTTCCATGCCCTCTATCCAGTCCATGACTAGATTTGGCTCCATCTTACCATTGAACAATGGTATTCCCTCTAAAGCTTTTCCATTCATGGCTTTTAATGTCTTTAAGAGTGGTTCTTCAAGCAATGTGATGTCTAGTTTTGGAGTTTTTTCCTCTTTAAGGATCTCCTTCTCCTTAGCCTCTCTCCAATCTAGTTTGTCACTAACTTCTTTAGCCTTCAATTGTACTTCACTCAATGTTTGTTCTAATCAGGCTATATTCTCCCTCAACATCCTATTATCTAATTCTTGGTCCTCAAATTTCTTCCCTAACTCCACATTGGTCACCATGATTGAAGACCCATTGGATTCATAATTTGACATGCACTATGAAATCCCAAAATTTTTTGGGGCTCTGATACCAATCTGATAGGGAGGTTGCGAAGAGCTAGTCACAAGCCCTTGCTCTTGGGTTCACCTAGTGACCCTCAGGTGTATCCATTGAAACCAATGACCTATAGGATGCCTATGGTGGCTCAATCCCCTAGTCCTATACCCACACCAAGATACCAATACTGATCAACCAAAACAATCACACATTCTTGCCACTTAGCTCTTTCATGCACATAATGACCCTTAAGCTAGGGTAAGAGTGTAACACCTCCATATGAACTTGGGAACTTGTAGAGGTTAGGAGGTGTTGGAAAGTGTCTTAAATAATGTTTTAAAACATATTTCAACCTTCACTTCATCAATCCTCTCTACCGATCTCATACTTCCTTTGTAATTTAGGGCTACAAGGAAGAGCCCTAATTAGGCCTCCTCTCCAAGAAAATAGGGATTTCCACCCGATTTTATCCAAATGACCCTGTAAATAAATTATGGATCCTAAAAACATGAGGAAATGTCTCAAGGATTTTGGAGGTTTTGGGTCCCTCCTAGGCCGTAGAATCCCCTGACCAAATATAGGTGCTTTTGGTAGGTTTTAGGCCTTTCTTTGATTCAGTGAAGAGTCTTCAATCTTTAGGTGATCAAATGGATTGATCAATCCCTCTCCTTGCATCCAGATCTTGGAAATGAACATATCCAAGACCTCTAAATCCTAAATCACACCTTCCATATCTCCTCTACAAGCTATTCCCCTTCTCTATTTAGTCCTTCCTAGTCGGGCTCACCATGGCTCGCTTAGGGTTGGACTATAAAAACACTTTGCATGCACATCAGGGTCCCTCCTTCCATATATTTTACATACATGGAGTCTACTCACTATCCCCAAAAGGCCGTATAGATTGGACTATGGGATAGTGAGCTAGACCCTCATGTTCTCAGCTCTGCTGGTAGAAACCAGTGAATAGAAACTTGTTGAAGAATTAAAATCAAACTAGTAAATGAAAAATAAATATTAATCTAATTGTAGAAAATGAATATGGATCCACACACTAACATCCAACATTAATCATGAGACCAGATCTAGCTCAACATTCCTTTCATTCATTCAATGATCATACAAATATAAATCAAAGCCAAAACTATGCACACTTTAGAATCAATCTGCTATACAATGCTACTTCCAACCTTAGGATTTGAGCCAAGGGTTGCTTATATAGCCTTAGGGAAGGATTAGGAGAGGTTTAGAGAACTTAAGCACCAATTAAGGTCTTAAGGCTTAATACACAGAGCAACTTTTCAAAAGTTGCAAAAGTTGCTAAGCAACTTTTACAACAAACTTGACAACTTTTTCAATCTCACTCCCAAATGGATTTGGGAAGCTTCCATGGAGTCCTAGAGTACATATAGACTCAAAAACTCATTTTTAATGCTCAAAACTTCATGACCTCAACCTGACATCATATTAAATCATTTCTAAGAGAAAGAGTAAAAGGAATTTGACCTTCTACCTAGACTTAAGGACCTAGAAGGACCTCAAATCCCAAGTGGATTCTAAGACTTGGTCAACATGACCTTAGGAAAAAATTAACATGCCAAGAGGATTACAATCCAAACCAAAATGAAGGGTTCTCTTGCACCACATAATAGGAGGAGAAACTCTTAACATTTGTACCTTAAAAGTGGTTACAACTTTGGGGTTCTTATAAAATGATATGAATGCTAAGAAGAAGATAAAAATCAAGGCCTATTATGAAGAAGAACATTAATCTAAATGATTAGTCACATTTTTTATTAGAGTTGGACCTATGGTTAAATATGTGGTTTTCCATGTTCTTTACCTTGAATTAACTTACACCATCCTTTTTGGTTAACCATAGATTCATGGTATGCAAGCTGGACCATGTACTTATCATCCATGTATCCTATTTCCCCATAATGGAGTTGAAATCACTATACTTGGAGACTTGAATCCATTCATGTATTGCGATAATATTATTCCTAAAACTAAGAGTACCATACTTAGTAATCATGAATCTACCCCCTCTAAATCTTATATTGATCCCGAATCACTAAAATCTTCCACTTCCAATTCCAATGAGACTACAATTAAAGTGAAATTCAAAGAACAAGAAGCGGGGGAATGAAACCTTAGTTAAGCCTAATGCATTGAATAATCACCCCCTTCTCCTCATACTTATGGAAAATCAAAAACATATCAAACTAAATTTAATACAACCTTAATTTTCAAATCAACCACTTTGACTAAGTGGGGAACCTTGTATGATGAAATGAAAGAAGATCTCCTAAGATGGTTATATAAAGATGAGATGTGATCAGAAGAGATGAAGAAACTTTAAGTTAAGATAATTTTAAAGAAATATGGAAAGTGACTTAGAATCATGGAACAAATAGGATATGATGGCATTGATCCTCTTGGTGCACAAAAAAATGTATTTATGAATTGATACAAGTGAAGGGAGCTTGTAGAGTTCCTAGATTATGATATGACCTATAGAAGGAAAATACTATTAGTACTAGGTATAGCTTGAGTTTGGTAGGAAACCCTTTTAATGCAAAATAGGTTGATGATGAGCATACAATTGTTGAACTTAATGATTTTAATGACATATTTTTATACAAAAGCATTTACACTATCAAAACCTCACATGAAATTGAACCTAATCATGACACCCTATCTGTTATTCATCCTCAACTCATTGATTGGGACAACCATGGGTTTCTCAACTTGGATACTTTTCAAAATGATAAAACCATTATTGATTTTGTTAGAGCAAGAAGTGATATACCTCTTAGGGACCATAGAGTTAGTTTTTTCTATTGAGCTTAACAATGTGGCCTACTTTGAAGAAGGTTCCAAGCCTTTTAGTCACAAAAATATAGAAATAATAAATAGGTCTTCTAGTGAAAATCACACTATGACACTTTTAGATGCTAAAAAGGAAGAAAGAACATATCAAAAGGTGAAAAATTCTCTGAGGTGCGTAAGGATAGAAGGATTGACACTTTTGATTGAACATCACACCATGAGAGATCATATATGCTAATAGAAAAGACAAGTAATGCTAACTTGGGCACATATGAGAATCGTAAGATCATTCAATTGGTCAGGTTCTTAACATTAGAGGAAAGAACCATGTTTATTTAGTTTTTCAAAGTTAGATGAAGGAAATAGATGATCTATCTTTTAAAATCTTTCCAACATCCAATAATAGAGGCATTGTAATGAACACACTTGTAAAACATGAAAAACCTAAATATAATAAACACATGCATTTACGAAGAAACCTCACTCCATTTCCTTCTTATCTATCAAGGTCTTGTGCTTAGTAATGGATGCTCTTAGAAGCACATGTACAAGAAGCTATGAAGAACATGTATTGAGAGATGAATGATAAAAAATATGCAAAAATGCAAGAGAAATTAGAGTATAAAAATAAGCTAAAATATAAAGATTATGCGAGAAATGGATGCAAACAATATGCATGCAATAGATAGAAATGAGAGGGGGTATTATTTGAATAGATGTCCTCAAGGTGAAGCACATATCAGAATGAATGTGGGATAAAAATATTAGATAATGGAATTGTAAATAGGCTTGTCCCACATGCATTAAGTGGATACATCAAGTGGGGATAGAATATGATAAATAAAGGGTGAAGTGGATATGATATGGATTCAAGAATTTAATAATAATAATATATATTTAATTATTAAGATTAATAGAATAATAATATTAAATGGAATAGATTAATGGTAATAGTGGAAAAATATGCATATATGATAATATAGTGAATAATATGAATGCTATGATGGGATATAGGATTATTGGTATAATATGAATATGAATGTTATAATATGAATAATAAGAATATAATAGTGGATCCACTTCTTAATGGAAAAATTGATATTGAATCTAAGAGGATAATTTTACATCTCTACATTTTGCCCCTCTTTGAGACAATGCAACTTGTCGCATTGTCTCAAAGAAAATTTGTGCTTGCAAATTTTTTTGATTATTTATTTATGCCTTGGTTTGACTGGGTATGGATGATGTTACTATAGATGATGGTGATGATGATGATGAAGACTAACCAAGGTCAGAGGAATAAAAGATAGTAGAAAGGTTAGATAAGTTATTATCTTGTCACCGATGTCAAGCAATTGATATCTGGTTTATATTGTGTTTCCATATCATTTAGAGTATGATATAAGTAGAATGAGTTAAGGAGAAGAATAAATGAGATGTTATGAAGATGAATAACTTAATTGGGAAATTGATACATATCAAATGTTAAGGTTATGTTGATATAATTATTTTCTACCTAACATATGATTATATCAAGTCGGTAAAGAATGGTAATGAAGATTAGTCAAGTTGGTAAGCAAAACAATTTTGGCTACTGAGCAGGAAAAGTCATTCAGAAAGAGAAGAAAGGTAATTCAATAAAAGAAAGTAAGTTTCGGTAAAGGAAAAGGAACACAAGACACCAATCTGAAATTTTAAGATACTGAGCGAAGGTAGTTGAAATTCAGAGTTATCCATCGAGCAAGGAACATAAATTAAATACAAGGATTAGAATGACATTTAATGATTAGCTATGATGAGCTGGAATATCATGATGATAAGGAAAGTTAGTTATGAGATCTACGATCAGGAAAATTCAAGGTGACAATCTATGGATTAGATCTAAATGGTAAAATGAGAAGGAAAATGTTTCAATAAGGGTCAAGTTCCTAGGTGATGAGAAAATGTGTTACCGAGATTAATAAAAAGAAAATGTAATAGAGGAGATTAAGCAAAAGAATATGTCTATATAAAGGATGGATTTGTATGAACAAATAGATGGAAAATTGAAGAGTTGATAAGTCACCGACTGATGCAGTGAAGAAGGAAAAGATATATTATGAGTCAGAAAGTAGAATTTGATGAAGTGTTGAAGCCAGTGGAAAGTGAAGGATTGAAGTGAAGATAAAGGAGTGCACAAAGGATCTAGTTATGTAAAGATAGTAGTAGATTTACAGGTCAAACTATTTACTATTTCTTATTAGCATTTGTAATAGAGAAATCTCTTAACCGAGTGGACTTAACAGTCTTATTGTAAAATCTTTACAAAAGGTAACATTCTAAAGAGTGTTTGAATCCCTTTAACTAGGCCACTCCTAATAGGGTGAATATCCTAACAGATCTGAGGTAAATCCCTTGATCGGGTCACACCTAGAAGTGTGTATTGTAATCTTTAGTAGGATATGCTCAAGTAATCGAGCATACTTTATAAGAGTATTTCTTTAGTGGGTGAAAATTCCCATAGTGGTTTTTCCCAAAGTTGGGTTTCCACGTTAAATACTAGTGTTACATGTGATGAATGATTAATGTGTTTGATTTGATGATTGTTAAAGTTTATTTAATGTTGTCAGTAAATAGTGAATTTTATTTAACCAAGTTAATCCAAGAAAAGTTTTCAAGGTACAGAGAATCAAGGATTACTGATTCACCCCCCTCTTCATAATCCAACAATTGGTATCAGAGTTGAGTACTCTAGAGAGATAAGTTTGAAATAATTGAGTAAAAGATCTGAAGATGTATATATGAGATAAGTACCTAAACTAAACAAGGAAAGTTTCTCAACATGGAAAAGAAGAATGAGGTTGTATTTATCTAAGATTAGAGAATCTACACTAAATCTTTTGGATAATGACTATACTCCACCACCTCCTGGACCCATGACAGTTGATTAGATGAGAGAAAAGCAAGAACATAACTTGGTAATGATTGAAATTGCTTCTTCCTTGGTTGATGTTGAATTCAATGATATTAAGGACTGTGTTAATTCAAAAGAGATGTGGGATAGGATTGCATTTATTTATGGAGGATATTAGCATGCACAAAAAGCTAAGGTTGACAGTCTCAGAGGAAAATATGATGAAATGAGAATGAATGATGAAGAGAAAATTAATCAATATTATTTTAGAATTAAGGAAGTTGTTAGTGCCATGAGAGGTGTTGGTGGAACATTAACTAATGAAGAAGTGGTAAGTAAAATTATTATAACTCTTTCATCTAAGTATTCTATTCGAGTATTTTATATTCAAGAATTGAGATCCATACCAAATAATGTTATTACTCTTGAAGCCCTAATCAGTAACTTGATTGCATTTAAGCTAAGTAATTATGATAATAGTCTACCGACTATTGAAACTACATTCAAGTCATCTTTAAGCATTGGAAAATCAAGAAAAGACAAAGAGATTCATAGTAGTTTATGTGAATATAATAGTATCCTAACTGAAGAGAAAGAACAAGAAGAGTTAGAGGCACTGTTGGCTAAGAGACTACCAAGAGGTAAAGGTAAGTATAAAGGTAAATTACCTTTGAATTTTTTTAATTACAATAAGATTGGCCACATTGCATCTAGATGTCTTGAAAATGATAGGAATGAAAAAAGTGATAAGAAGGAGAACCGATACCAAAGGTTTAGAGACTAAAAGGACAAAGGAAGTAAGTCATGTTACCTAGATGAGGAAGGTGTAACTGATGATGAATCTGATGATACATAGGAAGGATATGAAGTTGACTATGTTGCTATAAAATGATGATTCAGAAGAAGAAAAGTGTGAAGATGAAAAAGCTCTCATTTATCATGTAAGTAAAGCTAACCCATGGATAATAGATAGTGGATGTTAACATCATATGACTGGTGATATTGATAAGTTTGAGAACCTAGAAAAGTATGATGGATGATTTGTTAGATTTGGAAATGATGCTCCATGTTCTGTAAAAGGAAGAGGATCCATTATATTAAATGAGAAGATGAAATGTGATGATGCATATTGGGTTAAAGGACTAAAATATAATCTATTGAGTGTTTCATAAATGAACAACACTGGCCAACGACTAGAATTTCAAAACAAAAAAGTAAATATCTATGATACTGATGGAGATCTGATTGGAACTGGTGAACAATTTAAAGGTAATCTATTTTATCTTGATACTACTGCAAAGATTTGCTTATTATTTAAAGTTGAAGATTTATGGCTATGGCATAAAGGAATCCATCATGTAAATTTTGATAACATGATTAAGGTGAGCAAAAAGAATAGAGTCAGAGGTCTACCAAAATTAAGCAAACCTGATAAAGTGATGTATAAGGAATGTCAGATTGGTAAGATGACAAAATCAAGTTTCATAAGAAAGTATTACTCATCTAATGGTATTTTGGAATTAGTTCATACTGAACTTTGTGGTCCTATGAGAATACAAAGCTATTATAGAGATTGGTATTTAATTTTGTTTGTTGATGATTATTCAAGAATGATGTCAATTATATTTCTAAAAGAGAAGTTTGATGCATTCCAAATGTTCAAGTGATATAAAGTTAGAGTTGAAAAGGAAATAGGTAAACAATTGAAATGTTTAAGATCAGATAGAGGAGGTGAATTTATCTTTGATGAATTTAATATCTTCTAAAATGAAAATGGAATCAAAAGACAAGTATCTGCACTGAGGACTCCAAAACAAAATGGTATAGCTGAGAGAAGGAATAGATCTATAGTTGATTGTGCTAGAATATTGTTGATTTAAAAAGAGGTTGCACAAACATTCTGGAGAGAAGCCATTAGTGTTGCTGTCTACACACTCAATCAAGTAATTGAAGAAAGGAACCAACAAGACCCCTTATGAACTCTGGTATGGGCATACACCAAATGTAAGTTACTTTAAAATTTTTGGAAGTAGGTGTTACATACTGAAAGATGCTAGAAATAGAAAGTTTGACTCAAAAGGAGATGACGGTATATTCCTAGGTTATTCATCAAAGAGAAAAGCATATAAATGTTTGAATAATTCTACTAACAAAATTGTTGAAAGTGAAAATGTGAGGATTGATGAATTTGCAGAGAGAAATGAAGAAGATAGAAAAAATGAACTCGAGGATTATCAAAGATTTGTTTATGTACATGAAGGTAATTCAGTTGATGTAATTGATGAACTACAACTGATTTAGAACCTGATTAATGAACTACACATGATTAAAGATCACCTAATTACTGATTAGATAATGTAAGATGATTAAATCAGTAATATGTTGTCATTGATGTCAACTAGTTTTTGATAGTACCTATCTTGTAAGTTACAAATACACAAACATTTGTAGAAAGGAGAAAAGACATGAAGAAAAGATATATCTACATGAGGAAGATGGATATGACAAATGAGAATGAGGAATAATTTGGGTAACTTATTGATGAGTCTATGACCTTATGTTATTGACTTGATTATGTTGCATTCATCTATGATGAAGGAAAGAGCCAAAATGCACAAAGCAGTGTGGTCGGTTAAAGAAGCATTCCAGTACACACTGAGCAGGTGTAGTATATACCGAGTGACAATATTAACCAAGCTTTTTTGCATTGACACATTTCTTTATCAACCAATCATGAAGGAAGGAACTAAAAGATTAGTTTAGTCAATAGAAATCGATGAGCTGGAAAGTGTATGATTTCAATATTGAAGATAATGTTTGTTACGAAGATCTACGACTAACAAAATTTGAAGAAGATCTAAGGGATAGAAACAAAATGTGTTATGGACACATCAGCCAATGAAGGTTTAAGCAGTAAAATCAATGAAGGAGATTAAGCAAAAAAATCTAATGGATGAAAATAAAATGGTTTACTTGTCTATTTAAGAGACATTGATTTCATTGTTTATGGATGCCAGAAGAAATAATACTACAGAGATATCACATGAACAAAGCTTCATGCATGCCTGATCATACTGGTTGAAGGAGAACTGAACTATAGAGATTACTGAGCGTCAGAGAGCTATTACCGAGAGACAGTAAGTTACTGAATATTGATTGAACAAAATTGATATATTGATCAGAGGATTTGAATGAGCTTAGTATAGATCTGAACATCTGCAAAAGAAGTTTTATTGTAATTAGATCATCTAATGTTACAATTTAACCATTGTAAACAAATAAATCTCTTAACCGAGTGGACTTGAAAGTCTTGTAATGTCATTCATAGAATGTACATTTGTTATCCTGTCAACCCCATAGTGAATGCTGGTTGGACAATAACGGTTAGTGTTAAATCCTCTAACAAGGTCACACCTTACAGTGTGTTTTTTAACCTTTAATAGGGTTGGCTCTTCACCGAGCTCACTTCAGAAGAGTGAACAATTTTTGGGTTATCGGTCCTAGGTGGTTTTTCCCTTTACAGGGTTTCCACATTAAATATCTTGTGTTATATGTTGTTGTGATGATTGTATGGTTATCATATTTTACATGTTGCATATTTGATTTGGTTAGTAATCACTATGAACAATTAATTGGTAATTGGTAAAAAGCATAGACAGTTTACTATTTTATGTTTACCGAGCTGCAGAGTTTGCTGAATTTGTTTTGTGGTATACATTTTGAATTTGGGAATGTGGATAACTGATTCATCCCCCTCTCAATTATTCTAATAGCAACCAAGCTACAACAAGAAGAAACTGAGGAACAAGATGAGCCTCCACAGAAAGATGAAAACACTAATGAATAGTCTACCGAACCTGTATTAGCAAAATATGTGAGAAGACATCACTCACTGAGCAAGATTATTGGAGACAAAAATGAAGGAATCATGACAAGAAGTAACTTGAAGGATAACACATGTTTGATTTCTGAGTTTGAGCCAAGATTACTCAAGGATGCACTTGGAAATGAGATTGGGTTAATGCAGAGAAAGAAGAAATAGATCAGATTGAAAAGAACAACACTTGGTCATTAGTACCAAGACCTAAGAATAAGAATGTGATTGGAACAAAGTGGATTTTCAGGAATAAAATCTATGAGAAAGGAGATGTGATCAGAAACAAAGAAAGATTAGTCTACAAAGGGTATGCACAAGAAGAAGGTATTGACTATGGTGAGACTTTTTCCCCTGTTGCTAGATTAGAAGGTGTAAGGATATTACTTGCATATGTTGCCTATAAAGGATTCAAAGTTTACCAGATGGATGTTAAGTCTACATTTCTAAATGGATTCTTGAAGAAGAATTTTACATCAAACAACCTAATGGATTTAGTGAAGATTCTAACAAGACTATGGTATCCAAATTGCACAAGGCTTTATATGGTTTAAAGCAAGCACCCCAAGCATGGTATTAAAGACTACACTCTTATTTAATCAATATTCGATTTCAAAGGACACGTGATAACAATAATTTGTATTTGAAATGTGATAGTACTACTAAGATTTTGATTGCTGAGATATTTGTTGATGATATTATATTTGGAGGAAATGAATCAATATCTAAATAATTTGATGAAGAAATGAGATAGAAATTTGAGATGTCTATGATAAGAGAGATCAAATTCTTTATTGGACTTTAAATTCAACAAGTTAAAGATGGGATCTACATAAAAAAATCAAATTATATCAAGGAGATCCTAAAGACATTCAAGATGGAAGAATCAAAATTGGTTGGAACACCGATGGCTATTGGTTGTAAATTTTGAAAGGAAGATGAGACAAAGGAAGTGGATGAAACACTTACCGATCAATGATTGGTAAAATACAATATGTTGTACACAGTAGGCCTGATATTGCACATTCAGTTGGTATTGTGGCAAGGTTTTCTTCTAATCCAAAGGAGACACACATGTATACAGTGAAAATAATATTTAGACATCTAAAAAGGAATGAAGATTTTGGTCTGCTATACACAAAAGGAGGATATTTTAATCTTAAGGTGTATATTGATGTTGATTGGGCTAGAAACGTTGATGACAGAAAGAGCACAAGTGGCAAAGATTTATTTTTAGGAGAAAGATTAGTGACATGGTTAAGAAAGAAAAAAAGTTGTATTTCACAGTCTACTGCTGAAGCTGAGTATGTTTCTATAGCTATAAATTATTCAAATATAGTGTAGATCAAATAATTACTCGAAGGTATGAAATTAGAGATTACTGATTCAATTACTATTTTATGTGACAATACTAGTGCTATAAACATATCAAAGAATCCAATGATGCATTCAAAGATAAAGCACATTGCTATCAAGTATCATTACTTGGGAGAGCAAGTGCAAGATAAGCATGTGATATTGGAGTATGTAAATTCTAAGGAACAAATAGCTGATATATTTACCAAATCACTATCGAAGGATGATTTTGAGTATCTCCAAGGTAAGTTAGGGGTTCTTCCCCTATCCAATATTCACTAAACCAAGATGCATACTGCATCCATTCAAGTATTCATTAGAATATCTATCTTGTGTGTTGATTCTAGTGTTCACTCTTTGGGTGAAGCCTGAAGTTGTGAAAAGATGGTTATGTCTACAATGAGAAATCTATACATTTAAGGTATGATTTATTGCCTGATAAAAGTTTTTAGGAATATGTGTCTTTGGCATTTTTTTTCAAAGAGGGAGAAAACTATTGCCGATTACTATGAGGGAGAATAAAGGAGAATAAACCAATTGATCATAAAGGAAGAATACTACAAATGTTGCATAGAGAGAAGATTATAAAAAGTTGTCAAAGAAGAACAATAAAGAAGATCTATTGATGAAAAGATTTAATAGTGAAAGAGGGAGAATATGCATAGAAGAAGATCAAGTACAAAAAAGGAGAAGTTACATCTCAGAGGGAGTACATGAATGACAACAAAGTGTTACCATCATCGATTGAACATTGAAGATTGTTAGTGTTTCCATCAATGACAAAGAGGGAGATTGTTACTATAACTGGTGGCAATGATGATGAAGACCGACCAAGATTAGAGGGATACAAGATAGTAGAAAGGTTAGATCAGTTATTATCTTGTCATTGATGTCAAGAAATTGATATCTAGTTTATATTATGTTTCCATATCATTCAAAGTATGATATAAGTAGAATGAGTTAAGGAGAAAAAGAAATGAGATGTTATGAAGATGAATAACTTAATTGGGTAACTGATATAGTTCGGAAAATGTTAAGGTTAAGTTGATATTATTGTTTTCTACCTAACATATAATTATATCAAGTTGGTAAAGAATGGCAATGAAGATTAGTCAAGTCGGTAAAAAAAACTATTTTGGCTACTAAGCAGGAAAAGTCAATCGACAAGAGCAGAAAGGTCATTCGGTAAAATAAGGAAAGTTTTGATAAAGGAAAAGGAACACAAGACATCAAGCTTAAAGGTTTAGACACCAAGCAAAGGTAACTGGAATTTAGAGTTATCCACCGAGCAAGGAACAAAAATTAAATACAAGAATTAGAATGATATTTAATGATTAGCTATGATGACATGGAAGATCATGATGATAAGAAAAGTTAGTTATGACATATATGATCAGGAAAATTCAAGGTGATGATATATGGCTTAGATCTAAATGGTAAAAAGAGAAGGAACAAGTTTCAAGAAGGTTCAAGTTCCTAGGTGATGAGAAAATGTGTTACCGAGAACCAAATTTAATGTATAAGTTTGTAAAATGAATTGGATATCTAAGATTATGAGTATTAGTTTCTAGATTCAATTGTGTAGCTTTTTTTGACCAACGTTTCATATCATACTACATGATCCATCATTAGGGTGCTGCTAGAGAGAGAAGAAACATATAATGATATGTTGCAGATTTGGCATGCAATAAAAAGAAGAGGGAGAGAGAAGACATCTGTGCACGTAGATCCATGATGAAAAGACCTACAACCAATGGAAATTAGAGAAGGGGAAAACACCATTCCCATTGAGATAACAGGAGAAAATATAAAGATATGGGAATGGTGTTTTCTTTATATTTTCTCCTGTTATCTCAATGGAATGGTGTTTTCCCCCCCTTCTCTAATTGCCATTGGTAGTAGGTCTTGTCATCGTGGATCTATGTGCATAGATGTCTTCTCTCTCCCTCTTCTTTTTATTGCATGCCAGATCTACAACATATCATTCTATGTTTCTTCTCTCTCTAGCAGCACCCTGATGATGGATCATGTAGTATGATCCGAAACATTGGTCAAAAAAATGCTACACAATTGAATCCAAAAACTAATACTCATAGTAATATGGATTGTGGAAATCTAATGGATCTGCTATCTAAGATTAATCAAAAGAAAACATAATAGAGGAGATTAAGCGACAAAACATGTCTATATAAAGGATGGATTTTTATGAACAAATGGCTGGCAAATTGAAGAGTTGAAATGTCACCGATTGATGCAATGAAGAAGGAAAAGATAGATTTCCAGTTAGAAAGTAGAATTTGATGAAGTGTTGAAGCCAGTGGAAAGTGAAGGATTGAAGTGAAGATAGAGGAGCGCACACAAGATCTAGTTATGCAAAGATGGTTGTGGATTTACATGTCAAACTATTTACTATTGCTTATTAAAATTTGTAACAAAGAAATCTCTTAACCGAATGGACTTAACAATCTTATTGTAAAATCCTTGCAAAAAGTAACATTCTAAAGAGTGTTTGAATTCATTTAACCAGGCCACTCCTAATAGGGTGAAGATCCTAACAGATCTGAGGTAAATCCCTTGACCGTGTCACACCTAGAAGTGTGTATTATAGTCTTTAGTAGGATTGGATCTTAACCAAGCGTACTTCAAAAGAGTATTTTCTTTAGTGGGTGACAATTCCCACCTTGGTTTTTCCCATAGCTGGGTTTCCATGTTAAATACTACTATTACATGTGATGAATGATTCATGTGTTTGATTTTCTAATTTTTAAAGTGTATTTACTGTTGTCGGTAAATAGTGAATTGTGTTTAACCAAGTTAATTAGAGAATTTTTTTTAAGGTACATAGAATCAAGGATTTATGATTCACCCCCCCTCTTCGTAATCCAACATGATGATAGGTATGATATGCCCCCTCAAGAGATTGATCAAATAGATTATGGAAAGATAGATATCTTGATAGAATATAAGAAGATTATTGAATGATTAATATTGCATGAGTGATAAAGATGAGATGTACATTTGATGAAAATGCACAATTGATAGGTGTAACTAAACAATTAATGGAAATGATTATTCTATCTAGGTTGAGAAGCTGTAATTGTTGCTTGCAAAAAACTTTATGCTTGAAAAACAATTTGTGATTTTTGAGTGATCTATGCCCCTTGAGAGATTGTGCGAGATATATGAAGGACAATATCTTGATAGATTATGGGGAAGATTTGATTTGTTGCTGCATGATTGATTAAGTTGCAGGAAATGATAAGTTGGACACCTGATAAGTGTAACTGACCTATTGAAGAAAATGATTGGGATAAAAAGATGAAATGAGCTGATTGGTCTAGTTGATAACCGATTGAGCTAATTAGGCTAATTGATGCTAGTGTAGGATAAAATGATATTGGATTGATTGAATGCAAGCATATGAGATGGTGGGAAAAATATTAATTGCAAGTAGATAAACTAATATTGATGACAATTGTAGGGTAATTTCCCAATATTAATGTTGGTTGATAAGTGGATTAAGATGATTGAGATTGATTCTAGCACAATATAATTTGATATAATGATTGATTGATTGATTGAATAGGGGGTGATGGGATTCAATGTTGATTGATTTAAAATATGATTCAAGAGATATTTATCAAATGGATACAATGATTAATTGGTCTCATTATGACAAGGAAGAAGAAGAAAAAAATGAAGATGGGAAGATAATTGAAGAGATAATTGATATAAAATAAGATGAAAATGATGGAGGAAATATAGGTGATGAGAATTATTATCCCTTTTAAGTGCTAGTATCACCATCGAGCTTATTATGGAAAATGGATGAACTCATTTGGATATGCTTTAGATCCAAATGAATCGACATACCAATTACGTGTATGAAAACACACCAGACAGTAAAAAAATGCCCCAGTTCACATGAGACCTATATGTCCTCAATGATGTTAGATAGTCATGTCCTAATATGAGTCATCATATTAGTAAGGAACAATCCACAAGTAGAAAACAAGTTAACATGCCCCATCCTTTCCCTTCTAGTTAAAGATATCCTAGAGATGAAATCTCTAGTCAAAGACATCGTGGAAAAGCTAAAAGACATGTCACTAAAGATAAAATTAGAAAAATAAAATTAGAAAAATTCAAAGACATCAAAAAAACAACCATCCTGCTTCATGCAAAAGTGGTTCTTGTCACAATTAATGTGTATAGTATGAGAGGTTGATAATGATTGAGAAACCTAGTCTTAGGAAGGATTCATTCTACATAAGACAACTGATAAATCATGATAGTGTTTGATGAAGACACAAAACATAAGGTTAATGATCGAATGATTACAAGCTATTGTGGTAAGTTGTTGGTTGATTATGATTTTGTTAAGCACAATAATGCAATGGTGTTTATTGCATATTTTTGGATCTTTTTAAATTTTATAATTTTTTTTTGGATTTTTTATAATAAATTTTTTTTGGATTTTTAAATATTTTATGATTTTTGTATTTTTCAAGACTTTTTATGATCTTTTAAAGGACTTTCTAAGATTTTTATGATTTTTTTAGGCCTTTTTATGATTTTTATGATTCTTTAATGATTCTTTCACCACTAATGCTCAAGAAAGTCACGTTTATTTTCCCTTGATGTCTAGAAAGGTAGAAGACATTATGAAAAGATGAATGACATGATAAGATAGAAAAAGATAAGTGAATGATGGAGGAAGTGTATGTGATCCTTAAGGACTGTCTCGTGATAACATATTTTCCAAGCTAGGGGATTAGATGTGGAAATATAGGCTAATGACATGATGCATTTAAATAGCATGTAGGGTAATGACAAGATGCATTAAAAGAAACATGGTGCAAAGTAAGGGAAATGTCAAGAGGATTTTGAGAATATATTTTTACATTTTATGTCAGTTTTAATCAATACCAAGGGGTCAATTTGGATAAGATAGAGATAGGAATGGATAAGATGAGAAAGATCAAGTATTGTAAAGGATGGAGGAAGGAAAGGATAAGATAATGGATATGGACCAAGGGCATGGATAAGGACACATAGATAGGGTGTGTGACACTTAGTAAAATCCTTGTCAAGATCAAAGGTGGAAAAGGGGATATGGATGCATATAGGATAAATGAGGGATGATGGGGGATAAAGAATGGAAATAGACATGGAGAATAAGCTAGCGTGGATGAAAAATGCCCCCAAGTGTAAGTGAAAGAGGATAGTGGATTACACATGATGCCTATTTTCCAAGTTTTCATCATGGTACTTCCCCATGGTGGCACCAAAGTATTTTTCATACATGGAAAAAATTATTTCTCTTTATTTTTTTCAAATTTTTTCCTTTCCCTTTTTTTTTTTCATTCTTTCTTTCTTTTTTTTTACTTTTTAAATTTTTTTTTTTCTAGAGATAATAGATACATGATAGGAAATGAATAACTCAAGCATCTTGTTCTTTGAATAGTTCCCCTTGAAAGATCTTCTATAATAGTACATGGTTATTTGAGGTATGCTCAAAGATGTTGATAGGGTAATGGTAGATTAAATGAATGATAATATAGATGGTGATAAGGCTTTATGAAAACAATTGAATCCTGGAAGAATAAATGGTTCTCTCCATTGTTATTTCTGATTAACTATAGTTTTATTCTAGTACATTTTGTATACCCAAGTTTTCTTTCTTCATTCATTAGGTTGTTGTCAATAGGGTTGCCACCTCTTTCAAAGAGGAAATCTTACTTATCTCCTTCCAGTTCTTCTCCCTCAGTAGATTCACCAAGTGAAATTTTTGTTTTATAGAGACGCCACCTCTCTTCGAGGAAAATATTATTTTGCTGGTCTTTTGGGTTCCTTTCTCTAATAGAGTACACTTCTTATTTCACCAAAGATTTTGGAAAACCTTTTATAAAAAACTCACTAGTGAAGTTGCCAATCTGTTGGTTCCCAAATCAACAGATTGGAGATACTATGAGATTTCCTAACTCAATGTTTGGACTTTCCAAGTGACTTGGCCAACGAACAAGAATGATACATTATGATCCTCTTCCCCTACACTTTAGGCTCTATAGGACTAAGGCAGGTGTACCTATTCTTTAACCCAAACTCTAGGCTAAAGGATTTTTATAGTAGATCTATAGCTATATTTTGAGTTTTTTGGTTTATCTCTCAAGATGGAAATAGGGTCTTGAGGGATATCAAATTGTATTCTTTAAAATTTATAAATTACTAAACTTATATTTTGATCTCTGTACTGACAGTATTTTGAATGTTTGTATGAATTGATTTATGTAAAATGAAAATGTTTCCTTCTTTCTTCTTGTAATCCTTCAAATAATGACTTTTAAAAGATGATAGACTAGTACCTTGTTCAATTGGGCTATATAAAAAATCTCTTCTTAATCCTACATACAACTTATTTGAGACGATAAATGTTCCTATAAACTATTTCCTTTTGATGATTCCAATTAGTTTATCATTCCACAATTAGTCTTATTGATTATAACCCAAACTTAATGAGACAAATAAGATAGAGATAATAATTCCTATTAAATCTAAAGATAAAATTTGTAGAAAATATAAATAATCTCTACACACAAATATTGAGAGAAACTTCACTTTCTGGAAGTAAAATCACAAAGGGCTGACTAGTCCAAGACAATCAAATCCACAACTTCAAATTGAAAGAACTTGCTGGTATATATTAGTACTAATAGTCTTCATTATTTACATAAATAAATTGCAAAAATAAAGTGTATGTAAATATTATTGTGGTCTTATATTACAAAATAATCTCCTCTATATAGTAGGAGGTTCCATATGAATGGAAATGCAAATCTCTTCACATCTAGATGTGATTAGTTTGCGGAAAGAAAATAACAAGTTTATAGAATTAATCATCTCCGATTACGACCTATTTTTTATCTTGATGGGGCTATGTATTTTGGATCATTGGTATAGATTATACGACATCACCCATTAGTTGTTAGTGTGACCTTCATTTTGTTATTCCACAATGCAAAGCTATACTAATGATTCTCTGCTTGATATACTGATTGTTCATAGGTTCTATTCTTTGGAGTTTGGGGATCAAACTACTATGATTCCATTCTCAATCACTTTAGTACCTTTGAGAAAAAATAC
Organism: Chamaecyparis obtusa; assembly: GCA_027943335.1. Classification (NCBI taxonomy): domain Eukaryota; kingdom Viridiplantae; phylum Streptophyta; class Pinopsida; order Cupressales; family Cupressaceae; genus Chamaecyparis; species Chamaecyparis obtusa. Next base: position 309,367 of record BSBK01008105.1, on the reverse strand, counting down.
ACTTCTTGTTACATAACCTCCAAGTTGTTTGAAATGATGTCTTACTTGATAAATTATTTCAGCCTTGAATTTTGACTTTCCCACTCAAACTTCACCTGGTCAACTGCACCTTTATTGCCATGATCCAACCTCTGATTAGATTTTCTGTCCACCTATGCACCACCTAGACACCATGTTGTATCCACCTATGCATCCTGCTACATCATCACACACTAGTCAACCTTTCCACATGGCATCACCTCATGATCCCACACACTTTTTCTTTCCTTGTCATCCTAGACTACGGGATCATGAATGTCTGATACCTATCATCATAGGGCCCCACTAGATGATCTTCCATATGTTATGATTCTATGATTATTCTCTTATCCTTAAGCCTCCATTTTTGTGGGATCGCAAGTGCTCGTCACTTGTCATCACTGAGCCCGCCAACTCACTGCTTGGTTGTCTAAAAGTATTATTCCTCGAAGACTAGAAATCACACTTCCTTCCCATATTCTCTAATGGGTGATGTCATACTTCCAAAGCTTCCTTTCATAATTTTGGGATTTAGACTACTATACTTCCAATTCTGATTGTTAGCACCTCATGCATCAATTATCCACACATAGCGTATCCTTTGAGGCTCAAAATTGTCACCAATCTATCAAATTTGCGATGATTTATCCTTTGTACAAGTATAAATTTGAAATATGTGGGCCTCAATCTTCTCTTTAGAATTTTGGGATTCATACTACCTTGCTTCCATTTTTGATCATTAGCACTGGGCCCCAACCTTCCTTCAGAATTTTGGGATTTACACTACTCTGCTTCCAAATTTGATTGTTAGCACCCTGAGTATCAACCTTCTCTTTGGAATCTTCAAATTTCCCTTACACCACTATGCCAAATTTTTGATGATTTTCCTTCCTCTATCTTCTTTGACACAACTTTTTCCTTTAAATATGCGAGCCCCATCCTTCCCTTCAAAATTTTGGGATTCACACTACTTCACTTCCATTCTCGATCGCTAGAACCCCAAGCAAATAAGGACTCAAACTCTCATCACCCAAAGTGGTGCCGATATATTCATCAGGAATTAGAGGGGCTTGATACACATACTGATTCTCTTTAGCCCTCCCATTTTTCCTTCGAGTAACTTATGTACCATTTCTCATTTGGTTGGGTTACTCAACATGGGATTTTATTCGATGCTCGAAGTGAAGCAGCCCCACCACATTTTGAAGAACCTCAGCCATCATTACTCAACCATATTTAATTAATCAAAGTTCCATATTATTTGATGCTCATGGAAAAAGAGTCCCACCACATACTTCATTTATCCAATATCTCCATCAATTGATACATCGCATTTCAAATCTTGTTCAAAACTGCCTTTTTTCAATATTGTATATTAGAACCCACAAGAAAATCCTCTTGACTCATTGAATAAGTTTTTCTTTGCTACCATGTGGTTTTTCTTACTTGATAACCCACTTTTTTTGATATCGCTTCCTACCAATATTTTATTTGATATTATTTACATCGGATAATGGTTCATTTTACTAACCCCTCTTTCAACTTATTCAAAATGAAAACCTGTTTGACATAGGGACATGATGGGATAAACACATGCTGGTTGAAGATGTCTTCAGGCTACAAGAATGTATTATTTTATGAGGTGGTCACTTTTTGCTGCTATCGGGTTGACTCCTACTACTTTGTTTCATTGGTATAACATTGCTCTGTTTTGTGGATAATTTATGGGTAAAGGTAGTCATTTTTAGGGTCTTCTCATTATGTAGATCCTAGAGTTTTGTAGAAATTTTGAGCTCCATCAGTCTCTATGATCTTGGTGATCCTTTGTGTCCTTTCCTTGATACCTTTTACTAAGGAGGAGTGCAATGTTTCTTTTGATAGTTTCACTGAAAGCTCAGGTATGGTTTTGGGATCCATGTCAAAACCTAGTTATTGTGGCTTGGGGAGCCTTCAAATCCCTTTAGATCTATTTTCTTTTGAGATCTACTCTATGATGTAAGGTGTTGGCCTCTTGAACTATCGGTACTTTGGTTGACTTATTTTTCTTGGTTGTTGTCTTTTTACTAGTTCTTTGCTGGCTTTGGGATACTTTTCTCCAAAAACTTTCTATGTTGCAACATATCATCTTAGTGGGGTTCTAGATCCCCCCCAAAGCTTGATTGTATTGGGTTTTGGGACCCCATCAAAACTTGCCTTTTATTTAATAAAAAATAACCATAAAAACATTATAAAATGGTAAATTATACACCTTCTTAAAGTATAATTATTTCTATAGCCATACTCAAGATAGGTGAAAATAATAAATTTATTAATTAATCATATGAAAATGTATACTCAATGCATTTTTTAATGTTAAAATTTTCAATCTTTGGATTTTATTATCTTCATCATAATAACACATAATCAACTTTTTCTTTCCTAAGAGATCTTGAAGGAAAATGTCCATTAATGAAGTTCTTAATTATTTCTATTTCTAGGATGCAATTTTATCTATGTTTAGAGCAATATTGTGCTCACAAGTCAATGTCGTGACCTATGGTCTCTTACTAGTTTAATTTTATTAGAAACAACTTAGGCCATAACAATAGAATTAGATAGATTTTGATATCTAAAATTAACCAATATATATATTTGAATCTTGACTTCTTACATACATCTATACACATGATAATACTAATCACTTATATTCTTATCAAGATAAGGACATAGTATATATCTTGTACACATAAATATGGACTTAAAATTTCTTTTTGATGAAAAATATTGATTTACTATGAAAATTAATGGTTTGGTAAAATCTAAATCCAACCTATCATAAGATTGAATATTTAATTACAAAATTATTCTCTAATTATTCTCTAATAGTACCACATCAAGAAAGGAAAAAAATATATATTTAATTTTATTGAATTACCTAGGTTTATTTCAAAATATTTTGGCAAAAACATTTTCTTTGTAGCGAGGGAGACTCCAGGCATTGCATGCACAGATCCTTGCTCACCATCCAAGTTTTATCCCTTGTCCCTTCTATCTCTATCCTTCATGTTAATTTGGTGATGAATCACTAAATAGAATTATACTTTCTTACCTCCAACATCAATATGACTTCTACCACCACTATAAATGTGTAGAAATATGCTTGGACTTCTTTTCTTTTTCTCCCTCTAATGTGCGTCTATATTTCTCTAGTCATGTCCTTCTCATGTCCCTCTCTTCTTTTGTTATATCATTTATCCATTCTCTTTTACCTTATGCATTCCATCTCTATGTCATTTGTAGTACCCACTCTTAGTTTTCTTTCTATTTCAGTTGCTGTTACACTTGTATTATTCTTTTCTCTTGCGGCCAATTATTTTGTCAAGGTAAAAGTCTTAGTTGAACTTGAACTTGAACCTTCCTCATGTTCAAGTTCAAGTTCAAGTTTTGTCGGAGGTCACAAGAAGGTCGCAATCTTTATGTTGTCGGTCTTTAAATTAGTAATATGTGAAAGTTGAACTTGAACCTTGAACCTTCCTAAGTTCAAGTTCACTTTGGAGGCCTAGTGTGAAATATTTTACAATTCACAAGGTTCAGTAGTCTTAAATCATGAATTTCTTGACAGAAAAATGGGTCTTAATGCAAGGGCCATAAATTTTTTCTCCACCATTGGATTTTTCTCATTTTTAGATATGTTATGAGAAATATAATTTTCTAAATATTCACTAGAGGGATTTCTAGAATTAGATATGCTTTGCAAGATAAAAATAATAGAATAAAGGTCTATAAAACTAGACATGTTTCTAGATTTTTTTGATGACAAAAAAATAGTCTTGGTACGGGGCCCATAACTCTCAGCTCAACCATTGGATCTTCCTAAATTTTGGATATGTTTTCCAAAATAAACTTTTCTAAATCCTCACCAGAGAGATCGAGAAAATTTTCCCTATTCCAAAAGTTATGAAGGTTACTGTATGGGTCTACATGGAAATCCAACAAGTATATGATTTGTAGATGAATGTCTTCAAAGAACAGAACAAAGGAGTTATTGAGGCCACGCAACATGTCAAACACATATGAATGCCAGATCATATGTTTGATTAGATATTATTTAATAATGCTAGAGATATTAAATTAATGTTTGGTTTTCATAACCGAATATTATAAGGGGATTTATTAAAGTTTTATTAAAACTTTAGAAAGTATTAAGTTTTCAAGAATCAATTATTTAAAATTGAAAGTTATGGGAAAGTAAAGGCTTCTCCAGATTATTCTTTAAAGGAGGGAAGCAATGAGGTACAGGGGGTTCTCTTTTTCTACTTTTTTGTGAGTCCTGTGGCTGCAAGGGAGGAAGGAGAATACATTTTTCTAGATTGATTGTAACAGAGAGAGTGGAGAATTAGTTTATTTTTCTATAACTTGATTGTAATGGTAGGGACAAAATGATTCCATAGTTATTTTGTTATGTTTTCTTGAAATAAAGAAGAATATTTGCATGTCAGATCTTGAGGTCTGAACATTTATTTTTCTAATTGAAATCAATCATATGGTTGTTTCTATCTAATTTTGGGATACAGTCTTGCATTATTATGTCAAGAATGTGCATGTTTGTAAATCAATTGGTTGACAAATTTGTAATTTGTAGAACAAGTCATGTAATTCTCTCAAGTTTCTCTATAATGTGAAAGACTTGGTAGATAGTCCTATGGCTATTTTCTGGTTTTTCTCTCATCACCAATCTATAAATCTTATAATCACATTCATCCCATAGTGATGGGTGAATGCTATAAGAAAGCCTTTGTGTCTTCTAGTAAAAGACATAACTAGTTATTTAATTTATTGAATATCATTGAAGAGGGAGCTATACCTCACAATTCAGAGGAAAGCTATCAATCTCATGATAGCCTTTCCAACTGTTAGTTTAGTTTGTCTTCTAAATCTGTGCATCTAAGAGTCAGTTGTGAAGGCATTTCAGCAAAGAAAAATTTGTTTACTAACAATTTTTGGTGACTCTACTAGGGAATGGAAACAAAGATTAGTGTCTGACATTTGGTTCCTCAATTTTTACATTATCTCTTTATGCAGGAGATTGGCGATTCTATGAAATGACCATGCCAAATAGAAAGGTCTCAAGAAGGATGAGACCCAACCCTACCATTCTTGATATTATCCAAACAAATGACAAAGTGCTGCAAGTTTTTTTGGAGCACTACAAAGAAAGTATCTCTCATGCTGTAAAAAAAAACCTCAAAATTGAAGATGATCACACTTCTACTCCGTTGTGGAGAATTTTATGTCACATATTTTACAAGATAAAAGACTCAGAAGTTTGCAAAGAAAAGGTACAACATCTTGAGGAGGAACTAGAGGTGGATGGTGATGAAGTTCCAGTTATTTTGTTTTCATCCCTCTCACACAATTACCTCGTTATGGGTGAGCAAGAAATTTATCAAGAAGCCTCTCAGTCTCGTGAGATAAAGCATGGGTGAGTAAGAATAAACAAGGTCATGTAATTCCTAAAGAAAATGATATGCCTCACTTTACCTCCCTTTTAGACTTTGAGAGTTTCATCTTTAAAAGCTTAGGAGACCATCCCACAATAACAAATATAGAAGATGAAAATTTTCAGATTCATATGCAACCTGAATACGAAAATTTTAATTTCATGTCTGAAATTGATGGTCCCTTTTGTCTGAAAGAAGATGATGATCCTATTCTAGGATCCTATAATTTTCAAGATGAAGCCTTTTCATGTTTTTCTAACAAAGCTTTTGATGAGGATGTTGAAAGGATACCACCCCAATCATCATTGGCCTACTCGAGTGGTGATTCTTTAAACAAGGCATAGATCATTGAAAGGTTCTTATCAAAAATTAAGGAAGGGCATTCTAAAAGAAAAGATTCAGATATTAATTTGTCTGATGTATTTATCTCAGATAGAGCATTTTTAGATTTAGTGGCAGCAAGGCATGATGAAGTTATTCCAATCCATGCCGACCCTATGCTGGATGAAGTCCATTCTTCTTTTGAAAGTGTTTTAATTGCTGAAAATTCTTTCAAAGATTGGGGTCCCATGAGTGTTGATGAGGTGAATGATCTAACCTTTTCTTTGGGAAAAGATGAGCCTTATTTTTTCAGCTGTGGATTTCAAACAACCTTGAGAGTTTCTTGCTAAAAGCTCAAGAGAAATGTGAAATCTATGATGAAATGTGACTCTTTGGACATGGCAGTTGGTCCACAAGATTCTTGCACATAATCAGTTTGGTATGCAGCAATGGAGAGTTTTCAAAATGGAGGTGGTATCAAGGTTTTTCATTAAAATACAACCCTTTGTTCTGGAATGGCTCATTGTTCTCACAGTCGGTGAATGGATTTGTGTAACTCTTTCTTGGTTCCAGTTTCTATGGTGAGGTCTTCTCACCTGTATATATTTGTAAATAACTTGTTGTTCTTAGAGTTTTCTTGTACATAGTTTAGTTGGCCTTGGTTTTAGTTTTCACTACTACATTTGGGGTCAAATTCTGACGGCCATTTGTCAGATTTGCAATGCTAATTTGTCAGTATTTTGACAGATGAGTCCGTCACCATTTTTGCGTAGGAAATTGCTACAGAAGACATATCCATCAGTTTATCGACACCATATCACGTCAGAAAATTGCACATGGTAACAACTTCATTATGGCATTTTCTACGGTTCATCCATTAGAATTTTGACACAATGACCTATCAGAAATATGCAATCTTTGTCAAAAATTAACTGTCAAAAACATATCCTTTCCGACATTATAATTGTTGGAATAGCGATAGTTTCCACCTAATTCTGACAGATCGACCTGTCGGTGATATGGCATTAATGTCAAAGTTTCTATCAAAAATTTTCTATTTGCGACACTTAAACTGTCAGAAGTGCGACAGTCCTTCAACATTTCTCCGACAGGTTCCCTGTCAAACGTATAACATTACTGTCGGAACTATTGTCATAAATTATTTTTCTCTAACATTTTATTTGTCAAATGTGTAGCACTTCTATCAGAATTAATTATTAAGTGTTGAAAAACTGACGAATATGCACATTAAAGATAAAACAGCTGAAGAGACCATCATAGGTTGTCTCTTTCTTTGGTTTATATTATTGACATAATGTTTTACCTTTCATTAGCTCATCAAATCCAGAGATTTGAAAGAATTTAATAGAATATTTTCATGACAAAGTATATTATTTAAGTTGATGTTGCACAAATTTATCTACTTTTTGCACTTGTAGACTATGAAGACGGCGATAAAGAAGCATGGCCATGGGAGGAGATGCTTCTTTATCACCATCTTCATAGTATACAAGTGTGTGAAGTAGATAAATTCATGCAACATCAACTTAAATAATATACGTTGTCATGAAAATATTCTATTAAATTCTTTCAAATCCTTGGATTTGATGAGCTAATGAAAGGTAAAACATTCTATCAATAATATAGACTGAAGAAAGAGACAACCTATGATGGTCTCTTGAGATGTGTTATCTTTAGTCCTAGCTACTATCCTAGCTACCTATCGATCGTCGAGAATAATCACCACCTTGCATTTATGTACACTACACAAATTGATCCCAGTCTCACAAAAACATTTTACACTTGTACATCTCATCAATACTGGAGGCCTAAAGTAATTTTATACGATCACTAGCACATTTTGTGCATGGATGAGAAACAGTATCCATAGTTTCTAGATAACCATTTTTGAGAAGAGGAATGAGTGCAGGCCAAAGAAGGGATAATTCCACAATAGAAAGGAAGACATATTTTTAGCATGGGTCTGGATCATACCCCAATTGTCGAAGGATCTAGGGCTAGTCTAGAAAGATGTCTTCCCATTCTATCTGCAACATTGTGTCCATCCATGATCTCAGGAATATCATCATCTTTCTACTCTTCATTTGCCAAAATATATCACTTCTTCAAGCTTGCAGAGTAATCTTATTAATAAAAGAACTCTTGCAAACATTAGGGTACCCACAGATCAAAATAGTTGATGTTATTGGTGCTTGTGCTCAAGGATATCGATTCACTATTTTGAAATAGCCAAATCATTTTTATTTCATTTGTAGAGAAAAGGAGTGGGAGAAAATGAGCGGGTGAAAGTTGATCGAGCGCGAGAGAAGGCATTGCATTTTATTTGATCATGAATGCTCTCTGAAATGACCAATCATGTTTTCTATTCAATTTTTTTTGGTGTTTTTTTTTCCCATATTTAGTAGATGAAAATCATGGCGGCAGCCACTTAGCCATCTTTTTGATGTTCCAGGTATTTTACAAAGATACAGGTATGTGGATTTATCATTCAGTTGCTTGCAGTTATTGGTCAAATGCAAATATTTTGTCAAGTTGAAAGGGCAAGATATTAGTTTGGTGTTTTTGGTTTATGTTAAAAGTTGATTCGGTAAAATCCTCAAAAAACACACTACATGTTCTAAAATGTAAAGAAGTTGAATGTTAAATGTAAGATATATATCTCATCCATAGTAATCAAAAGAAAGGACATGAAACTTATAAGGAGATTTACCAATCCAAAAATATAAGTGAATAGGAAACATGATTGGTACCTTATGAATTGGTGTTTGAGGTGCACAATCTTCATCAATCTCCTAAGAACAAGACCCCTCCTCACGAAAAATGCATTTAATGGATTAAACAAATCTACAAAACTGGACCAATGGCATGTTTAGAACAAAGAAATAGATTGATAATAATATGCTGAAAATTCTATTATGTTTAATACATGCAAAAAGACCAGTCCCAACAATTCTTAAACATGCTTTATCTGATATGATAATAACATGCTAATTAAACTGATAAAGGTGTTATCTGCATTTAATTTTCCAATTACTAATTACACAAAAAACAAATTACAAAACTGAACCAATGGGATGTTCTTCGTGTGGTACAAGGAGGATTTGGCTATGAAAAAAAAAAGTGAAACGACCTCATCATTTTGATTTTGATTGCATAGAGGAGTGAAAGCTAAGCACGAGAGAAGGTATGTGATTTCTTCATCTTTTGAGCATCTGGCATCATATTCGACTACAAATTTCAAATGCATTACATTTTATTTGATCACGAATGCTCTCTGAAATGACCGCATTCTACTGGTGTCATGCCCTAGCTGTTGGTTTATCTCCATTATTTGATATTATTGGTGCTTATGCTCAAGGATATCGATTCACTATTTTCAAATGTTTGGATCATTTAGACAGTTACATTTCTTGACTGTTCGTCTAGTACACAGTCAGGAAATGTAACTGTCCAATGATTATATGTAATGTTGAATGGATTAAATGCTTTATTCTTGGTAGAAGTGAATGGAAGGAATAGTGTGTATTAAATACAATCTAGTCACCTATTGAATACCTTTGAGACTACTAGTTTGACTGTCCATGTGCTACCGGTGACTGAGATTCATTAAAGGATACAAAACCCTTCATTTTGGGGTTATTGTGTGTGGATTCAAATGTAGGTTTGATTTGGTTAATGTTTAGAAGAGATCAATAAAGTATTTAAAGACAATCTTACATGTTTGGAGAGGTTTGAGAGGCACTTATCATGACTGTACCCTCACAAACATTGGCATAGACTAGTTTTACTAAGTTTCCTTTCTCTATTTTGAGGTTTCCTTTCTCTGCCACAAGGGTACAGTTAGAGGGTTCATTGAAAAAATGATCCTTTGAATGGTTACTATGAATATGAATGATTTGATATAGCATATTGCTCATTTTACTTGAAGTTTGGAATAGCTTGTGCAAGGGTGAAAGTAGTTTTGATCATTTTGGTCATGACTGTTCCTCTACACAGTCAGGAAATGTAACTGTCTAATGATTATATGTAATGTTGAATAGATTAAATGATTTATTCTTGGTAGAAGTGAATGGAAGGAATAGTGTTGGTGTTAGGTTTCATTTATTATTGAATTCAATGGTTTCCAAGATGTGTTGAGGAGTTTTCTCCTTGTTTAATGTTAAATGTTCCTGCACAATCCACTCATACAACAGTGAAATGCTATGTGGAAGGGATGGTTGATAGTGTTCCTTGAGGGAAGGGGGATTGTGAAAGACTTGTTATCATTGTATTGTGTATTTCCAATCAGGAGAATGAAGGATCACTCACTGATTGCATGATAACCCGGTTTTGAAGGGTCACTGGTTGAGGGGACAGTCAAGGTCCCGATGATTGGGCCATTGGAGGATCCTATTTGTTTGTAGTAATTTCTATTCAAATTGGATGCATGAATTTCATGTGAATTATCCGCTTCTATGTATCCTGCAACTGCATCCGTAAATCTGCATATACTTCTCTATGGTCGTAAGCCACTTAGAGATCAAAATAGAGAAACTAAATCAAAATCATTCTTTGTCCTATTTCCTTTTAAAAAAGTCTCAACTATCAATGATACAATATACATTTGATTCCCTAAGCTATCAAATATACAAATGTCACCTACTTAGAAGCTCACTAGGAGAATGAAGGATCACTCACTGATTGCATGATAACCCAATTTTGAAGGGTCACTGGTTGAGGGGATAGTCAAGGTCCGGATGATTGGGACATTGGAGGACCCTAGTTCTTTGCATTAATTTCTATTCAAATTGGATGCATGGATTTATTGTGAATTATCAGCTGCTATGTATCCTGCAACTGCATTTGTAAATCTGCATATACTTCTCTAGGGTTGTAAGCCACTTAGGGATCAAAATAGAGAAACTAAATAAAAATCATTATTTTTCCTATTTCCTTTTAACAAAGTATCAAATATCAATGATACAATACATTTGATGCCCTAAGCTATCAATACAAATGGCACCTAGCTAGAAGCTCACGGGCTGTCCATTTGATAACCACAGTCAAAATTTCAAAAAAATTGATATCCTTGAGCACAAGCACCAATAACATCAAATAATGGAGTTAAAGCATGGGCTAGGGCACGACACTAGTAGAATGTGGTCATTTCAGTGACAACAATTTAGAATGTGGTCCTTTGGCGTGTATTAAATAGAATAGAATTTTCAGCATATTATTATCATTCTATTTCTTTGTTGTAAACATGCCATCGGTTTAGTTTTGTAAATTCACTATTTTATGAGTGGATTGTGTAGGAACAGTTAACATTAAACAAGGAGCAAACTCCTCAACACATCTTGGAAACCATTGAATTCGATAATAAATGAAACCTAACACTAACACTATTCCTTCCATAGTTGCAGGATACATAGTAGTCGATAATTCACAAGAAATCCATGCATCAAATTTTTATAAGGATATCCTACTAATCAATAGGAATTTTCTTGAGATGACCAATGATTATGCATTTTGATGGCAGTGTGCTAGTTCAAAAGGATAATATAAATCTGAAATAATTTTTTATGATTTTCTCAAACTATAAATGTGGTTAAAGGGAAAATATTATGTGGAAAACCCACAAACCAAGCTAGCAAATGATTGTACATCAAATTATTCCTATATTCATTCAAGTATTGCTATGCTTCAGCTACCTGACCTTTGAGCTTCATCTAGAGGAATGTGTAGCTTTAAGATAGAGTTACTTCTTGGGCCTTACAATAGGGTGGAATATGATCAAGATTTTTTTAGGCTGTATCTTTGTTAGTCCCATTGTTAGGTTCTTATAGTTCATGATTTGAATCTATTATGGTTGTGTAAGGGATTTGTAGATGCTTTTTCTAACATAATTATTGGACACCATGATTGGAACAATTGGTTGTTGGCTATTGTACACATGAATCATATCTATTAATGGTTCTTTGTGTTCAAGACTTCATTGATCAATCTTTGAGATTTATTGTCCCAGCTTTAAAAGAGTGATAAATATATAGTGAGTGCTATCTTTTCCAAGTGTTTTGTGGGTGCCATTATCTTCTAGGAGTAATTGCTGGAACCAAATTATGTTCTTTGCCTCTAGTAAATATTGTAGACACAACCATCTTCTTGGTGAAGGGTTTCTTCCATCCCCATGAGGCACTATTGCGTGGTTTCCATTCCCTTATAGTATACTGAAACTAATTTAATACAAGTGTGCACTATTTTGGGTTCCATAATTTATGGCCCATACATTGTGGTTGTTAGCCTAATTAAGACATGCCTACCTTTGCATATAATAAGAGGCCAACATGAAACAAACATCCAGAGGTTAGGGGGTTGTTCGCTGTCCATAATTTATTATTTAAGTGCTAAGTAATGATGGGTATATCGTGTAATTCATACCTAGTGTGTCTCTTTCTTTCTCTCCACATTTCACATTAGGAGTATATGTTATAAAATACTAATGAAATCAACTATAGGTCAAATCTAATCAAAATTGCAATATAAAGATTAAAATAGATCTTTAAGAAATATGGGAACCATTTTTGATAGATATTGTACAAATGAAGAAAATACTCCAAAGAGGAAATGCTTCAATGTGGAACAATTGAAGGACAATATTTTACTTTTATATGCACATCTGTAATGTTTTTGATATATTTCTGAGATAACAAAACCATAGAAAGAATATCATATAGAAGAAAGCAAATAATAATGATCATACTTTGAGATATTGTGGAAAATTAAAGGAAAGAATGCTTGGTGGGGTTATCATGCAATCAGTGAGTGATCCTTCATTCTCCCGGTCTACCCTGTATCCAAACATATTAGAAATACACAATACAATGATAACAAGTCTTTCAAAATCCCCCTTCCCTCAAGGAACACTATCAACCATCCCTTCCACATAGCATTTCACTATTGTATGAGTGGATTGTGCAGGAACAGTTAACATTAAACAAGGAGCAAACTCCTCAACACATCTTTGTTGTAAACATGCCATTGGTTCAATTTTGTAAATTTGTTTTTTGTGTTAAATGCATTTAAATGGAACATTAAGCATAGCAATAATATGCTTAGTCTATTAGTAATTGCAGATTAAATGCCCATAACACCTTTATCAGTTTAACATGTTATTATAAGATACTAAAGAAGACCTGCTATTTGTCAGAGAAATCTTCACTGTCCCCCACAATGAAGACAATGAAGATTGACCTCATGCCCCACAACAAAGAACATTGTAATAAGAATAAGATAGTGCCAAGAAACATTTTCACAAATATGAAACGTGAGGAAAAGTAATAGCATTAACAATGCCAAGATTCAAAACATTAAATTTCACCTGCGGATGAGTTTCTCTAGTGGGTTGCCCAGCATAAAAAATATGTTGAGTTGCATTTGAGCTGTAACTAAGAGTATCATGTAGAACAGACCCTAAACTTTGAAAGCGTTCTCCAGCCTGACAATTCAAAATTCAATCTAGACAAGCATTAGTAAGTGAAATAAATTATAGACATCAACATCAACATAATCATAATCATTTGCAGGGTATTCATTTTGGTCCTTGGATAGTACTATGTTTCTTGAAAGTTCTTGTGATGCTTCTAAACTTTAAAAACATATTTTATGGCTTAATGATAATATAGATTAGTGTTTTTCTTTCTAATGGAATGTTGTTGATTATTCATGGTCTTGAAGAAACTTTTGATTGTTTTGATTCTTGAGTCTTGACATTGTTTCTCAATGTGATATAGACTAACCACAAGATGGTTCAGTTGGTCCTCTCTTTCTATTTAATCATTTGTCTTCTTCATTGTGTAAGTGTCGATATGTTATAATCCAACCAGCATGTCATACCCCCACTTCTGAAAAACCTCACATCATGTAAATCACAGCCAAAGACTTGGGTGATCAGCATACACAAACATCGATTACCCTTAGGAAACAATGATCATTAATATTCATTAATGGCGGGTGGTGATTCCTTGGTAATAAAGGCATTGCCAGCATTCATCATCTTAACCAAGTCATAGGTGGTGATCCTTGAAATAACATAATTAGTAAAAGGAAATAACATAAGTCATGGGTGGTGATCCTTGAATTTGGAGCGAGGAAGAAGGAAAATTGGAAAAGAAAATATGGAATAATCAGGTTAGAATTGGAGAAGAATTCATAAATAAACTTGAATTAGAAAAAAGCCAAGTTATTTGGTTCTTTGTTTGAGGCTGGGTTTCGATTCTACTTTTGTTCTCCTCTAGGTTCGACTTGGGTTCCTTTGGTAGGAACTTGGGTGCCTGGGGCAATCCCGGGTGCACCTGCAGTATTATAAATATGATACACAAGGTATTTTATTTATAATTTTATAGGCTAACTCATTATTATGGTAACATGGGTATGACCACACTCCATGCCTTATAATGGTACCCGACATGAAGTGTGGTTCAAATGAAGTTGAACCAAATGATGACCATGATGGCTATGATCATGATGAAGATAAATATGAATATTAAATCTAAAATATGGCTTGTAATTTGAATTTTCATTGTGAATGAAGAAACTATAGATTCAAGTTGACTCATTCTATGTTGTAGTATATTTGTTTCCTAGATCTACCATATTATATATTTGTATCCTGTAAGGGACATCTTCTACTCATCCATGTATCATAGCTTGGTGAGAGTTCTTAGGAGAAAGACAAGATGTCAGTGGGAGATGGAGAAACCAATATCAGAACACCACTTGAAGCCTTGCAATGTTGAGAGTGGGATAAAAGCTACACTTGAGACCCTATATAAGGAACAAACTTATTGAGCTTCACTTTGTTTCGAGAATAGTTTTATATTCTGTACTAAACAGGGCCAACCACGTGAAGGTGGAAGCTCATTTGGCCCCACCCCCCCTAACATCACTCTAAATTCCTCGTTAACATCTAACATTCATTCATTATTTTGTCCATTAATAAAATGTAACATTCATTAATTATCACGATAACATTCATTCACACATTAATAAAATGTGACATTCATTAATTATCACACGATAACATTCATTAACACATTATAAAATTTATGACCATTCACTACCACATAATTAAATTCATTGGCATATAAAAATCAGTCATTATCAATTAAGGTGCATAGATGACAATCATTTCTTTTTTTTCTTTTGATTTCTAGTTTTTAAGATATAATTGTTAAGATGAGTATCAATATCATCATCATGATCATCTACCCTCTCATTAGATCTCAATGCATGCCTAGTTCTCTGTTGATGCAAAGGGGGGTCATCTGCAATAACATATAAAAGGGTTAAATTAAAAACATTTTAAACATTTTAAAGTATTTCAGTACTTTACAGGCCATAATCTTATAGCTCTTTACCTGATCTAGTCACATCATCAACATCGAGGTTAGTTTGTCGATCCATGAGACTATGTGGGATACTCGTGAAAGGAGTCTGGGTACCTACATATGTAATTCAATTATCTAATGTTAGCTAAAAAACTCATGATACATATAATCAAAACCACATAGTAAGTACATTAAAAACCATAAGCATCCCATAGTAAGTACATCATGAATTAATTAGATTAATCATTGATTTCATAACTGCACATTTCTATCAAGAAATCAATATTAAATAGATTAAGTAGTGATCACATAACTACACATTTCATTCATGTCATTCATCTTCTTCTTCATCCAACTAATCACCATGATCATCATTGACATCGACATCATCACCACCACCATCATTGTCTTTGCCTTCATCATCATCATCATCATCGACATCATCATCATCATCATCATCATCATCATCATCATCATCATCATCATCATCATCAGTAGCATCATCATTGTCATCATCTTCTTCTTCTTCAAGAAAAGTTGCATCAGGAACATCATCGACTAACTATTGTTCGTGATCATCATCTACATCATCTTCTAGTTGTTCACAATCTTCTTCCATCACATTATACCTCATCGGCCTTCCTCTTGGATCATGTCTAACAACAAATGACCAACCTGATTTATGCGGAACCTTTGAGTAAAATACCTGCTCACATTGGCTTGGAAGAACATAGGGTTCATCTCCAACTGGCTCAAACCACCTTGTATTAATCATTGGAAATCCATTGTTATGTTCAATAATAGTTCTATTAGGATCATTTTGATTAAGTCATAGCCTATACCATCTGAAAATGAAGAGAACTAATCTAAAGGAATTAAAGTCACACTCAAGTATATCATCCAAAATGCCTAGTATCAATTTTTAGACTCTCGAGGATGTAAGTCATTTCTAGATGAAATATTAGTCACCTGAAAGACTGCACTTATCCCAGAATCACAAGTTTTCTTTATGTCATCCAACTTTTTGATGCGAAATTTATGACCATTGCAAAACATAGCCTTGTGGTGTTTGACTTGCAAAAATATGTAAAACATGTATAAATTAATGCATCAAGAGTTCATAAACGTACGAGTGATTAACAAATTTATATGTACCTAGAAATCTTTTAAACCATGTGCTAAATCTATTTCCCTTTGGGTAACATTTGGATCTCCATTACGATGAGCTTCATTAACCAATGAAGACACAGCTTCTCATGTTAAAGTGCAACCTAAATGATGACATCGTTCAATCCATTTCGTCAACCAATCTTGATTGTTTGCAATATACAAATGTATTGCATCCCACTCTTGAGTAGCTATACAAAAAATAAATAGATGACTTACAATCGATTAATTTTGAAGATTAATTAATAGCTACAATAACATCTTATAATTTATTACCTCTCACTTTCCTCATTCTACCTTCCCCCACCAAGTACTCCCCTTCAAATTTTCTAGTGGTTTCGAGATCCCAAATGCGATCTATATGGATCTTTGCTGCAAACTTAGGAAGATATTCAGTAACATATACCATAGTCTGGTATACCATATATCCCTCCACCATAGAACCCTTAGGACATGCTCTTTTCCAAACCAAAGCCTTCAAAAATTTCAAGTGCCTCTCAACCATCCACATTGACCGAGTGTGTACGGGTCCACACATTTCAATCTCCTCAACTTGGTGTATGAGGTAGTGTTCTTGTGCATTGAAATAGGTTGAAGGTAGAAACTTTTTCATTTCACATATTAGAAGAGGAATTCTTATCTTCCAGTATTTTATATCTGCTCTATGGATTTCTTTAGATGACAACCACCTACAAGACATTCAAGACACAAAAATATATAAACATGAGACTTTACAATATATATATATACAACAAATTGAATAGATATCATTACTTACCTCATGTATTTTCCAAGATCACATATCACTTGTTTGATGTTATTGTTGAAGTTCTTTGGGAGAGATAGGGGTAGCACGTACTGCAACAATTATAAAAATAATCATGTCATTCTTTTCTCATATAATACAATGAGAAGTACATGTAGTTTACAAATATATTGTAAATACAAAAGAACATGACTTACCTTGATGAAGGTATGCCAATCATGCATTTTCAACCCTAGCCCAAATTCACCTTTCTTTGATATGGTACTGCTTATGTTTGCAGCAAATCTTGTGGGAAATCAAATTTTTCGTATGACTTATTTTATGACATCACCTTGTTGTTCTATTAATAACCAAGGAAGGGCACTTGTATTAATCCATTCTCCATTTCTATTTGATTCATTGAAATTTTTCATTGGATGATTGGATTCATGAATGTCGCTACAAATTTTGACAATTTCTTCTTTGTCACGCTTTCCATCCAATATCTTCCATAATGTCTCCGTTACATTCTTTCCAATATGCATAGTATCAAACAAATGCACATCAAGTAGCTACTTGTAGTAGGGCAACCTACTAAATTATCTGGGATAACTCTTTAGTCCCTTTGGAAGGTGCTCAGTAGTGTGTCCTTGATGACATTCATGATCATCAATCACATAATCAACAAACAAAACACAATAAAAATATACAAATTCCAAACATAAACCGTTAGGTAGAATGGTAGTACCTTGATGATTAATTCTATTATATTCCAACTTCCATAAGTGAGGTTTCATTCTCCGTGGCTTAGATGCAGTCTCTTCTTTCCCATTGAAAATATGTTTTTTGATAATTCGATAGTGTTGGTACCCATATAGACCTTGAAAATAAACTTTTAAGTTTAAGGTCTTGAATCTCTTTGAACTACTTCGAACCAAGGTTTAAAGAGGTTTGAAGTGGTTCAGTTTGCATAAGAAGATTCACAGGTTCAAAGGTTCAGGTTCAAGTGTAGGTTTAGAGGTTCAGAAATTCAGAATGCAGGTTCAAAGCACAATTTTAATTTGTTGATCCACTTTGAAAAGAGTTCAAAATGTTTCAAATAGGTTCAGGAGGTTCGCAAGTTCACAAGTGCAGTTCACCGGTCCAGATTGGTTCAAATTAATGCAGGAAAGTGCATGTAGGAACACTTAGGCTCAACATGATTCATTTCAGTTCATAGGCATAGTGAAAAAATTCAAGGCTCAAAAACATTATCTTTTTCTATTTGATATTATTTTTATAAGAATGTTTAAGTGCCTTTATTACCAAGTGGAAAAGATGTGAAACATTGGTGATAACATTAACACAGCAAGTTGGTTATTCTGGTAGTTTTATATACCTCCACTTAGACCTCAATAACTTTTGACTCAGAAATAATTTTCTTGATCGCTCCAATCAAGTTGTGCACAACTAGGATCTCTCCAACATATCCAAAAAAGAAGGAAATCCAATGGTGGAATAAATAGTTATGCCCCCCACACCAAGGCCTATTTTGATTGTCATAAATATTTTTAAATCCACCCAGCATCAGAAATGTTTTATTTATGACTAATGTATGGTTATGCCACCTGTCCAGATATCATTTAAAAAATTGAAGTATATCTTTAAAAGCTTTTCATAAATACTTTATGAAGATATCAAATTAAAGGAAGCAGACATATTATCGAAAAGATGAAAGGAAAGAGTCGGACAGTTAAGTTTCAAGAATCAATTATTCTAATAACTGAAAAAGATCAATAACAGTGGAGAAGATAAATAGACCACATAAACATTTGAAAGGGGTTCCAATTTTTTAAAATTTTGCTCAAGCAGACTTTGAGCTGCAGCAAAATAAGAGTTCTGAATATAGGTAGGAGGGGAGGCTTTTCTTTTCTATATACTTTGTGCTGCGGGATGGAGAGTTTTCTGTTCTTGTTTTCATTTGTAGTTGTAAGGGATAAAGAGTAGATTTTTCTTTCTATGCATATGTAATGTACAACTCATCTTGGATATTGATATAATGGAGAAATAGTTTATGGATCTTTGAATTCATTATTGTTCCTTTAGATTTCATTTAGCTTTGTCTCATTAAAATATTTTTCAACATCATATTTTACTTATTCAGCTATGCATGTGCTTGATTTTGGAACTTTGTTTTTATAATTAAGCTATGTTTGGAAAGAATACTTGTTTGTAGATTTAATGAGTTATGATTTTTGGGTGTGAGAGAAGTGGGATTTGTATCAGCCTCTCATATTCATTTTGTTTATATCTTTAAAATCTCTGTACATCTACATCAGGTTTATGGGTAGATGTTGATGCCTTTGATGTTTTCTGGTGAAAAGAATACTAGTGATATAAATTCATTGCATATCAGACGGAGGGAGTTGTACCTTCATACCAAAATTCAGAGGGCATTTGCATATTTTAATTACAAATGACCCAACTGTTGGTTGTTGATTGTGTCTTCTTGTTTGGGCATTCAAGAGTCATTTGAAAGGTTTTTGTTGAAAGACAAATCTGTTCACCAATAGATAGTTATGATTTTTGTGGAGAAAGTGTCTATACTCATCAAACACCTGCTTTCCTAAAATTTTTGAATAACGAGATTTCATCTTTGGACCACAAACTAGACATGCAAATTTTCCCTTTGTTTGAAGACCTACAAGGTAATGATACAATTGGATTAAATATGTTAATTTTTATTTTTAGAATTATCATGTGCAACTTGAATTCACCATAACATACCAAAAAAATGTGTTAGCCTTGGGGCATCATGTATTGTCCATACAAGCATTGCATGGAATTGAAATTGTCTGTCTCCTATTGGTCTAGAGATGTCATACATAGTGACACCTTTCCATAACTCCACCAACTCGTCGATAAGAGGCTCAATATAAACATTCATATCTTTAACTTGGTATTTACCTGGTTGAATGAACAACAACATTACATAATTATTGTGACCATTTTACTACAAGATTTATAATTTCATGCAGATAACTATTAAATGATCAAATACCTGGAACAATCATTGCCAACATAATGTGCTCCCTCTTTATTGACATCCATGGAGGAATGTTATTGTTGATGACAAAAATAAGCCAAACAGTGCAAACAGATCTTAGCTCCCCGAATGGATTGACACCGTCCGCTGCCACTGAAAGCTTGAGATTTCGAGGTTCTTCGATAAAGTGCGACCACTTTTCCTCTATGTCCTTAAATATAGAACCATCCGTAGGCATTCAAATAATGTCATCTTGACTCCTATTACGTGCAGGGTAATCCATAAATTGTGCCAAGCTACTACACCTAAATAATCTTTGCAAATGTGGTATAATGGGGATGTAACGAAGAACCTTGTGAGACACCTTTTTTGTTATTTGATCTGCTCGATATCTACTTGTATGACATTCAGGGCATTCTGTTGCAAATTCATGTTCTTTATGATAAATAATATGATCATTGGGACAAGCATCTATTGCTTGATACTCTATTCCAATATCTTTCATAGTGGCACATAATTCTCGGTATGAGCGAGGGAGAATATTTGATGGTTGTAACAAGAACTCACCTATCAATCTGTAGAAAAAAATATATGTTGTTAATATTAACAATATTTATGGTACATGTTTCACCATTTAATTACTATAATGACATATATGACATACCGTAGCATACGTGACATTGCTGTGTTGGATAAACCATTCATAACCTTCAAGTTCAACAACAACAATACAACAGAGAGAAGAGTTGTTTGGGAGCCTTCGTAAAGGGGCGTGGCTGCCTTCTCAAGTAGAGGTATATAATGGATGACATCAACATCATCATGATCATCATCATCAGTTGTGCCAATACCAAATGTGTCACGGATCAATGTATTAGTACCATCATCTAGCACATCATTGTCATCTTCCATGGGATCATAATCTTCAGCTTCAATATTTGCACCTCCATGATCCTCCACTTCCAAAGCCATATTCTCAATATTCGTACCTCCATGGTCCATATCACGTACTCCCCTAGGGAGGTCGACCTATATTAAAATGATGAACACAAATAAACCATGATAATGATCTCATCATCAGGTGTATTTCATATATATATTAATTGTTAAATAAATATAATGAAAAACTTACCAATTCATGATAATCAAAGCCTCCTTCAATGTGACCATTATCCCTACAATGTCTCTTAGCTATTTTGATTAGAAATCTTCTAATGTTTAAGCCCTTACAATTATTGCAGGGACAATAACATTTTCCTTCACCTTTTCTTTTCAAGTTCAACCACAATCTATTGATTGCATCCCCATTACCTTCTTCACTTGGATTTTATGACATGATGCTTCTTCACTTAGATTATCTATAACCTAATTATATATAGAAATTGAAAACTTAGTTATGAAATGATGTTGTAGTATAGTATATACCAAATTAAAACACTTCTATTATTGTAGTCTTCCACCTCAAACTCTTTCTTATTGTGGAAAGAAAGAAAGATATTCAAATAATAGAGTAGTTTGTAAATCAAAATAAAATGGAGGCAAGTTGTTGATTGAGGGTGCAAGGAACAACACCCGTCAGTACTTTTATCAAATTGTAAATTTCAATTTTGAACCATTATGTGAATATAGAACATGGATGTAATCTCAGAAAATAACAAAATGTAGACACGACAGATTACTTATTTTGTTATTCTACATTACTTACTATTTGAGTGCACGTTCCACTTGCAACTTGATCAAGTCTTGTTTGATGCTTCAATTTTGTGTTAACTGACCTGTAGAAGTACACAATTTTGTATTTTCCCAATATGTTATTAAAAAAAAAACAATAGAATAAAATACTTGTTGAGAAAGATCATCATAGGAGTATCAAAAACTTGAGATTTAAGGTAACACAACATTATAAGACTCTTACATTCAACCTTCAACTCATGCACCTAATAAATAGGAGAAAAAATACATGAAATTGAAAAATTTAACTAATGAATTGTGTTTTTCTTCTCATCTTAATCGGCCAAATTTATATGAGATTCTAAAGAAGGCCTCACTCTTAATCAACCAAATCTTCCTTGTACCACACAAAAAAACTATGTGATAACTATGTCTACTCCAACCTTAATTGTTTAAGAATTCATCATATCAGATAAAGTATGTTTAAGAATTGTTGGGACTGGTCCTTTGGCATGTATTAAATAGAATATAATTTTCAACATATTATTATCACTCTATTTCTTTGTTGTAAACATTCCATTGGTTCAGTTTTGTGAAAAAAAATTGTGTTAGATGCATTTAAAATTATCTTCATTGTCTTCTGATTGTCTAAATGCTTCTTTATTTGTCAACCAATTAATACATGCTACTATATAAAGAAGACAATCAGAAGACAATGAAGATTTGTTTGACAAAAATGAATACACTAAACTGAACCAATGACATGTTTACAAAAAATATCATAACTCACAAGAAAAACTGAAACAATGACATGTTTATAACTCATTAAGAGTAAGGAATAGCTTGTGCAAGGGTGAAAGTAGTTTTGATTATTTTGGTCGTGACTGTTCCTCTACATAGTCAAGAAATGTAACTGTCTAATGATTATATGTAATGTTGAATGTATTAAATGATTTATTCTTGGTAGAAGTGAATGGAAGGAATAGTGTTGGTGTTAGGTTTCATTTATTATTGAATTCAATGGTTTCCAAGATGTGTTGAGGAGTTTTCTCCTTGTTTAATGTTAACTGTTCCTACACAATCCACTCATACAACAGTGAAATGCTATGTGGAAGGGATGGTTGATAGTGTTCCTTGAGGGAAGGGGGATTGTGAAAGACTTGTTATCATTGTATTGTGTATTTCCAATATATTTGGATGTAGGGTAGACCAGGAGAATGAAGGATCACTCATCGATTGCATGATAACCCAGTTTTGAAGGGTCACTGGTTGAGGGGACAGTCAAGGTCCCGATGATTGGGCCATTGGAGGACCCTATTTCTTTTTATTAATTTCTATTCAAATTGGATGCATGGATTTCTTGTGAATTATTAGCTACAATGTGTCCTACAACTACATCCGTAAATCTGCATATACTTCTCTATGGTTGTAAGCCACTTAGAGATCAAAATAGAGAAGCTAAATCAAAATCATTCTTTGTCCTATTTCCTTTTAAAAAAGTCTCAACTATCAATGATACAATATACATTTGATGCCCTAAGCTATCAAATATACAAATGACACCTACCTAGAAGCTCACCAAGAGAATGAAGGATCACTCATTGATTGCATGATAACCCAGTTTTGAAGGGTCACTGGTTGAGGGGACAGTCAAGGTCTGGATGATTGGGCCATTGGAGGACCCTAGTTCTTTGTATTAGTTTCTATTCAAATTGGATGCATGGATTTATTGTGAATTATCGGCTACTATGTATCCTGCAATTGCATTCGTAAATCTGCATATACTTCTTTAGGGTTGTAAGCCACTTAGGGATCAAAATAGAGAAACTAAATAAAAACCCGATTTTGAAGGGTCACTAGAAGAGGGGAATGAAGGATCACTCACTGATTGCATGATAACCCCACCAAGCATTCTTTCCTTTAATTTTCCACAATATCTCTAAGTATGATCATTATTCTTTACTTTCTTCTATATGCTATTCTTTCTATGGTTTTGTTATCTGAGAAATATATCAAAAACATTGCAAATGTGCATATAAAAGTAAAATATTATCCTCAATTGTTCCACATTGAAGCATTTCCTCTTTGGAGTATTCTCTTCATTTGTACAATATCTGTAAAAAATGGTTCCCATATTTCTTCAAGATCTATTTTAATCTTTATATTGCAATTTTGATTAGATTTGACCTATAGTTGGTTTCATTAGTATTTTATAACATATACTCCTAATGTGAAATGTGGAGAGAAAGAAAGAGACACACTAGGTATCAATTACACAATATACCCATCATCACTTAGCACTTAAATAATAAATTATGGACAGGGAACAACCCCCTAACCTCTGGATGTTTGTTTCATGTTGGCCTCTTATTATATGCAAAGGTAGGCCTGTCTTAATTAGGCTAACAACCACAGTGTAGGGGCCATAAATTATGGAACCCAAAATAGTGCACACTTGTATTAAATTAGGTTCAGTATACTATAAGGGAATGGAAACCATGCAATAGTGCCTCATGGGGATGGAAGAAACCCTTCACCAAGAAGATGGTTGTGTCTGCAATATTTACTAGAGGAAAAGAACATAATTTGGTTCCAACAATTACTCCTAGAAGATAATAGCACCCACAAAACACTTGGAAAAGATATCACTCACTATATCTTTTATCACTCTTTTAAAGCTGGGACAATAAATCTCAAAGATTGATCAATGGATTCTTGAACACAAAGAACCATTGACAGATATGATTCATGTGTACAATAGCCAACAACTAGTTGTTCCAATCATGGTGTCCAATAATTATGTTAGAAAAAACATCTACAAATCCGCTACACAACCATAATAGATTCAAACCATGAACTATAAGAAGCTAACAATGGGACTAACAAAGTTACAACCTAAAAAAATCTTGATCATATTCCACCCTATTGTAAGGCCCAAGAAGTAACTCTATCTTAAAGCTACACATTCCTCTAGATGAAGCTCAAAGGTCAGGTAGCTGAAGCATAGCAATACTTGAATGAATATAGGAATAATTTGATGTACAATCATTTGCTAGCTTGGTTTGTGGGTTTTCCACATAATATTTTCCCTTTAACCACATTTATAGTTTGATAAAATCAGAAAAAATTGTTTTAGATTTATATTATCCTTTTGAACTAGCACACTGCCATCAAAATGCATAATCATTGGTCATCTCAAGAAAATTCCTATTGATTAGTAGGATATCCTTATAAAAATTTGATGCATGGATTTCTTGTGAATTATCAACTGCTATGTATCCTGTAACTATGGAAGGAATAGTGTTGGTGTTAGGTTTCATTTATTATTGAATTCAATGGTTTCCAAGATGTGTTGAGGAGTTTGCTCCTTGTTTAATGTTAACTGTTCCTTCACAATCCACTCATAAAACAATGAAATGCTATGTGGAAGGGATGGTTGATAGTGTTCCTTGAGGGAAGGGGGATTGTGAAAGACTTGTTATCATTGTATTGTGTATTTCCAATACATTTGGATGCAGGGTAGACCAGGAGAATGAAGGATCACTCATTGATTGGATGATAACCCAGTTTTGAAGGGTCACTGGTTGAGGGGACAGTCAAGGTCTGGATGATTGCGCCATTGGAGGACCCTATTTCTTTGTAGTAATTGCTATTCAAATTGGATGCATGAATTTCTTGTAAATTATCGACTGCTATGTATCCTGCAACTGCATCGGTAAATCTCCATATACTTCTCTAGGGTTGTAAGCCACTTAGGGATCAAAATAAAGAGACTAAATCAAAATCATTCTTTATCCTATTTCCTTTTAACAAAGTCTCAACTATCAATGATACAATATACATTTGATTCCCTAAGCTATCAAATATACAAATGACGCCTACCTAGAAGCTCACCAGGAGAATGAAGGATCACTCATTGATTGCATGATAACCTGGTTTTGAAGGGTCATTGGTTGAGGGGACAGTCAAGGTCTAGATGATTTGGCCATTGGAGGACCCTAGTTCTTTGTATTAATTTCTATTCAAATTAGATGCATGGATTTATTGTGAATTATCGGCTGCTATGTATCCTACAACTACATCTGTAAATCTGCATATACTTCTCTAGGGTTGTAAGCCACTTAGGGATCAAAATAGAGAAACTAAATAAAAATTATTGTTTGTCCTATTTCCTTTTAACAAAGTATCAACTATCAATGATACAATACATTTGATGCCCTAAGCTATCAATACAAATGGAACCTAGCTAGAAGCTCACAGGATGTCCATTTGATAACCATATTCAACATTTCAAAAAAATGGATATCTTTGAGCACAAGCACCAATAACATCAAATAATGGAGTTAAAGCATGGGCTAGGGCACGACACTAGTAGAATGTGGTTATTTCAGTGAAAAAAATTTACAATGGCATCATTAAACATATATGCCAGTAATATTAACAAATGTGAATCCAAACATTTGAATACAGTGAATCGATATCCTTGAGTACAAGCACCAATAACATCAAATAATAGAGATAAAACACTGGCTATAGCATGACACCAGTAGAATGCAGTCATTTCAGAGAGCATTCATGATCAAATAAAATGAAATGCATTCGAATATGATGCCAGAGGCTTGAAAGATGAAGAAATCACATACCTTCTCCCACGCTCAACTTTCGCTCCTTTTCTCCCGCTCCCTCTATCCAATCGAAATAAAAATGATGAGGCCGTTTCACTTTTTTTTATTTTTATCTATACTCCGAATCTGTCAGAATTCTGATGGTCAATTAAACACCCATTGGAATACCAACATCATTGGGGCCTATTACAAAAAAAAAACACCAAATTTGTAATAAAAAGTTACCCGTTGGAAACTTCTATCAAAATTTGGCCCCAAATGTAGTAGTGTTTGGTTGTTGGTCTAGTTTGGTTAGTTCTTTGCTACTGTCTAGTTTTAGCTTGCTGGTAGTTTTGGTGTTTTGGTGTGTTGTCCTCTCTAGAAGAATTTCTCCATCCTCTATGATGTAATGACTCTATGGCCCAATGGATAAGGCACTGGCCTCATACCATAGATTGCTAGATTCTTCATGTCCCTCACAGTCCACATCCCTAGTCAGAGCCAGTTGTTACACTTGTATTATTCTTTGATCTCACAGCCAATTATTTTGTCGAGGTAAAAGTCTTAGTTGAACTTGAACTTGAACCTTCCTCAAGTTCAAGTTCAAGTTCAATTTTTTTCGGAGCGCACAAGAAGATCATAGTCTTTATGTTGTCAATCTTTAAATCAGTAATATGTGAAAGTTGAACTTGAACCTTGAACCTTCGTAAGTTCAAGTTCAAGTTGGAGACTTGGTGCACAATATTTTACAATTCAAAAGGTTCAACAATCTGAAATCACAAATTTCCTGACAGAAAAATGGGTCTCAAGGGGGCCATAACTTTTTTTATCCACCGTTGGATTTTCCCATTTTCAGATATGTTGTGAGAAATCTAATTTTCTAAATCTTCACTAGAGGGATTTCCAAAATTAGATATGGTTTGCAAGATACAAATAATAGAATAAAGGTCTGTAAAACTAGACATGTTTCCAAATTTTTTTGATGACAAAAAAAACAATCTTGGTGCAGGGCCCATAACTCTCAGCTCAACCATTGGATCTTCCTAAATTTTGGACATGTTTTCCAAAATCAACTTTTCAAAATCCTCACTAGAGAGATCGAGCAAATTTTCCCTATTCTGAAAGTTATGAAGGTTACTGTATGGGTCTACATGGAAATCTAGCAAGTATCCTATTTGCAGATGAATTTCTTCAAAGAACAGAACAAAGGAGTTATTGAGGCCATGCCACATGTAAAACACATATGAATGCCAGATCAGATGTTTGATTAGATATTATTTAATAATGTTGGAGATATTAAATTAATGTTTGGTTTTCATAACTGAATATTATAAGGGTATTTAATAAAGTTTTATTAAAACTTTAGAAAGTATTCAGTTTTCAAGAATCAGTTATTTAAAACTGAAAGTTACAGGAAAGTAAAGGCTTCTCAAGATTATTATTTAAAGGAGGGAAGCAATGAGGGATAGGGGGTTCTCTTTTTCTACTTTTTTGTGAGTCCTATGGCTACAAGGGAGGAAGGAGAATACATTTTTATGGATTGATTGTAATAGAGAGAGTGGGGAATTAGTTTATTTTTTTACAACTTGATTGTAATGATAGGGACAAAATGATTCTACAGTTATTTTGTTATGTTTTCTTGAAATAAAGAAGAATATTTGCATGTCATATCTTGAGGTCTGAACATTTATTTTTCTGATTGAAATCAATCATATGGTTGTTTCTTTCTGATTCTGGGATACACTCTTGCAGTATTATGTCAAGAATGTGCATGTTTGTAAATTAGTTGGTTGACAAATTTGTAATTTGTAGAACAAGTCATGTAATTCTCTCAAGTTTCTCTGTAATGTGAAAGACTTGGTAGATAGTCCTGTGTCTATTTTCTGGTTTTTCTCTCATCACCAATATGTAAATCTTATAATTGCATTCATCCCATAGTGATGGGTGAATGCTAGAAAGCCTTTGCGTCTTCTGGTAAAAGACATAATCGGGTGAACCCACAATAGTGGGTTACACTTTTTTGCCCGAACGGACATTGAACTCTACATTTTGAGAAAAAATTTCAGATTCAGATGCATATTGCCATTGAACCATTGAAAATCGGAGGATGAAGTAAATTAGAGTCTTTTAGAATTTTCTGTCTAGATTCTAAATATGTATTTTTTTTTTTTTGAATTTTTTTGAATACTTTTTTCTTTCTCCCACGAAAAATGGTATGGTGCTGAAAACGTCATTTTCAAATAGTAATATTGTTTTCATAGAGCATAACTTTTTTTGTAAAATAGATATGAATGTGATTCTTTCGAATTTAGTTTTGTAACATCCATATGGAGGGAATGCAATTGGTTTGATGACATTATCACTATTATTTCATATTTTATTAATGTTTGTAGTTGACTAAACCATAATTTTGACATACCTTAACTACATAGCTTATAACTTGTTGTGTATTTATCGAATTTCAATTTTTTTTTTAATAGAAAGTAGACTGCAATATGGATGGCACTGCTATTTTTCAATTTTTTTCCCCTTTTTTACTATTTTTCATTGAACGTCAAACTCAAAGGTTTATATTTGATAAAAAACCTACATTCATTTAACGTCAAAAACCATACACATAATAAATTCAAAAATAGTATTGTTGTATGCAAAAGGACATCTTCTTATTCTTCCATTTGATCACCATGCTTGAGGCCCGAAGCCATGAAATTCTCAGAATTTCTTCAAAACTTGCAACCATGGCCTAAACCAAGTACTTTCGATAGAAACTTTTGGGTTTCAATTGAAAGTACTTTCTATCAAGTACTTTCCCAAATAATGCAAATTATAGTCATTACTAAACTACTTTCAATAGAAATCTAGTTAGTTTTGATCATATCTAAACAACCCATAAATATTACAAAGAGGGCATTGAATAAAAAGTCTAAGAAAATAATGAAACAATTTGAGAATCTTGGTACACTTGAAAAAACTCAACTGTTATCAATTACACTTCTTAAAGATGAGTTAAAAGAGCCATTAAAATTGTTGGGTGTAGATACAAGTTTGAAAAAGTTAAAATCATGTAACGTACAAAAAAATATTGTTGACAGTGTTAAGGTTTAAATTCTGTTGGAAAAATAATTAGATCTACAGATAGGTCCATTTCAAGAAGAGTGATACTGACATCTATTTTAAATAAAAACATGCCCCAAAGAAGACAAATTTCTTCACTTTCATCTCAGATCGGGTATAGTAGGAAGACAATGACACACTATTTGAAAAGAAGAATTAGTTTGGATGATACTACATTGGAAGGTAATTGGGCACTAATGTGTAGAGCTCCTTGGTCTAATAGAATTAATGAAGTAGTTAGGAACTTAGTTAAGTCATTTTGGACTGATCATACTTGTCCTTCACCAAATACTAGAGATGTTATCAAGAAGAGGACTGGGCCTAAGGAATATTTCCAGCATAGAAAACATTGGTTGGACACCACACAACATGAATTGTATCTCTCATTTTTAAACTCAAATCTTGACATTAAGATTGGACAAACAATGTTTGAAAGATTAAAGCCATTTTTTGTAAAGATAAATAAATCTTTTGAAACTTGTTGTTGTTGATATCATATTGAATTTGATCTCTACTATCAAGGGTTTAGAAAGATGATAGAAGAAAGTGGTGGTTCTCAAAATGATTTTCCTAAACGTCCAAGCCAATTCATAGCATCAATCTTATGTAACAAATCAATTGATCATGAAATACTTGAAATAGATTGCATAAGAGGATTGTGGGGATTTGGCTAAATTTACTTTGAGACTTGAAGATACTGACATGATGAGGATGATAAAATGTAAGAGATACAAGTACATAAAGTCTGAAACAAAAGTTGGGAAAGAATCAACAAGGTTGGAATATGTAGAAGATGAGATACTTGTTGCAACATTTATGGAGAATTTTTGTAAATTGATTCAACCATACATACGTCATATTTTTTTTGCTAAATGGTAAGCAGAATAATTCCAAATACAAAAAGAAACTTTTCCAGTTGGAACAATTTTATCAGTTGTTGATTTTGCAGAGAACTACTCCTTTGTTTCTCAAAAACAACTTCAAGCAGAATACTACTATACAGAGTAGGTGACTATCATGGTACATGTGTCTTATTGACATGCACAATTAGGTTTGGATGGTGTTGAAAGTACATATCAAGCACAAGTCATAAAGAAAGAATATCACTTTTACATTAGTGATGATAAAAAGCATGACATACATTTTCTCGAGCATTGCTTTAAGACATTTTTTGGATATTTGGAAAACAAAGGCATCAAAATTGAAAAGCATTTTGTTTGGTCGGATGGATGTGCAACACAATTTAAATCAACAAGGCCATTTTACACACTATGTAGATATCATCGATACCAAAAGATACCACATATTTGGAGTTTCTTTGAGAGTGGACATGGAAAGGGAGAGCATGATGGTGCAAGAGCTTGTATGAAATGTGCTTTAAGAAAGTATCAACTAGACTATCAAGGATATCGTATAAATAATGCTCATGATGTAGTTGAGTGGTGCAAGATGCATTTTGTGGTGCGAAATCATGATAACACATCATCACGGTCAGATCGAGTCATACCCTTCTGAGTATTTTGGGAGATAACAAGTATTAATTTTAAATTTATTGATCATTGTTTGAGTTAACTTATATATGTGTATATTATATATATACATGATTTTAACTTGCCTTCAAATTTTACACATGTCTCTCTATTTTTCAGGTGTTGATAGAAGATCAATCCATGGATGCAAGAGAGCAGACAAAACAAGATCCTTGCATTCAGTTATGAGTACGGATAGTAATTTGTGGTCATTGTACACTAGAGATTACTCATGCTTTTGTTATGACTGTATTTTTGAAAACTATGATGAATGTATCAACCAAAAATGTGGATATGTTAGTGAATGGAATTTGGTTCCACTAGATGTTACAAACACAAATGATGAAGTTCAGGATGAAAGCTTTGACGACATTCCATTGATTTCTACATATTATGACCATATTTTAGGTTTGATCAAAATTGGTATGTGTGTGTTTATGTACATGTTTAAAAAGGATTCATAAAATCAATTCATAAATAAAGTTTGTTTAATTTATATTTACAAACCTAAAATTAAAAGTTCACTTTAAATGTAGGACATATTTTTGCATTAGTAGCAGAGCCTAGAAATGTGGAAGGTGTTAGTTACTATTTATTACGTTGCTGCAAGGAGAGGATGAAGCTAACACAAAATGAAACAAGTGATGGAATTATGTTTCCCACAGGTTCTAGTACTGTATTTAAGTTTCATGTGCAACCTGTATTAAACTTGAGTGCTCAACCTTCCAACTTCCAATTTTCTTATATGTTTGTTTATATGGTTAATTTCACACACACACACACACACACACACACACACACACACACACACACACATACACACACACACACATATATTTAACATTGTTGAACTTGTCTATGGAGGTTCAGTTGTCGTGCAAGGAACATATTTGAAGAAAATCAAAATACTTAAACATGGGATTCATTTCATTGATTATCAACCTAACAATAAGGTTTATCAGTATAGTCATCTTGTAATTGCCACTGTCCTATCTCTTGTTCCTGTGACAGGATGTGGCATCCGTAAGTGGAGACTTGATACTGATGACCATGAGAGAATATTAAATGTTATTCAAGAGAGAGATGAACCACTTCATGTGGACTAAATCACACATGAAATATGATTTGAACTAAATTTTTCATGGGGGAGACCAGAGATTTTCTTAGCTCCATTCTTTCCTACTGGTGCCCATAGTGAATGGAGCTTGAATTAAGAACCAAATTTATAATATAGATCTAAAAAATGTCTTACAAGTGGATATGATATATTAATTATCTACCTGATCTAACTTTGGAATAGTGAATGTGTGTATGTATTGAATTTGCATGTGTTAAAAGTACAATCTACTTGAAATATATAAAATCTGCTTGAAGTACAACAACATTAAATTAAAAGTATGTGCACAACTATTATCGAACATGTACATTTAAATATAAGTAAGATTCAATCAAACATCTAGGGACCTCAATTATATAGCTCACATGTGTCAAATTCACATCATTCATAACTTTCATAAACATGTACTTGTCAAACATCATTCATGTATGTAATCAATTGAAATCAAACATCATTCATGTATGTAATCAAATTTAAATTAAACACATGTATGTAATCTATTGAAAGTATTGAAAATTTACATATATAAATTTGAAATCACATGAACTCATGAAGAATCAAACATGTATATACAAGTTCATCACACATGCACATGTATATCTAGAGTGAAAGTATATATATATATAACATGCATGAAACATCAATCATGTGTAGATCAAGTACTATAAATATGAAACATATGGATCAATCACGTGTCAAACATTCTATCAAAAGGGTGTAAAAATGAAATATAACATCAAACACATCAATCGGTCTTGTAGAGTCTAGAAATGAAATATAGTTCATCGAACACCTATGAATATATATACATAATATGAAATATGTCTAGATTAAATATGAAAGTGCCTAGGACTCATCGTGATGACTCTTCACTAAGTGGTCAGACCCAGAGTGACTATCATGCTGTGAAGGATGTGCAGATCCCTACAAAGAAAGAGATATATAAATTAATATATTTAAACATTGTACACAGATCTTAAGTTTGATTTAAAATATTGTACAAGAAAACATGTTATAAAGTGTGTACACACAGATAATAAATTAAAAACTCACCTGTCCACTACTGATGTCATCATCGAGTGAGTCCCGATGATGTACATGATCAGTGCTCAAAGAAGGAGTAACAAGAGGTATATCCTGGTAGACAAAAAATATATATCATATATATACATGTGTGTATATATATATATATATATATATATATATATATATATATATATATATATATATATATATATATATATATATATATATATATATATATAAATTGATTGAAATTTTGAAAATAAATTTAAGTTAAATTGTAACATTAAATACATGTATATAATATGATTTATACCTGTGTAGGTGGTGGAAATTGAGAGTACTTAGATTCCCTAGCCTCAATCCTATCAACCATGGTATCAAGATTTTTCTGTGTCTGGTCCAAGCTCAACTTTGCATCTACAACATGAGTAGACCACACATGCCTCTCTAATGATGAATGCAATGGACTAACCAAATGAGATGGCATGGAAGTCATATCATTATGTGTCAACAAATCAAGATAAATCATAGTGGTCATGATGAACTCAACATCATCAAGGCCAACATCAAAGAACTAATACCTTACACTGACTGAAGGGTCTGTACGCTATGCCTCTCCCTGTGCAACAATAGAGTGGTCAGTAGGTGGATCCTCATGAGCACTACCACTATGGCCATGGTCTAGGTGAGAAGGATGTGGTTGAGCGTATCTGATAGTACTCACATGAGATCTAACCTCTGATATGGTGATATCATGCTCTGATGCTATAAATGCATACTGCATCCAATAGATCCTCAGCCAAACTAGTCAATGTGACATGTGTCATCTCTCCTGTAAGTCCTTCTAGGATAGAAAGTGAAGGGATGCCTACTATAGTATACATGTCATGTGCGGTCCTACTAGAGGGTGCTCCACTTGATGATTTGGAGTGTCATCAAGACATCACGTACTGACCAACCTAATCACTAGATATGGATGTGGCAGCTGCTGCAATGTCCCCCATACTAGCAATCGCAACTCAAAGCTGGGTGCTATGAATAACATCATCTACAGTAGGACCCAATGAAGGAGCTATAACAGGTGCCCTCTGACTAGCAATGGCCTTGTGTACTGGCCTCTATCGATGAGCTCAATAAAAAGAATCTCTATCAGCAAGTCTTGCACGCCCCTATCCTAGATGTACTAGAAAATCAGTGTAATTAACAACCCTCCCTAAATGAACCTCAACAAAAATTTGTTGTGTAAACACTAGAACATTTGAGACCTTTTTCGATGGCCGAACATCCCAATTTCTACCGTATACTATCAATTGAGTGACACTACTCGGTGTCACAGTTTTGCAGTCAGAAAAATCAATGATTTTGTTAGGCATCGTAATTATGACACCCTAAGCCATCACAAAAAGTGGGTGGCAACAAAGTGAACCTGTCATCACACCTATTTGCAACCGTCCATATTATGATGCCTAACCATCGCAACAAATACAAATGACGGTGACTTGTCAGAATATTCTGACGGGAAGCCGTCATTATTAACATGTTCGCTGACATAAATGCTCTTAGTGCAATGGATTTCCATCACAAGATTATGATGGATGCACATCATTTATGGTTTGTAATGATGACTATGCTATACATACGACATACATGTGTTGGAAATTTATGATGGACGTTCATCATTTATGATTTGTTCCGATAGCAATGTTGCTAATGCAATGACTGCATGTCAAATGTTTGTGATGGATACCCATTGCTATTGTAATTCTATTGTAGTTAAGACGACAATCAATTTTTTAAATATATATATATATATATATATATTTGTCGATTCAGAATGGTGTTCTTGCAGATATGGTTCCTGCTTGTGATTTGGTTATGGATCATTTAGAGATAATTTTGTAGTAGATTCAATAGCAGGTCATGGATTATTGAGTTGAGTCTAGAGACTTGGATTTTGAATGGATCCTACCAAACCAAGACTTGTGACAATGACAGCTCCGGCACAAGAAGCTAGTGCAATGATAAGAGATGCACTCTTCCTGATGTGTTCATGGGATATATGCGGACCTAATTGCATTCAGATTTGATTTGAGCTACTTCTTGACTTCTTTGGTTCAAATTTGATGTGCTTTGTTCCTATTATACACTAAGTTTGCACGCTTGTTTCAAGCTCTCTTGGTCTTGATAACCTAGTATAACATGGGAATCATCTCCAGGTTGTGGGACCTATGCTAATTGAGATGAGACCTCTAGGTTCTAGGCTGGTTCCTCTTGGATAATCACCTTAATTTGCTTCTTGATAGGAAAGTAAATCTTTGAGGGGGAAAGGGATAGAAGGAGTGCATGAAAGGGAAATAACTGAAAACAAACTATCCTACTAGGTGATACACCGAAATGATGGTATGAATTGTAGTATAAAGGATGAACTCAGTGCACAAACTCAGGTCTAGGGGATCACAACTCACTGAATAAGCTTGCATTAATGTTTCATAGAAGGGTCTACAATAGAAAGAGGCTACCCAGGGAAAGAGAGAATTTCACAAACAATAGCATTCCTAAGAACTTAGACACAAACTATAACCTGCAAACAAACATCCACTTTTGCAACTAGGTATGGGAATGAGACAGATTGCCAGCGGTGGAAGTATACCCACAAGAGCATTAAAATCAAATCACCCACAAGAATACACATGCATTGCAGAAAGAAAGAGGGATCCATAACCCTAAGATATCACTGAAAAACATACATATACTCAATTCATTAAGAGAAAATTCAGACAAGAAGCATAGGGACATGAAAAATGTCACAATATACCTTGCAATATCTAAACAATCAATGAAAGTTACAAACTATAGAAATCAGAGGGGCAAAAAGAATGCCATAGGTAACTTTTGAGAAAAGAAAAATCTCTCCTTTTCAATTGTCCACTCTGAGCTTCAAAAAGCTTCAAAAAACATTATATTTGCACGCAAGCAGGATAAAAACCTAACTAGGGTTACAGATTTTCATAAAATAATAAAAACCCTAATTCTATCAATTTTGATCATAAATGTCATGGAAATATCTCAACCGATCAGATATCATGTTTGTGTGCCCATCTCTATACTGCATCTACCTGCGGACAAGCCGCCTTGATCTATCTACCTCCCTGCGATTTGACTCACCATAACTATTCAAATCTAGTACTCTAGATATTTGAATTTAAAAAATGATTTAAATAGTCACATGTGGCACTAAATCCTCTTCATCTACAACTGATATTTAAATCTGACCCATCTTTAAAATGTAGCTGTTAGATCTTCTTATTTTACCAGGTACCGCTTACATTTCTTAACCTTAACCCTGTACTTAACCTCAAGTTCTATTTTCCTTTACTCACTGAATCACCCAATGTTTTATTTAACTCTAGTTTATCTTGGTGATTACGCAACTAAAGCCAAAAACTTAGGCCCATCTCACCACTTGTCATCATACCATTGATCGACTGCAGACACCTCAGATTTACCTGGCACAGGACCCACCTGCTTCCTTTTAGTCTGATACTCAATCAATGACTGTTGCATGATCTCATGGCCTCAGAAGATTCTTTAAGATCATGCGCCAACCGTAGATCTTACATTCTCTGCCACCTTACTTAAGAAAATCTAGACCCACTCTGCTTTCCCTATCATCACCCACTTGACCAATAGAATTTGACCATGTCAGATGGACCCACAAGATAGAGCCCTGAACACTTGGAAGATCAGACGACCATCTTATGATCACAAAGGCTCAAAAGATTCCATGAGATTATAAGACAATTGTAGATCTTAATTTATTGACATCCCTGCCAACTCTCTGACAACAGTCCCACTGACAGATCCTAGTCATCACTCTACCGGCCAATAAAATGTGAGCATGTCAGAACATGAGGATCCACTTGATAGACCCTTGGCAATAAAGCAAGATCTACGGTTGTCACATGATCTCATGGGTCAGGAATATTTCATCAGATTGTGTGCCAACCGTTGATCTTCAAGGAAAGATAGCACACTAGGCCCGCTCTGACACACCTCCACATCATAACCTTCGACCAATCAGGAGCTTGAATATCAGACAACGTGGCAATGGACCCACTGACAATAGAGGTGATGCATCAAAATGAAGATTGACAACCATCGCATGATCTCATGGGTCAGGAATATTCCATCAGATCATGCACCAGTCGTAGATCTTATATCCTTTACTTTAACCGCTAGGCTGAGACTGCCAACCAAACCTTAACTACTCATGACTGAAGGAAAGATAACTGCTTGCCAGAAGATAAAGTGCACATGGGAAATGGAGATTTAAGTGGCCAAAAAAGGTAACGGCAAAATAGAACATGAGATAGGGGTTTGAGGGTTTTCTGCTTCCAACGGTCATATTTTCAAATTTAAAGCTTGCAGACTAGAGAGTTAAAAGAATTGTAGAGGCCAGAGGATAGGTCTCAAGGCCATGAAATTTCTTAGAGGTACTTAATAGGATTTAATGGAGATTGCTAGATAGAGCCAGTGTATAGCCAAATTTGTATAGAATAAGAAAATTGGGTAACATTTTGGCGATTTCTGCTGGATGTTAGCCTGCTAGACATTAGTCAATGGCCTTAAAAGGATCCATTGGGAAAAGGAGTCATCACTTGAAATATAAAACTTTCTTGATAGAGAGAGACCTAGAACCAGAGGGACAAAAAATGTGCACGGGCACTTCTTGGAAAGCAGGAAAAACTAAACTAGAAAGCAGGGACAGAAAATAGGAAACATATTTATAGAGATTTACAAGGAAGGATTTACCTCAAAGCATGACTTTAAGTGGAATCCATTAACCAAAATAGGCAAGGCATCTCCTTCAAGAGTTGATAGCTGAAAAGAATTAGGCCCCTTGCATTCTGTAATAACAAATGGTCCACCCCAAAAGGAATCAAACTTTGTATGTCTGCCAGGCCTTGATCTGAATTCATCCCACTTGAGGACTACATCTCCAATCTTGAAATTTCTAGCTTTGGCTCTTTTATCAAAACTTTTCTTTATCTAAATTTGATGGAACTCCATATCTTTCATGGATTTACTTCTGAGTTCTTCTAACTCCATGAGCTGAGCATACCTGATTTGCAAGGGATCTCCTTCTTCAAATTGGGCATATTGAGTGGCCAAGTCTAAAGCTGGCAATTCAGTTGAAATGGACAACTTAGCTTCTCTACCATACACTAACACATAAGGAGAATTCCCAATGATCTTCTTTGGGGTAATCCTATCTAGCCATAAGGAAGACTTCAATTTAGTATGCCAATCCCTTTGGTTATCCTACCAATTTTTCTTGATTATCCTAATCAAGTTCTTATTAGTTGATTCTTCCAAGCCATTGCCCTGAGGGTAGTAATTTGAACTTGTATTCAGTTAAATGCCATTTCTAATTGCCCATTCTAAGGCTTTAAGGCTTGTGAATGCCAATGCATTATCTAATATTATGGAGTTTGGAGTGCCAAATCTATGAATTATATCATCATAAAAACTTAAGGCAACACTCTCATTTGATTCTTTCAAGGCAACTACCTTTGTTCATCTAGTGAAATAATCTATTGCAGTGATTATCCACTTGTGCCCTACACTAGATGGAGGGTTAATCATACCAATAAAGTTTATGCCCCATCTCATGAAAGGTTTCTCTATTTTGATTGGCTGAAGGGGCAGAGCTACAAGCCTTTCTTTTCCTGCAAACATAGCACATTTGATGCATTTTCTCACATAATCATGGCTATCCTTAAAGATAGATGGCCAATAGTATCCAGCCCTCATGATTTTGAAAGTAGTAGTCCTAGGAGAAAAGTGACCTCCAGAAGGTCCATCATGAAATTCAAATAAGACATCAACTATCTTTTCTGAATCAATACATCTCAAAAGGACACCATTGTGATCCTTTCTAAAAATAACCTCATCTATCAGCACAAAGGGAACATGTTGTAACCTATAATATCTTCTTTTTTCTGAATCAAGGCCTGCAAGACATTGTCCTGTCTTTAAGTAATGAATCATGTTAGGCAACCAACCTAATGCCTTGGCATGTTCTTTTGTAGAATGCACAACCAGAGATGCATCTGTTTGTTCTATTTTCTCTAAACTTTCATCCTTTGCCAAATGCTCACAAAGACCTCTTCCTCTAACCAACTTGGTGGTTTGGATATCAATGTCATATTCCATTACTTTGGTAATCCAACTAGCTCTTTTCTCATTTAGGTCCTTGGAAAGCAAAAATTCTTTGACACTTGGATGAGTAACCTTCAAGTGTACCTTGTTATGGGTCAATAGATGTCTAAACTTTTTAAGGGTCTTCACCACAACAAGTACATGTTTCTCTACAAAAGAGTACCTTTGTTCATATTCTTCTAAACCTTTGCTAAAGAAAGCAATAGGCTACTCCAACCCTTATGAATTTTCTTGAGTCAACATTGCAGATATAGCATTATGACCTCCATAAGCATAAAGGATAAAATCTTTACTGAAATTTGGGTTTAACAGAGCAGGAGCTTCTATCAAGTCTTCTTTGATAGCTTGAAAGTTAGCTCTTCCTTCTTTAGTCCAGTCGAAAGTTGAACTCTTCTTTAACATGGCTGTTAAAGGCTTTAATAAATCTACAATATTAGGCAAGAAACGCCTAACAAAATTAATCTTTCCTATGAAAGATTGGTGACTTTTCTTATGATGTGGCAATGGTAGTTCTAGAATGGCTGTAATCCTCTTAGGGTCTACTATAATTCCTTTCTTGGATACTATATATCCTAGCAATTTTCCTTCATGAAATGCAAACACACATTTCTTGGGATTAAGAGATATCCCAAACTCTCTACATCTTTCAAAGATTTTCCTCAGATGTTTGATATGATCTACTACATGTTTAGAATAGATAGTTATGTCATCTAGGTAGACCAGTACAAACTTGTACATGAGGCTTTTAAAGGCCATATCCATCACCTTTTGAAAAGTAGCACCTGCATTTGACAAACCAAAGGGCATCTTTTGATAAGCCATGGTTCCCCACTTGGTTGTAAATGCAGTCTTATATTGATCCTCTTCATTAACTAAGATCTGATTGTATCTTGAATAGCCATCCAATAATGAAAATCTCTCAGATCCAGAGACACATTGTAAGATTTTTTCCATAGAGGGTAATGGATGGCAGTCTTTTAAAGAGGCCATGTTAAGATCCTTGAAGTCAACACATAACCTCAACTCCCCATTCTTCTTCCTTATAGGAAAAAGGTTGGAAACCCAACTAGTATGCTTGATGGGGTAGATGATACCACTTTCTATCAATTTGAGCACTTCTTTATGCATAAGTGGCTCAAGCTTGGGATTAACAGGCCTTTGCTTTTGCCTCACTAGTTTGGCATTAGGCTCTAGTTCAATAGTGTGCTGAGCAAGGGCTGGATTAAAACCTTTGAGGTCTTCATATTTCCATGCAAAAAAATCACTGAATTCTTTGAATAATTGGGTATAAGCCTATTTTTCTAAATCAGTGTTTACCTTTCCAAATTGTAAAATTTTACCTGGTTCCAACTCTAGTTCAACACAATGTTCTTGTTGAACTACCAAGCCAACTTTAGTCTTCTTGACTTGATCATCCTTGTTGAAGACAGTCGATAAGGTGACAAGACCTCTAGGCATCTTATTAGACTTGAGTTGTATCACTGGGTCACTATAGTTTTGCAATAATCTATCTTGGTTATGTTTTGAGAAAACATCTTCTTCAAACAAGAATTGCAGAATTTGCTCATCATTGTCAAACACTTGCCAATTAGTATTATTATTAGGGATAGAAGGTCTGAAAATTACTTTAATATGCTGTTGGGTCTCCTCCTTTGAAATACTATTAGGAATGTCATACTGAGACCCAATAATAGCTAATCTATCTGCATTTTGATTTAGCTTCCTAGGGATAGCAACAATGTTGAAAGCACAAAAGTCTTCAATTGCATCCCAAACTCTATGTTTGTATGCTTTCAAGGTGTCATTTTTGGTTGCACTTATCCCTCTCACTTGGCTGACTACTAATTCATTGTCACCATAAACCTTTAGGGCCTTAAGCCCTCTTTTTCTAGCCCATTCCAGTCCATTCACTAGACTTTCATACTCTGCAGTGTTGCTAGTGCAGGAGAAACTGAATTGGAAAGCTGTATATTATCTTTCTCCTTTTGGGGACACTAGCATAGCACCACCACTAGAGCCATGTCTACTTCTAGCTCCATCAAAAAACATTTCCCACACCCGATTGCTCTGATCCTTTGAATCAATGTCCTCTTTGAGAAGGTTTGACTCTATGGATCCACTTTCTTGTATCAAATAACTCCCCAAACCAGCATCCCAAATGACATTTTCTTGGGTTTCAAAAACCTTTTCTGATTCTAGTTCATCAAGTAAAATATCAGGGATACTTTCTGTCTTAGT
This sequence comes from Chamaecyparis obtusa, assembly GCA_027943335.1. Lineage (NCBI taxonomy): Eukaryota > Viridiplantae > Streptophyta > Pinopsida > Cupressales > Cupressaceae > Chamaecyparis > Chamaecyparis obtusa. The sequence continues at coordinate 267,704 of BSBK01008105.1, read as the reverse complement.
GTTTGCTTCTCTAATAGTTGGGAAATCACTGTCATCAAATATAGGGCAACTTGCATTGATGGTATTGGACACATATGGTTCTATATGGTGTGCTACCAATGATTCAGATTTAATGGTAATCTTGGTACCATATCTTGTGTGAAAAAGAATGTGAGACCAGTCAGAAGAAAGGTAGCCTCCTATTTTGGCTGTGAACTCCCTTGATAGACATATGGCAAATAAAGCAGGGAGATCTATGATATAAATATCAAGTAGGATAGAGAAATTAGGACTAGCATGAAGGATTAGACTGGTATCCTTAGCCACACCTATAGTGTTAACTAAGGATCCATCAAGTTGTGTAACCTTCTTTTGGAGGGGTTCATATTTGAGTCTTAATTGGTCAGCCACCTTTTTGGGCATTACAGTACTAGTAGCTCCACTATTTACCATAGAATTATGTACTAAGGATTTTCCAATAATTAAGGATACATAAAAGGGAGGTGGTTTTTCATTCCTACCTTGCATGGGATTGGCTTTAGAGTTGCAACTTGGAGCCTCCTTTTCTTGATTAGTGTTGACCAACACTGGCTTTGTAGCTTCTTTTGTAGGCTGAGGAGTAGTCATTTCAGTCATAGCTTTCTTCAAAATCTTAGGTTGCCCTAGAATAGCCAAAGAGTCCTACATAGACATGGTAATGTTCACCTTCTTCATGTTGTCTACAATGTTGAAAGGTGTCACAGTGTGTGCTCTTTGTTGTGTTTTTACTATGATGGGCTCCACCTTTTTGAGAGTCTGGCCTTCTTTTCTTGTAATGATAGGAGCCTTCTTAAATGTGATGGGAGTAGCTTGCTGCATTGGTTCTGCAGATGTAGTAGCTTTAGTCCCAGAGTCTGCTCGCTCTATGTCTTGAGCTCTTCTCTTTGACCTTGTGTTAGCAGCAATAGAAGGTTCACCAATGACTCCATTGAAGTCTTGTTGCTCTCAATTGAAAAGAGAAGTCTCATTATCTTGTGGTTCTTGTTGAGGAACTGATCCACTAGAAGAAGCTTCTGATTGAGCTTGTGAGGCATTTTGAACCATTAGTGCTTGGTTCATCCATCCATTTGAACATGTAGCTTGATTATGAGGCTGATTACAAGGAAAACACCATTCATTGTCCATAGCCATATTATTTTGACTAGGGACCATGTCCCTAATTGGATTTGCAGAATTAAGAGGTGTAGGGTTGTATGGTTGGAATGGTCTTTGATTAAAATTTTGTCTTTGTCCTTGATAACCCCCTTGGTATGGTGGCCTATTTTGTTGATAAGGATATCCCTGATTCTGATATTTTTGATTAGGACCTTGGCCTTGTGGATGAAAGGGTGGTTTGATTCCTTTCCCTTGCCTCTTTAGGTTTGTGACCTCTTTAGTCAGAGTCTGCAGCAAATTTGTCACTTCTTGTTGACTAGTTTGTTGACTATTCTTGATTTCTTGCAGCTCTTGAGAGAAACTTATTTTAAGCTCCTGACCACTAGTACTAGCCCAAGGTGCTATATGGTGGGAATAGGGGTAAATGAGGGTACTTGTATAGGTGCAATGGGCTAAAGGCTAGGAAAGATGGGCATGGGTGGCCTTCTAGCTATCATACCTGCTTGGATTAAACAAATTTCAGCTCTGACAGCTATGTCAAAAGCTTGGGGTAGAGAGGTACAACCTATAGATTGGATCATGATATAAATTTGACCATTAAAACTTTTCAAGAAGTATATGAAAGCATGGTCAGCTGATGGCCTCATTGAGACTGGAATTCTATTCCATGTCTTGAGAAATTTATTGTTATAATATGTCATTTGTTCTTGAGGGTCTCTTTTAATGGTTGTCAATTGCTCAACCAAAGACAAGTTGTTTGATTTATCCTCAAAATGCTTACTCAATGCATCTCCTTATTCATCCCATGAAGTAATGTAACTAGCAGTTAAAGTTCTAAACCATTCAAGAGCCTTACCTTTTAGAGAGGCTGCTAATAATTTGGTGGCCACATCTTCTTGAGTTATATTGTGCATACTACAAATAGTGGTCACATCTCTTATATGCACAAAAGCTGTAGTTTGTCCTTCACCTATGAAATCAGGTAGACTCTTTAGTGCCACCAAGGGCACATCATGATGTTGAGAAAATTTCAATGGGCTCCCTTGGTTGAAAGGTGCAAAAGCAAATTGTTTAGCCATTGTAGGGACTGAAACTTGATGAGTAGCAACTGTGTGAGTTGTATTTGGTGTTGGATTTGAATCTTTTTCTTCTAGATCTCTGGTTAGAGATCTTCCTCTTCTTCTAAGATGAAAGGGCAAAGGTCTCCTTTCTGAAGTATTAGGTGGTGTAGACTGTACTCTCCTTGCAGGAGATGTTCTTTGGGTTGATCTTGTTGGTTCCTAGATAGGATTTTACACTCCATGAGATACCAATATACCTATGACTAATATTAAGGATGGGTTAGTTCCAAATGTGAGAAATCTATAGGCAATTGGACCAACTATAGGGACAAGACTGCCCTCTTCACTTCTGGCTCTGCAAAACCAAGGCGGGTACACCTGATCCAATTTGTTTTAACTCTGCCCCTTATTGATTATTGGATCTTACAATAGATAACAATGAGAAAGCACTAAATAAAAACCTATTATTCATTGACTCTCCAGCATTGGGTAGGACAATACATACAAAGTAAAATAAATAAATATAAAAGACTGGTATTAAATTCAATGTTTTTCAGGATTACAAGATTCCAATCATTCCATACAAAGATAAGATAGGAAGATCAAGGCCAGTGCCTTATTCATTGGGCAATAGAGTTAGAAAATAGAATGAACACAACAGTGTTTGATGAAAGGTGGGTCTTGAACATAAATACAAACTACTTCAAATCTTTCCTACTTTCAGAAATCCTTGAATAGATTTAGTAAACATGCATCCAACTCAAAGCAATTTTAATCCAATCCTAGATCAGAACTCAAAGTTCAAACACATACATGTAAACCTCAAAGAGACTTAAAAATTTACTAAACAAACTCACAGGAGAGACAAAGATCCAAGATTCATATTAAATTCACCCTTTAAATGTTGCATGCATCAAATCCTGAACAAAGCTTGCAAAATAAAAGCAGCAACTTGTACTTCTCTATTTCTCTGATAAAATGATACAAAATTTACAATCCCTGACTGAGTGTTAGGTTTTCAGAATTTCTATCTTTTTCTCCTAAACTCTCAATACCTAGAATGATCATAAAAAATCCTTTATATACAAGGAAATGCAACAAGCTACCGATCATTCTAGGGTTACAAAATTTGACCTAAAAGACTTTACAACAACCTCCAAAATTTACAATAAATACATTGATGGAGCAGATGAGATATTTGATCAGGCAGTTGGGATATTTGCAAATGAGCCACCTTTCTTTTTGTCTTCAATGTTGTCCTTGGCTTTCTTCGACAAATTTGATTTGCAACATCTCGCTGTCCATCCTGTAATAAATGTCTTCATATATCTTACCAACTTTTATAACCAAAAAATCTACCTTTATCCACTTTAAGAAGTTGGTGGAGTATTATCTTTATGAACATGAGGTATGTACTGATACCTCCACCTATTATATATGTCTTCGCTTGGGAAATCAAAACTGGCAAACTCAGCCTTTTTCCTTGATAATTGTTCCCACTCATTTTCTATCTGAGCAACCTGTTGCTGAATATTATCAAACATTGATCTAGCACTTATTAATAACTTAATTGTGCTATTGAGGGAAAATGTGTCATCTAGGACACCACTCACCTTCTCTGACAAGAGTGTATCCATTTCTTCTCTCCATTGATAAGCTTCTTTAAATTCTCCCTTGTCTGTGAAAACTGTGGGCACCATCTCATAATTTGAAAGCATCAATTCAGCTTTCAACATGCTTGATTTTCTGATGAAATTATCTAAAATAATATCATACTGTACCATTTTCTTTATAACTTGGTGCACTGGCTTAATTAATGGATCAAGGTCTTCTTGTCCTTCTGACAACATACAAAATAACTTTACATTGGGAGACCTTTCAATCCACTTCTTCAAAATTGGGGACACTTCTGTCTTCTCCTTATTTAAAGCTATAAACAAAGAATTCAACCTATTTACATGATTATGAAAAATTGAAGGCTTTAAATCAATGGCAAACTGCATGACGGCATCAGTCATTTTCTCTTCATACTTCCTGTTTGCCAAAATTGTAGCCTTTTTATTCTCATCCTTCTCCTTCTCAAGTTGCAACCTGGTTTCTTTCAATTTATTTGTCTCTTATGCTAATCTCTGTTTCTCCCAGCTAACCCTTGAATCCAAGTTTGTATCTGGTAGTGGTGAAGGTGGAAATTCAACAATTGGGCTAGAAGATGAAACTACTACAGGCTTATCAGCTATCACCAATTGAGGAGACCTATGGTCTAAGGGTCCTGACAATTGTGCAATTAATTTGTCCTTCTGGATTAGCTCAACCTTAAGCTCATTGTAGGATTTGAGAACCATTTCAAATTTGAGCCTAAGCTCTTCCTTCTCTCTAGCATCTTTCTCTGCCACTTAGGCATTAAATTTGGTAGTTTCTAAAATCAAATTTGATGCTTCAACTCTAGATGTCTCTCCCACTCTCTGGACCAATAAGCTTCCTGTATATCCTGCAGAGAGATCCTTTCTCTTTCCTTTATTTTCATCTTTATTTAGAGACCACATCACAATAGTAGCATGATCTTCAAAGAAAGCAAATCCCCTTGCAGCCTATTTGGCCTGTTCAGCTGTAGCAAGAGTCTTCACTTTTCTTTTTCTCACTTGGTCAAAGACAATTGCATCAGCAATGTCCCACTTTGGCAGAATTAGTACCCCCGCTGTATGAACCATGGCCCTCCCTTCCTCTGGAGTAATTTTCTCAAATTGTTTGACCATTTCTACCTTGGTCTCATTCTCTATTTCTATGACATCCCTAGTAGGGGACTCTTCTTTCTTCTTTTCACATATCTCCTTAAATTGATTTATTTTCATTCTCCAAAGAAATTGGGAGAATGCCCTAGTTTTAACAAACTTATCATCAGCAAGGAAAGAATCTATGGCCTATTTTAGAATAGGGTCCATCTGTTTACCCTCAAACTCTTCTATTGAAAGATCCATGGCCACCTCCTTAGGTGCCTCAGGCATTCCTTCCTGCAAATCTTCATTAGAAACAAAAATGTTTCCTTCATTTCTTAGTTGCACAAGTTGTTTTTCCATCCCATGTTCATCCAATTGAATAGGGGATTGAGAAGGGGAATAAGCCTCCTCTCCTGGTCTTACTTTTTCTTGTTTTTGCCTCTTTGGAGAGGGTCCTTGCACTGCTGGATCATCAATGGGTCTTTCCCCTCTTGAAGTAGAAGGGATATCTTCACTTCTTTGCTATGGTGGCAGGAGAACAGTGTAACCACTCCTTCTTTGCATTGTATAAATTCCCCTTGGGGTCAATTTCATGTATTTAGGCTGGCCCAAAATTTGCCTAGCCTTCTCAAGGTCTGTCTTGCTCACATTTGCCCTCTTTTCATTAACTGCATGCGTGATGCCTTTGAAATGTTCCATAAGGGCATCCACTTTCCTTGCCCATGGTTCAAACCCCTTCAATGGGTCATAAGCTCTGTCAAAATTCTAAATAAAATCTAGTCTTCTTGTAAATGACCCATTTTTTTTTCTTGACCTCTTGAGTTTGAAGATCAAACTCATTTCTAATTACATCCTCAGGAAAATTAAATTGATGCTCGATAAGAGCACACCTCACCTTATCTCTAAATACTCTTGAGAGAAAACCCTTAGTATTTGCACACCTCACCACTGCCTTGGACATTCTGGAGGACTGCAAGACCTTATTCAAATGCACCCATCCTCCTTTTGTAATCACATATTGATGTGCAATAGTTATATCTGGGAAAAAGGTTCCCCTTCCTGTACCAGTGAGAGTGGACTCTTGCAAATCTTCAATCTGCCTTAGAATTTTTGCATATCCCAACTTCAATGGGACTTGATAAGGTAAAATATAAGGTGCTACCTTGCAACCATACACTCTGAAAACTATGGAAACTGGATATAAGATAATATCCCCAAAATTGTGGACAGTAGTAATATCCTGGCAAAACTCCTTTGGCCTAATTAGCCTTAGAAACTCTCTTGGAATCCTTGGATTGTCAAAATGTAAAAGAGTTCTAAGTCTAGAGGCAAAATCTCTGTCAAAAATAATATAGCTTGCATCAATTCTGTCCCATGATAGAGTTGTAGTCCACAACTGCACTGGAAGAATTTCTCCATTCCTTTCCTTTACAATATATATTGTTGTACCAAAATATTCATCACCCTTGTATAGAAACATGTGAATGAGTATTGAGTACCACCCAAAAGGTCTAGACACCTTCATATTTTTGATTCCAATCAGCCCCTCATGGATTATATTAGCTAAATGAGATGCAAAGTAAAAAATAAGGGCTAATTGGGGGTGCAGTGACTGTACCATCATGAACATATAAGGTACTAGCATATGAGTTGCCTCATCATGCCCTAGAATCAAAGTCAAAGATTTATAAACTTCCTGTGCCCTTCTACTGAATAAGTCTAATCTAAAGGGCTCTGGTGTACTTGCACTAACAACACACATGGATCCAAACTGCTCAAAAAATTGCCTTAAAGGCCCCATCCTTAGATAATCTCTCCGCGCTTCATAGATTTCAGTAAACTTTGTGAAATCTATCTTCTCTAACCCAACAGATGGGTCATTTAATGAAAATACTTCCCTAATCTCATCTTCCGTGATGCTGATTAGGTCTCTACCATTTATATCCTTGACACACTTTGTCATAGGATCATAGCACTTAGCTATCTGAATTAATAACTCATCATCCATAAAAACACCAAGGACAACCAACTTCCCAATATCAAATTGCCATATATTACTTAAGGGGGCACAAGCATTCATTTGTGAATAAGCTGACTTGAACAAAATAAGACCGTTATGCTTGTCACCCACCTTGGTAGCTCTCATCCAGTTTCCCCTGTCATGGAGACTGTCTGCAACTGAATCTCTAGGGTTTCTTGGAACTAGTTCTTTCATCCTAGCTGCTCCATTGTCTGAATGTGGAAGTAACTGCATTAAATCCTCAAAAATCCCTCTCTTGATATACTCTGTTTGACTAGACAAATTCCTCTTGGGCGACATCTTGAAACTAGGGCTTTTATAATAATATATGAGCACTTAAGAAAAAACCCTAAAATACTAACCAGTAACAAAAAACCTTTACAAATCTTCACAGTCCTCAAGAAAATCTTAGGAAATAGAAAATTAGACCTATCGGGCACTTGCAGATTCTTTGCTTGAAAATGCCTCGAGAGAAAAATGAGCTCGCCAGAAATGCTTATGAGAACGGTGAATAAAAATAATGATTCAATTTTGATGTATAGCGCTGGCAACTGCCTACAATTTGTCCACACGTAACACATTAAATCTGCCATTACTGAAAGTTGGCGGCCTCAATTATTCAGAGGACACGAAAAATGTCACTAAGAAAAAATTTGAATTTAGACCATTGATTTATTTCTTTTCTGGTGCATTAGATGGTTGGCAAGTCAACCAACAAAAACCCTATTTACTTTCCCTAAGTCAGTTCTCGACCAATGAGAACATTTCAAAATTTCCATGTGAAGAAAATAATAACTTAACTTTACTTCACCTAGAATGGACATGTGTCACCTCGTCGGTAAAGCACAAACCAAAACTTGTCAGAAGAACCAACTTAAGATATAACGACCATCGTAGATGCATTTTGATCAGACAATCATCAGATTTTAATAAAACCTTGGCCCCACTGAACACTTTAAAAAACCTTCGACGAATCAGGAGATGCCACCTCAGAAATGTTAGCAAGCCAAAAAATCCCACCTCATCTGTGGTGTCAGAAACACCTGGCAATTGGAACACATCACTAATACCTTGGGCCAATCAAAAAAGACCATGTCATCAAAAACCTGCAGCAAAGGACCCACCGAATGATCCTCCTTTTAGACAAGATCAATGGTTGTTGCCATACCACTGGCCTTAAAGAGTGTACATCTTATCTCAATGGTATAATGAAAACCGTGAGATCTTGTCATACTTTAATCCACCAGAAAAGACAAGCCCCACTATGACACATCATTCATCTGATCATCGAACCACAAAATGCCACATTGCAGAGAATAGGCAAGTGGGACATCTGTCATCTTTACTCTTGGTTTGGAAAAAGTCTGACAACCGCCACCTTAGGACTGCTAGCAACCAATAAGAAACTAACATATCATCAGTATCTGGTAATATCAGAACCCACCACAGACTTCATTCTTCAAAAGATAATCTGATAGTCGTCGCTATACTATGATGCATAAATGAATAGCATCTTGGTCTAATAGTATAACGATAGCCATAGATTCGATTCACTCTTTAGAGGCCAACGCATCACAGCATCAGATGGGCCCGCTAGGATAGGTGGCGCATTGTCACCATTTTGCATGTCAGGGAATCTGACAGAGAGCAGTCTTGTAGTGCAATGACAACCACATATTTAAAAGCTTTATCCTTTATGAAAAATTAAACCAAAACTTAGGCTTTAACATATTTAATTAATAAAAGGGGAACGGAATTCAAAAGCCTAACTACTCACCACATAAAACAAAGAATAAAGAGGGTCAACAAAATAGTACATGCTTTTAAAGGATTAGTGGGCCAAAAAGGTAACGTGAAAACATAACATGACCTAGGAAGAAATAGAGCTTGGGTAAAACTTAGGGTTTTTCAACATGAAGAGTAATATCACTAGGTCATCATCCTGGATTATTTCACAGAGCTGAAAATTTTGTACAGTGATAACAGATCTACCTTTGTAGCCTCTTTTTAAGGGTAACTCTGAAAATTCAATAGGCTTTGAGCTTCTAGTCTCAATCTTTCTCATAAACTTTGAACAAGTTTAGCCTGGATTTGTGAAATCAGTGGAGTCGCCAGATATACTTGATAGAAAACTTCTAAAAGTTTGTATTATGCAATTAGTATATCAGAGATAACATAATCTTTTCAAAATGAACTTCTTTTGCTGTCCCACTGGGCGTGCCAAAAATTTTATACACTAAGTTTGCACCATTGTTTCAAGCTCTCTTGGTCTTGATAACCTAGTATAACATGGGAATCATCTCCAGGTTGTGGGACCTATGCTAACTGAGATGAGACCTCTAGGTTCTAGGCTGGTTCCTCTTGGATAATCACCTTAATTTGCTTCTTGATAGGAAAGTAAATCTTTGAGGGGGAAAGGGATAGAAGGAGTGCATGAAAGGGAAATAACTGAAAGAAAACTATCCTACTAGGTGATACACTAAAATGATGGTATGAATTGCAGTATAAAGGATGAACTTAGTGCACAAACTTAGGTTTAGGGGATCACAACTCACTGAATAAGCTTGCATTAATGTTTCATATAAGGGTTTGCAATAGAAAGAGGCTACCCAGGGAAAGAGAGAATTTCACAAACAATAGCATTCCTAAGAAGTTAGACACAAACTATAACCTGCAAAAAAAATCCACTTCTGCAACTAGGTATGGGAATGAGACAGATTGCCAGGGGTGGAAGTATACCCACAAGAGCATTAAAATAAAATCACCCACAAGAATACACATGCATTACAGAAAGAAAGAGGGATCTAGAACCCTAAGATATCACTGAAAAACATACATATACTCAATTCATTAAGAGAAAATTTAGACAAGAAGCATAGGGACATGAAAAATGTCACAATATACCTTGCAATATCTAAACAATCAATGAAAGTTACAAACTGCAAAAATCAGAGGGGTAGAAAGAATGCCACAGGTAACTTCTGAGAAAAGAAAAATCTCTCCTTTTCAATTGTCCACTCTAAGCTTCAAAAAGCTTCAAAAAACATTATATACATCTCCTTTTGCACGTAGGTAGGAGCAAAACCTAACTAGGGTTATAGATTTTCATAAAATAATAAAAACCCTAATTCTATCAATTTTGATCATAAATGTCATGGAAATATCTCAACCGATCATATATCATGTTTGCATGCCCATCTCTGTACTGCATCTACCTATGGACAAGCTACCTCGATCCATCTACCTCCCTGCAATTCGACTTGCCATAACTATTCAAATCTGGTACTTGAGATATTTGAATTTAAAAAATGATTTAAACAATTAGAGGTGGCACTAAATTCTCTTCATCCATGACTAATATTTAAATCTGACCCATCTTTCAAATGCAGCAATTAGATCTTCTTATTTTACAGGGTACCACTTACATTTCTTAACCTTAACCCTGTACTTAACCTCAGGTTCTATTTTCCTTTAGTCGCCGAATCGCCTGATGTTTTATTTAACTCTGGTTTATCTTGGCGATTACCTGACTAAAGCCACAAACTTAGGCCCATCTCACCACTTGTCATCATACCATTGATCAACTGTAGACACCTCAAATTTACCTGGCAGAGGACCCACCTGCTTCCTTTTAGTCTGATACTCAATCGACAGCTGTCACATGATCTCATGGCCTCAAAAGATTCTTTAAGATCATGTGCTAGCCGTAGATCTTACATTCTCTGCCATGTTACTTAAGAAAATCTAGACCCACTCTGCTTTCCCTATCATCACCCACTTGACCAATAGAATTTGACCATGTTAGACCGACCCACAAGATAGAGCCTTGAACACTTGGAACATCAAACGACTGTCTTATGATCACAAAGGCTCAGAAGATTCCATGAGATCATAGGACAACCATAGATCTTAATTTATTGATGTCCCTACAAACTCTCTGACAACGGTCCCACTGACATATCCCAAACATCACTCCGCTGACCAATAAAATGTGAGCACGTTAGAACACAAGGACCCACCTGACAGACCCCTGGCAATAAAGCAAGATCTACAGTTGTCGCATGATCTCATGGGTTAGGAATATTCCATTAGATCATGCGCCAACCATTGATCTTCAAGGAAAGATAGCACATTGGGCCCACTCTGACACAGCTCCACATCATAACCCTCAGCCAATCAGGAGCTTGCACATTAGACAACATGGTAGTGGATCTGCTGACAATAGAGGTGATGCATCGGAATGAAGATCAATGACCATCGCATGATCTCATGGGTCAGGAATATTCCATCAGATCATGCGCCAACTTTAGATCTTATATCCTTTACTTTAATTGTTGGGATGAGACTGCCAACCAAACCTTAACTACTCGCGACTGAAGAAAAGATAACCACCTGCCAGAAGATAAAGTGCACATGGGAAATGGAGATTTAAGTGAACGAAAAAGGTAATGGAAAAATAGAACATGAGATAGGGATTTGAGGGTTTTCTACTTCCAACGGTCATATTTTCAAATTTAAAGCTTGTAGACCAGAGAGTTAAAAGAATTGCAGAGGCTAGATGACAGGTCTCAAGGCCATGAAATTTCTCAGAGGTGCTTAACAAGATTTAATGGAGATTGCTAGATAGAGCCAGTCTATAGCCAAATTTGTATGGAATAAGAAAATTGGGTAACAGTTCCTATGGAGTGTAGTAGTGACTTAACTTGGAGTTTGAGTAGACTGTGCATTGATCAGCTTGAAGATGGAATCAAGCTACTCTTTGCGTTGTTGTTGAGATCAGGTTGTGATGGATAGCTGGGATTGTCTACCATTTTTGCCATAGTTTCGAATGAGTTAGGTGTGATGTCGAGAGAGCGACATGCAAAACTTGCACATTGGAGATTCGTAGATCACTATGGTGTCCGTGATGACTTGGGAGAAGTCTTCTTCTTGGTGAACTGAGCTGAGAGATTTAGATTATAGAAAGTGGATCATTTGATGCACCTTATGAGACAATAAAATGTGGTAGATGTAAATGTGGTTTGATCGACCCACCAAAAGTATTGACATCTAGTATTTCCTTGACAATACCAAATGTACATCAGCTCTTCATAAAATGAGTAGTTGTCATGCTATTTTAAAACATAAAATATAATTATGAAATATCCAGACCTTTTTCCTATTTGGGAAAACCCAAAATTGACACCTAGGATTACTTGTTGTGCGTGACGTCTTCAACATGCATGGGCCAACACCACATTGACACATAGGCACATTGACCGAAGTCATCGACGCTATTTCAACAAATATTGCATTATCACAAATATTGCATTGTCATTATTTTGTTCATTCATAATAATTATAATTACAATAAAAAGAAACATACTAATGTAGACTTGCACATTTTTTGGCTAAGTCGAAGTCTTTGGTTTAAATCACTAGACACTCAAAACAAAATGACAAACCAAAGGCAACCATGCAATTGTAAAGAAAGGTAATTTTCTTAATCACGTCACTAATTTGTGCATGTCTAAATACTGGTGTCTTTCAAGTGATTTGATTCTTGTCATGCCCACTACAAATGAGAACACTCTTAACTAGTGAGGTTGTTTAAGCATATAGAGATTAAATACACTATTTTAGAATGAAATTTCTCTTAACAAAAGATCAAAGATAGATATATAAGTAGGACATATAAAACAAGGTGAATAAGAGTAGTACATATAAAACAATCGTTAGAACATGCCAAACATCTGACATTATTGTACATTTCATTCATGTCATTGATATTTTTCTTCATCCATCTCATCCATCTCATTGATATTAGAATTATCTCGCATCCATGACTGTCTATGACAATATATAGGGACATCAGTAATAAAATAGTACACTTACTATTTTGAATTTGAGCTCATAAAGATTAACTTTCAGAAGAATATGAATGAATGCAAATATACATAAGTGGATGAACATAAATAATGGAGGTACCAAACATTGTCTGAAGTAATGAAGTGTTGACCCAGGCTTCAATCTAGTATTCTCTTGTATGATCCAAAACCTACAAAAAAGGAAAAGATGGGGTTAGATCCAAATGATCTAAACAATGTCTGGCACCCTATTACTGATCCTCATCTACAATTATGCATGTGCATAGTCAAGCCATACACTTCTAAAATGAACTATGCTACACAACATGGGTGTGTGTTAATGTGATTCAAAAGCTATTATGAAAGATTGTTTTATTATGCCTATATAATAGGAGTGATATATTTTAATGGAAATGGACATAGAAATTGCAGTGTAAGTAGTAGGATGATTGTTCAAGAGCTCACTGTTTAATATCTGGCTAGGCCATGTAAATGGTACTAGGCCAACCCAATCAACCCAACAAAATGTGTCATGTTTATCTTTGTCAAATACACTTGTTCACCATTTTGTTCTTGTTCTTCACACAAATATTGCATCAAAAGTAATTTTAAACAATGATTCAAAGAAAAAAGAAACAACTACAAAAGATCAAACCCCAAAAGAATACAGTCAACTACAATAGCTCATAGTCTCAATAAAATAAACATTGTATAAAACAATATATGGTGCACAATAGTAGCAAGCATGCAATGACAACAATAACATTGCATGATAAAATTCAATACTCTTAATTTTTATTCAAATCTATTCGAAACTCCTATCAGCTCATTGTCCAATAGTTAAACTAACCTATGACTTCAAAGGAGGAATTATGAAATATAGTTGTAGGTAGTTATCTCTTCTATAATGATGGAGGAGTCAAAGGTAATGATCAATGAGGTTGCTGCTATTAGATCATACATTAATACACATACTATTTTGACATCAATAACATTACATGATGCCAAAGCTCAAATTCAAAATAGTAAGTGTATTATTTTATTACTGATGTCCCTATTTTATCTAATAGCATCAATATAATAGAGCATTGACCAATCAAATAAGGGGTCGTGAGACACAACAGCTAAGAAACATAAATGTAGGCATCATGATCACAATTTTTTGGATATCTACATTTATGTTTCTCAGCTGTTGTGATATCTACATTTATGACTGAGCATCCCTCTACTCAACTCTTTAGTTTTTGTTTTCGTAGATTTCACCATCTAACGTTCCTTTTTGGTAAGAGATGGATGGAAATGTTCATGACTCTCAGAAAAATAGCCCGCATAAAAATAAAAACTTGTGGTTATTCAAATGGTAAGTTCAAAGTTTCCCATAATTTGGGAGAAACGAGTTTGTAAAGACTTCAATCTTTCATCGAGGGAAAGGATTTTACTTACGTTGAGAAGAAACCTTAGGTTTTTTCACTTCATTTTCAGTGTCTTCTATTGATTTTATTTTCAACTCAATAGATAATTTTCTGTTCATCAAGTGATCAGAACTCGTCAGATTAGCACTTGTGGAAGGATTAGGGCATTTCCTCTGTGACTCAAAATCACTCTGGATCTTCTTAGATTGAAAAATTGAAATATCTTTTTCATAGCCATCTCTTACCAAAAAGAAATGTTAGATGGTGAATCTATGAAAAAAAAGCTGAAGAGATGAGCAAAGGGATGCGCAGTCATAATGTTTCTAGCAGATGTCCTGTTAACGCAACAGAAAATAAAATGACCCTAGAGGCTGCTAAGTCTTTCAAATCAGAAAACCCCTTTGACATAGTAATTAATGAGATTGCTGCTATTAGATCATACATTAATACACTTACTATTTTGAATTTGAGCTCGGGCATCATGCAATGTTATTGTTGTCATTGCATGATTGCTACTGTTGTGCACCATATATTGTTTTATACACATAGAACAATAAATTTGGGGACTTAGACTTATGTTCAATCCTTAGTAATGGTTTGGGGAACTAATTACTAGATGAGTGACTACAGTACCCTAGTTTGCATGATTAGATGATCTTGTTTAATTTGTGTTCATTTCATGCAAAGATACATGTAAAGGAAAACAAATTTTTGCATCTAAAGATTACATGTATATACATGAAAAATAACTTGTATATACTATACAATGAAAATAACTTTGAGAAGAAAATGCAAGAGTACATGCATACATAAGAGGATGAACATAAATAATAAAGGTGCCAAACATTGCCTGAAGTGATGAATCTTTGACCCGCGTATGAATCTAGTGTGCCCCTGTGTGATCCAGAACTTGCAAAGAAAAGAGAGATGGGGGTTAGATAAAAAATATCTAAACAATAAATGACATCCTATTACTGATCCTCATCTACAATTATGCATGTGCATAGTCAAGCCATACACTTCTGAAAGAAAAACCAAGCTCACAGTCTCAATGAAATAAATAGTGTATAAAATAATATATGGTGCACAACAGCAACAAGCATGCAATGACAACAATCCCTATTTTATTATTGATGTCCCTATTTACATTTTTTCATCAAATGACCCAAAAACATCAAGAATGGTCTTATATGGTCGCTAATAACCAACTTTCAGAAGAATATAAATGAATGCAAATATACATAAGTGGATGAACATAAATAATGAAGGTCCTATATGGACGGTTATAATGCTTTGCCATTACAACAATTGAGCATTCATCATTTGGTATATGAACAAGTGAAAAACATGCAGACATGTAGACATGTGTACTGTGAGCTTTCCTGCAACAAATGGACTTGTGATGATTTTCACAATAGTACATGTGTTGGAAGAAAAGCTCACAGTACTGCTTACAAAAATATGAATGTTTATCATTTGTGCATATTAGAATTGATCAGAGAAGGTATGTGCACAACAATTTTTTTTTTATTACTGATGTCCCTATTTAAATCTTTTCATCAAATGACACAAAAACATCAAGAATCATCATATATGGTCGCTAATAGCCAGCTTTCAAAAGAATATGAATGAATGCAAACATACATAAGTGGATGAACATAAATAATGAAGGTACCCAACATTGCCTGATGTAATGAAGTGTTGACCAAGGTTCAATCCAGCATGCTCTTGTATGATCCAAAACCTACAAGGAAGGAAAAGATGGGGTTAGATCCAAAGGATCTAAGCAGTGCTTGACACCCTATTACTGATCCTCATCTACAATTATGCATGTGCATAGTTAAGCCATACACTTCTAAAACAAACTATGCTACAGAACATGGGTGTGTGTTAATGTGATTCAAAAGCTATTATGCAAGATTGTTTTATTATTGAGATAAGGATATCTTAATTCTACAAGAATAAGTGTTTTGACAAATATTTGAATTTAATTTTGACAATAACATGAGGAGTGATATATTTCCATCATTATAGAAGAGATAACCACCTACAACTATATTTCATAATTCCGCCTTTGAAGTCATACGTTAGTTTAAAATGGAGAAAGTATACAAACGCACCAATTTAATCCCAAAATTTCATAACATTGCATTCTTGTTGCTGTTATGGTGCACAACAGCAACAAGCATGCAATGACAAAAATAACATTCCATGATGCCTGAGCTCAAATTAAAAATAGTAAGTGTATTATTTTATTACTGATGTCCCTATTTTATTATTGCTAAATTTTGGGGTAAAACCTTGCAAGTCTTACATAGACTCAACAACATGGTAGCATTGATCCAATAACAAAAAATACATTACAAATGCAAAGCTCACGGTCTCAATGAAATAAACAGTGTATAAAATAATATATGGTGCACAACAACAACAAGCATACAATGACAACAATAACATTGCATGATGCCCAAGCTCAAATTCAAAATAGTAAGTGTATTAATGTATGTTTGCATGATATCATATATTAAATAGTGAGCTCATGAACATTGCTAGTATTAAACAATGAGCTCATGAACAATGTATGATGCCCTAGCTTGCAGCCTGTGATCCATCAAGACATTTCCTCATGAAATGATCATAAACAGGGAGTACCACATAGTGAATATCAATAGAAAATAAAATAAAAAGAGATCAAACACTTCACACAATGCTTTGAAGGTAATATAAATGATGCCCTAACTCTCAAAGCTCACGGGTCATCGAGCATTCAAAATGCTAAGATGTAAATAATGCCACTATTAACAATGCTAAAATGTAAACAATACCACTGAAATTGATTTAATGAGAAGACAAAGCTTGAATGCCTACCTTCCAAATGAAAAGATGTAAACATAGCCAGTATTAAACAGTGAGCTCATGAACAATGTATGATGCCCTAGCTTGCAGCCCGCGAGCCATCAAGATATTTCCTCATGAAATGATCATAAACAGGGAGTACCACATAGTGAATATCAACAACAAAATAAATAAACAAAGATCAAACACTTCACACAATGCCTTGAAGGTAATAGCAATGATGCCCTAGCTCTCAAAGCTCCCCAGTCATCAAGCATTCCAAATGAAAAGATGTAAATAATGCACGTATTAAATAGTGAGCTCATAAACAATGTATGATGCCCTAGATTGCAGTTTGCGAGCCATCAAGATATATTCTCATGAAATGATCATAAATAGGGAGTACCACATAGTGAATATCAACAATAAAATAAATAAAGAGAGATCAAACACTTTACACAATGCCTTGAAGGTAATAGAAACAATGCACTAGCTCTCAAAGCTCGCAGGTCATTGAGCATTCCAAATGAAAAGATGTAAACAATGTCAGTATTAAACAGTGAGCTCATGAACAATGTATGATGCCCTAGCTTGTAGCCCATGAGTCATAAAGATATTTCCTCATGAAATGATCATAAACAGGGAGTACCACATAGTGAATATCAACAACAAAACAAATAAAGAGAGATCAAACACTTCACACAATGTCTTGAAGGTAATATAAATGATGCCCTAGCTCTCAAAGCTCATGGGTCATCGAGCATTACAAATGAAAAGATGTAAAAAATGCCAGTATTAAATCGTGAGCTCATGAACATTGTATGATACCCTAGCTTGCAGCCCATGAGCCATCAAGATATTTCCTCATGAAATGATCATAAACAAGGAGTACCGCATAGTGAATATCAACATCAAAATAAATAGACAGAAATCAAACACTTCACACAATGCCTTGAAAGTAATAGTAATGATGCCCTAGCTCTCAAAGCTTGTGGGTCATCAAGCATTCCAAATGAAAAGATGTAAACAATGCCAATGAGCTCATAAACAATGTATGATGCCCTAGCTTGTAGCCCGTGAGCTATCAAGACATTTCCTCATGAAATGATCATAAACAGGGAGTACCACATAGTGAATATCAATAGCAAAACAAATAGAGAGATCAAACACTTCACACAATGCCTTGAAGGTAATAGCAACGATGCCGTAGCTCTTAAAGCTCGCGGGTCATTGAGCATTCCAAATGCTAAGATGTAAACAATGCCACTGAAATTGATTTAATGAGAAGACAAAGCTCAAATGCCTACCTTCCAAATGAAAAGATGTAAAAAATGCTCATATTAAACAGTGAGCTCATGAACAATGTATGATGCCCTAGCTTGCAGCCCGTGAGCCATCAAGATATTTCCTCATGAGATGATCATAAAAAGGGAGTACCACATAGTGAATATCAACAACAAAACAAATAGAGAGAGATCAAACACTTCACAGAATGCCTTCAAGGTAATAGCAACGATGCCCTAGCTCTCAAGGCTCACGGGTCATCAAACATTCTAAATGAAAAGATGTAAGCAATTCCAGTATTAAACAGTGAGCTCATGAACAATGTATGATGCCATAACTTGCAGCCCGTGAGCCATCAAGACATTTCCTCATGAAATGATCATAAATAGGGAGTACCACCTAGTGAATATACACAACAAAACAAATAAAGAGAGATCAAACACTTCACACAATGCATTGAAGGTAATAGCAATGATGCTCTAGCTCTCAAAGCTTGCGGGTCATTTAGCATTACAAATAAAAAAATGTAAACAATGCTAGTATTAAACAATGAGCTCATGAACAATGTATGATGCCCTAGCTTACAGCCTGTGAGCCATCAAGATATTTCCTCATGAAATGATCATAAACAGGGAGTACCACATAGTGAATATCAACAGAAAAATAAATAGAAAGAGATCAAACACTTCACACAATGCCTTGAAGGTAATAAAAACAATGCCCTAGCT
The DNA here is from genome assembly GCA_027943335.1 of Chamaecyparis obtusa. Taxonomy (NCBI): domain Eukaryota; kingdom Viridiplantae; phylum Streptophyta; class Pinopsida; order Cupressales; family Cupressaceae; genus Chamaecyparis; species Chamaecyparis obtusa. The sequence goes on along the minus strand of BSBK01008105.1, from coordinate 248,691 downwards.
CTCAAAGCTTGTGGGTCATCAAGCATTCCAAATGAAAAGATGTAAACAATGCCAGTATTAAATAGTGAGCTCATAAACAATGTATGATGCCCTAGCTTGCAGCCCACGAGCCATCAGGACATTTCCTCATGAAATGATCATAAACAGGGAGTACCACCTAGTGAATATCAACAACAAAAGAAATAAAGAGAGATCAAACACTTCACACAATGCCTTGAAGGTAATATAAAAGATGCCCTATCTCTCAAAGCTCGCGGGTCATCGAGCATTCCAAATGAAAAAATGTAAACAATGCTAGTATTAAACAGTGACCTCATGAACAATGTATGATGCCCTAGCTTACAGCCCGTGAGCCATCAAGATATTTCCTCATGAAATGATCATAAACATGGAGTACCACATAGTGAATATCAACAACAAAACAAATAAAGAAAGATCAAACACTTCACACAATGCCTTGAAGGTAATAGCAACGATGACCTAGCTCTCAAATCTTGCGGGTCATCGAGCATTCCAAATGCAAAGATGTAAACAATGCCATTATTAACATTCATATTTTTCCATTAAATCAACAAATGCCATCAAAATGAAATTGAGTTAATGAGAAGACAAAGCTTAAATGCCTACCTTTAAGAAACTTTTACATCTTTTCATCAAATGACCGAAAATCATCAAGAATCGTCATATATGGTCACTAATAGCCAGCTTTCAGAAGAATATGAATGAATGCAAACATACATAAGTGGATGAACATAAATAATGAAGGTACCCGACATTGCCTGATGTAATGCAGTGTTGACCGGGGTTCAATCTAGTATGCTCTTGTATGATCCAAAACCTGGAAGGAAGGAAAAGATAGGTTTAGATCGAAAGGATCTAAGAAATGCCTGACACCCTATTACTGATTCTCATCTACAATTATGCATGTGCATAGTCAAGCCATACACTTCTAAAATGAACTATGCTACAGAACATGGGTGTGTGTTAATGTGATTCAAAAGCTATTATGTAAGATTGTTTTATTATTGAGATAAGGATATCTTAATTGTATAAGAATAAATATTTTGAGAAATATTTGAATTTAATTTTGACAATAACATGAGGAGTGATATATTTCCATCATTATAGAAGAGATAACCACCTACAACTATATTTCATAATTCCACCTTTGAAGTCATAGGTTAGTTTAAAATGGAGAAAGTATATAAACTCACCAATTTAATCCCAAAATTTCATAACATTGCATTCTTGTTGCTGTTATGGTGCACAATAGCAGCAAGCATGCAATGACAAAAATAACATTGCATGATGCCTGAGCTCAAATTCAAAATAGTAAGTATTATTTTATTACTGATGTCCTTATTTGATGTCCCTATTTTATTACTGCTAAATTTTGGGGTAAAACCTTGCAAGTCTTACACTTACTCAACAACATGGTAGAATTGATCCAATAACAGAAAATACATTACAAATGCAAAGCTCACGGTCTCAATGAAATAAACAGTGTATAAAACAATATATGGTGCACAACAGCAACAAGCATGCAATGACAACACTAACATTGCATGATGCCTCAGCTCAAATTCAAAATAGTAAGTGTATTAATGTATGTTTGCATGATGCCAAATATTAAATAGTGAGCTCATGAACAATGTATGATGCCCTAGCGTGCAGCCCGTGATCCATCAAGACGTTTCCTCATGAAATGATCATAAACGGGGAGTACCACGGTGAATATCAATAACAAAACAAATAAAGAGAGATCAAACACTTCACACAATGCCTTGAAGGTAATAGAAATGATGCCATAGCTCTCAAAGCTCGCGGGTCATCGAGCATTCCAAATGCTAATATGTAAACAATGTCACTATTAACAATGCTAAGATGTAAACAATACTATTGAAATTGATTTAATGAGAAGACAAAGCTCGAATGCCTACCTTCCAAATGAAAAGATGTAAACATAGCCAGTATTAAACAGTGATCTCATGACCAATGTATGATGCCCTAGCTTGCAGCCCATGAGCCATCAAGACATTTCCTCATGAAATGATCATAAACAGGGAGTACCACATAGTGAATATCAACAACAAAATAAATAAAGAGAGATCAAACACTTCACACAATGCCTTGAAGGTAATAGCAATGATGCCCTAGCTCTCAAAGCTTGTGGGTCATCAAGTATTCTAAATGAAAAGATGTAAACAATGCCAGTATTAAATAGTGAGCTCATAAATAATGTATGATGCCCTAGCTTGCAGTCTACGAGCCATCAAGATATTTCCTCATGAAATGATCATAAACAAGGAGTACCACATAGTGAATATCAACAATGAAACAAATAGAGAGAGATCAAACACTTCACACAATGCCTTGAAGGTAATAGCAATGATGCCCTAGCTCTTAAAGCTCGTGGGTCATCGAGCATTCCAAATGCTAAGATGTAAACAATGCCACTATTAACAATGCTAAGATGTAAACAATGCCATTGAAATTGATTTAATGAGAAGACAAAGCTCAAATGCCTACCTTCTAAATAAAAAGATGTAAACAATGTCCATATTAAACAATGAGCTCATGAACAATGTATGATGCCCTAGCTTGCAACCCATAAGCCATTAAGACATTTCCTCATGAAATGATCATAAACAGGGAGTACCACATAGTGAATATTAGCAACAAAACAAATAGAGAGAGATCAAACACTTCACACAATGCCTTGAAGGTAATAGCAATGATGCCCTAGCTCTCAAAGCTCATGGGTCATCAAGCATTCCAAATGAAAAGATGTAAACAATGCCAGTATTAAACAGTGAGCTCATGAACAATGTATGATGCCCTAGCTTGCAGCCTATGAGCCATCAATACATTTCCTCATGAAATGATCATAAACAGGGAGTACCACTTAGTGAATATCAACAACAAAACAAATAAAGAGAGATCAAACACTTCACACAATGCCTTGAAGGTAATAGCAATGATGGCCAAGCTCTCAAAGCTCGCGGGTCATCGAGCATTCCAAATGAAAAGATGTAAACAATGCTAGTATTAAACAGTGAGCTCATGAACAATGTATGATGCCCTAGCTTGCAGCCCGCGAGCCATCAAGACATTTTCTCATGAGATGATCATAAACAGGGAGTACCACATAGTGAATATCAACAACAAAATAAATAGAGAGAGATCAAACATTTCACACAATGCCTTGAAGGTAATAGCAATGATGCCCTGGCTCTCAAAGCTCGCAGGTCATCAAGCATTCCAAATGAAAAGATGTAAATAATGCCAGTATTAAATAGTGAGCTTATAAATAATGTATGATGCCCTAGCTTGCAGCCCACGAGCCATCAAGACATTTCTTCATGAAATGATCATAAACAAGGAGTACCACCTAGTGAATATCAATAGAAAAACAAATAAAGAGAGATCAAACACTTCACACAATGCCTTGAAGGTAATAGAAATGATGCCCTAGCTCTCAAAGCTCGCGGGTCATCGAGCATTCCAAATGAAAAGATGTAAACAATGCTAGTATTAAACAGTGAGCTCATGAACAATGTATGATGCCCTAGTTTGCTGCCCGCGAGCCATCAAGATATTTCCTCATGAAATGATCATAAACAAGGAGTACCACATAGTGAATATTAACAAAAAAATAAATAAAGAGAGATCAAACACTTCACACAATGGCTTGAAGGTAATAGCAACGATAGCCTAACTCTTAAAGCTCGCGGGTCATCGAGCATTCCAAATGCAAAGATGTAAACAATGCCAGTATTAACGTTCATATTTTTCTATTAAATCAACAAATGCCTTAAAAATGAAAGTGAGTTAATGAGAAGATAAAGCTCAAATGCCTACCTTTAAGAAACTTTTACATCTTTTCATCAAATTACCTAAAAACATCAAGAATCATCATATATGGTCGCTAATAGCCAGCTTTCAGAAGAATATGATTGAATGCAAACATACATAAGTGGATGAACATAAATAATGAAGGTACCAGACATTGCCTGATGTAATGAAGTGTTGACCGGGGTTCAATCCAGTATGCTCTTGTATGATCCAAAACCTGCAATGAAGGAAAAGATGGGGTTAGATCTAAAGGATCTAAGCAATTCCTGGTACCCTATCATTGATCCTCATGTACAATTATGCATGTGCATAGTCAAGCCATACACTTCTAAAATGAACTATGCTACACAATATGGGTGTGTGTTAATGTGATTCAAAAGCTATTATGCAAGATTGTTTTATTATTGAGATAAAGATATCTTAATTCTACAAGAATAAATATTTTGAGAAATATTTGAATTTAATTTTGACAATAACATGAGGAGTGATATATTTCAAGCTTCAGCGAGATTTCATACCACACAGTGTTCATAGATTACGTTCAATACATTATTTACGCTTGTATTGGTGGAAAAACTTTTGAAAACATGCAAAAGAGATTGAATTCAACCATGTTGTTTATATGACACATGTAGTTTACCTCCAGTCTAAAGTAGTGTTGCATACAAATATGCGGACGCTGCGTGGTATGAAGCCTCTTTGAAGCTTGAAAATGATAAGCATTATGATGTTGAGGTATGATATTGTTTAGGTATAATATTGGCATTGTTTAAATATTTTCATTTGGAATGCTCGATGACTTGTGAGCTTTGAGAGCTAGGGCTTCATTTCTATTACCTTCAAGACATTGTGTGAAGTGTTTGATCTTTCTTTATTTGTTTTGTTGTTGATCTTCACTATGTGGTACTCCCCGTTTATGATCATTTCATGAGGAAATGTCTTGATGGCTTGCGAGCTGCAAGCTAGGGCATTATGCATTATTTATGAGCTCACTGTTTGAGCATCGGCCAATAAAATAGGGACATGAGGTGCTAAAAAAGTGAGCTCATAAACAATGCATGATGCCCTAGTTTTAGGTAGTTATCTCTTCTATAATAATGGAGGAGTCAAAGGTAATGATCAATGAGGTTGCTGCTATTAGATCATACATTAATACACTTACTGTTTTGAATTTGAGCTCAGGCATCATGCAATGTTATTGCTATCATTGAATGCTTTCTATTGTTGTGCACCATATATTATTTTATACACTGTTTATTTCATTGAGACTGTGAGCTATTGTAGTTGACTGTGAGCTATAAGCAACATATATTATGTGAAGTGTTTGATCTCTCTATTTATTTATTTTGTTGTTGATATTCACTATGTGGTACTCCCCATTTATGATCAAATAGACAAAGCTTGAATGCCTACCTCAAGTTCCAGTGCCCTATTCCCACACGGTGTCGGCCTCTTCGGGCACACCAAACTCGAATGCCCTCTTCACACCACGCAAAAGTGCAGTGCCATCTTCGTGGAAGCTCTTCGAATTCAAAAATTAAAAATGACACTTTTTTTTGTTTTATTTTGTTTATAACTAAATTGGTGTCACAATTTATAAGCTCACTATTTGAGCACTGACCAATCAAATAGGGACATGAGGTGCTCAAATAGTGAGCTCATAAACAATGCATAATGCCCTAGTTGTAGGTAGTTATCTCTTCTATAATGATGGAGGAGTGAAAGGTAATGATCAATGAGGTTGCTGCTATTAGATCATACATTAATACACTTTTTTGAATTTGAGCTTGGGCATCATGCAATGTTATTGCTGCCATTGCATTCTTGCTGCTGTTGTGCACCATATATTGTTTTATACACATAGAACAATATATTTGGGGACATAGACTTATGTTCAATCCTTAGTAATGGTTTGGGGAGCTAGTTACTAGATGAGTGACTATAGTACCCTAGTTTGCATTATTAGATGATCTTGTTTAATTTGTGTTCATTTCATGCAAAGATACATGTAAAAGAAAATAAATTTTTGCATCTAAAGATTTTATATATATATATATATATATATATATATATATAATAAATTATCTATACTATACAAGGAAAATAACTTTCAAAAGAAAATGCAAGAGTACATGCATACATAAGAGGATGAACATAAATGATAAGGGTGCCAGACATTGCCTGAAGTGATGAATTTTTGACCTAGGTATGAATCTAGTGTGCCCCTATGTGATCCAGAACCTGCAAAGAAAAGAGAGATGAGGGTTAGATAAAAAATATCTAAGCAATGAATGACATCCTATTACTAATCCTCATCTACAATTATGCATGTGCATAGTCAAGCCATACACTTCTGAAAGAAAAACCAAGCTCACAGTCTCAATGAAATAAGCAATGTATAAAACAATATATGGTGCACAACAGTAGCAAGCATGCAATGCCAATAATAATATTGCATGATGCTAGAGCTCAAATTCAAAATAGTAAGTGTGTTAATGTATGATCTAATAGCAACAACCTCATCGATCATTACCTTTCACTCCTCCATCATTATAGAAGAGATAACTACCTACAACTATATTTCATAATTCCTCCTTTGAAGTATATATATATGGACATGAGGTGCTCAAAAAATGAGCTCATAAATAATGCATGATGCCCTAGCTTGCAGCTTGCAAGCCATCAATACATTTCCTCATGAAATGATCATAAACGGGGAGTACCACATAGTGAATATCAACAACAAAATAAATAAAGAGAGATCAAACACTTCACACAATGCCTTGAAGGTAATAGAAACAATGCCCTAGCTCGCAAAGCTCACAGGTGATCAAGTATTCAAAATGAAAAGATGTAAACAATGCTAGTATTAAATAGTGAGCTCATGAACAATGTATGATGCCCTAGCTTGCAGCCCGTGAGCCATCAAGACATTTCACTTCACACAATGCCTTGAAGGTAATAGAAATGATCAAACACTTCAAAATAGGGACATCACACAATGCCTTGAAGGTAATAGAAATGATCAAACACTTCAAAATAGGGATATCAGCCATACACTTCTAAAATGAACTATGCTACAAAACATGGGTGTGTGTTAATGTGATTCAAAAGCTATTATGGAAGATTATTTTATTATTGATATAAGGATATCTTAATTCTACAAGAATAAATATTTTGAGAAATATTTGAATTTAATTTTGATAATAACATGAGGAGTGGATATATTTCAAGCTTTAGCGAGACTTGATACCATGCACTATTCGTAGATTACATTAAATGTGTTATTTACACTTGTATTGGTGGGAAAACTCTTGAAAACGCACAAGAGAGATTGCATTAAACCATGTTGTTTATATGACACATGTAGTTTACCTCCAGCCTAAATCAGGGTTGTGTACAAATCTGCGAATAGTGCATGGTACAAAGCTTCACTTAAGCTTGAAAATGGTAAGCATTATGATGTTGAGGTATGGTGTGGTAAGCACACATATAGTTTCTCGTAAGCTGCTATTGGTATAGTTTTTTTTTTTTCAATAGTTGCAGAATCCAACTTCTCCTATACTTACACATATGTATACATTTTGGGCTTGGTTTTAATGTCATGTAAATTTGAGTGAAATGGTAATAATATTTAAGAGCAACAAGTATGACATTTAAACAAGTATGCATATACATTATATAACAAGAGTAATATATTTTAATGGAAACACTTAATGAGAATGATGCCTATATAACAGGAGGAGTGATATATTTTAATGATAGTGGACATAGAAATTGCAGTGTAAGTAGTAGGATGATTGTAAGTGGACATAGAAATTGTATTGAAACTCTGTATTTTATTATGGCTCAGTGGTGTATATCCATAGTCAATGTCTATTTAAACTTTAAGATACTTTTATATTTTGTATTAAATGATGATAGATACATATGGGTTTCTTCCTTTTGCAACAATTTATATTCTAATACTTATATCTTGAATTGTCAAATGACCAATGAGTGATAATTTCAAAAGTGTATCATAATTAAAGGTATGTGAATTCATATTGTACTTAATCTGAATGTCACTGTGTAATGTTTTTACTTACGATATTAATCTTAATATATCCCTATTTTATTATTGATGTCCCTATTTACATCTTTTCATCAAATGACCTAAAAACATCAAGAATGGTCCTATATGGTCACTAATAGCCAACTTTCAAAATAATATGAATGAATACAAACATACATAAGTGGATGAACATAAATAATAAAGGTACTAGACATTGCCTGAAGTAATGAAGTGTTGACTTGGGGTTCAATCCAGCATGCTCTTGTATGATCCAAAACTTGCAAGGAAGGAAAAGATGGGGTTAGATCCAATGGATCTAAGCAATGCCTAGCACCATATTACTGATCCTCATCTACAATTATGCATGTGCATAGTCAAGCCATACATAGACTGAACAACATGGTAGCATTGATGTAATAATAGAAAATACATTACAAATGCCAAGCTCATGGTCTCAATGAAATAAATAGTGTATAAAACAATATATGGTGCACAACAGCAACAAGCATGCAATGACAGAAATAATATTGCATGATGCCCGAGCTCAAATTTAAAATAGTAAGTGTATTAATGTATGTTTGCATGATGCCAGCTATTAAACAATGAACTCATGAACAATGCCAGTATTAAATAGTGAGCTCATGAACAATGTATGATGCCCTAGCTTGCAGCCCGTGAGCCATCAAGACATTTCCTTATGAAATGATCATTAGTGGGGAGTACCACATAGTGAATATCAACAGAAAAATAAATAAAGAGAGATCAAACACTTCACACAATGCCTTGAAGGTAATAGAAGCGATGCCCTAGCTCTCAAAGCTCACGGGTCATCAAGCATTCCAAATGATAAGATGTAAACAATGCAAATATTAAATAGTGAGCTCATAAACAATGTATGATGCCCTAGCTTGTAGCCCGTGAGCCATCAAGACATTTCCTCATGAAATGATCACAAATAGAGCGTACCACATAATGAATATCAACAACAAAAAAAATAAAGAAAGATCAAACACTTCACACAATGCCTTGAAGGTAATAGCAATGATGCCCTAGCTCTCAAAGCTCACGGGTCATCGAGCATTCCAAATGCTAATTAAGATGTAAACAATGCTACTATTAACAATGCTATCAAATAAACAATGCCACTGAAATTGAGTTAATGAGAAGACAAATCTTGAATGCCTACCTCAAGTGCCAGTGCTCTCTTCCCAAACAGTGCCGGCCTCTTCACTCGCACACGCTAAACTCGGATGCCCTCTTTGTGCCATGCAGAAATGCAGTGTCATCTTTGTGGCAACTCTTCGAATTCACAAATTACAAATGACACTTCCTTTTTTTTTTTGTTTATAACCAAATGGGTGTTGCAATTACGACAATAGCATCGCTATTACAACACCGTCAGGGGCACTTGCAAAAAAAAATACAAAAACATACACAAATTGTAGTGGCATCGCAAATTGGCATTGAAATTTGACCCCAAATGTTGTAGTGAAAGTACAATGGAATCTGGTCATTATTCAGATAATGACCATGGGCAACTAGAAATTGTGGGTATATCAATGCTGATATAGCAGGATCCAGACACTTGGTAACTTGATACCCCTTCACATAATCTTTATCTGCATAAGATAGGAAAACTTCCCTTTTTAGTGTCGCTTTAGGCACTAAAGCTTGTACCTTCTTAAGAGAAAGACCAGAGCCAACCTCTTGTCTCTTCCTCTCAAGTATGACCTCTATAGCATTTGGGGCAATAGGGAGTGGTACCATGAATGTTATCCCTAATTCTAATCAAGCTAGTAAGGATGGATTGACATGTGCTCTTATAGACACTAGAGCTAGACAGATTATTTATGGATTCTTGCAACCATTCAATCTCTCTATTAGCGCGTGCAAATAGTTCCACAGGGAGAATCTATGCATCTGCCTTGTGTGATGTGCAATAATATGTCTGATATATCTAGAATATGTATGTACCTGAAATATTATATTTACTATCAAATAAAGTCTACATATATGTACATTTTCCTAATTTAGTTAAAAATAAAATTAAAGTATGCACATTTCACTACATTATTTGAAAGTAAAATCAATTACATAAATTATTTATATTTAAATAAATGTGTACTGTACATATGTATGTACACACATACATACAGGTGCATACATATACATGTACACATACACATGTGTACGTGCATATATACATACACACACACACACACACACATATACACACACACACACACACACATGTACATGTATATAATATGACATGTACACATGTATGTATGACATGATATATGACATGTATTTTATATATATATATATATATATATATATATAATATGTGACATGTACATATATATACATGACATATTATACATATATATACATGTGCATATATATATATATTATATGCATATATACATATGTATACATGCATATATATACATGTATATATACATATATACATGTACATATATGTACATACACATGTTTGTATATATGTATATGTACACATGTATACATGTACATATATACATATATATACATGCATGTATATATATTAATACATGTATATATATATGTATATATGCATATATACACATGTATATACATATGCATACACATGTATATATATTAAATCTATGTATCAAAAACTTTAAATAATGAAAAATCTATATATATACATGTATACATATATATACATGTATATATGTATATATATACATGTATATTTACATATATATATACATGTATATTTACATGTATATATACATATATACATGCATATACATGTACATATATACATGCATATATGTACATGTACATATATGCTAAATCTATATATCAAAAATTTCAAATAATAAAAAATCTATATATAATATATACATGCATATATACACATATACATGTGCATATATACAAACATATATGCATATATATGTATATATATGCATGTATATATGTATATACATATATATATACATGTATATATGCATCTATATATGTATATATGCATGTATACATGTATATACATGTATATATACATATATATATGCATCTATACATGTATATATGCATGTTTATATGCATATATGCATGTATATATACATATATACATATATATATATACATACATACATATATATATATATATATATATATATATATATATATATATATATACATATATATATATACATATATATACACACACACACACACACACACATGTATACATGCATATATACATATATACATACATTTATATATGCATATATGCATATATACACATGTATACATGCATATACACATGTATATATGCATATATATTAAATCCATCTATCAAAAACATCAAATAATAAAAAATAAAAAATAAAAAATCTGAAAACAACGTTTGCAAAATTGGAAGCCTTGACCCACAAGTTTCGCTATCGCCGAAAGTGATAGTGAAAGTCACTTTCAGCGATTTTAACTCGCCAAGTTAAACCTAATTTCTAACTTTCGATCGAAAGTCCTATATTAAGGATTTTTGATCGAAAGTCCTTGAGTACTTTCGATAGAAAGTGAAAAAAGACTTTCGATCGAAAGTGACTCTGCTTATGACTTTCGATCGTAAGTTTCGTAGTTACGATTGAAAGTTGGGGTTAGTTTCTATCGAAAGTAAGTAATGATTTTTGAGCTGGATTCTCTTTTCGGGCCGAATTCGTTCCTCCAAAAAAGTGTAACCCACTATTGTGGGTTCACCTAACTGGTTATTTAATTTATTGAATATCATTGAAGAGGGAGCTGTACTTCACAATTTAGAGGAAAGCTATCAATCTCATGATAGCCTTTCCAACTATTAGTTCAGTTTGTCTTCTAAATCTGGGCATCTAAGAGTCAGTTGTGAAGGCATCTTAGCGAAGACAAATATGTTTACTAACAGTTACCATACTCTTTTAGGTTATTATTTCAATTGATTAGCTAAATTATTTTAGGCCACATTTCATGTGAGCAATTATTATTTCAGTGAATGCTGACTTTGGATTATGATTATTATTTCTCTGAATGTACCCTATCATTGTCTGCTATATTTATATTGGATATACATGCTTTTTCTTGTGATGCTAGATTTGGAGGTACAGGGCATCGTCTTCTCTAAATTGGCAGGAGTGAGCGTGCCCATAAATATTCATCTCAATGGTAAAGAGGGGAGGTAACAGTCAGACCCAAAACCCTAACCTAAGCCTATTTTTTCTAAGATTGGATGAGTATTAGTTTGACTACCTTACCCAGATTCATCTAGTTGACATGGATTTGTGGATCCCTTTCTTTTAGTATGTTTGATTTTATTGTGTTTGTTTTCAATTGATTTATTTCTTAAGTGGGCGATTCTCTGTGATTAATGATTTAATGATTATAGTTGAAATTTAATATTAATCATATACCTATGTTTATTTGAGAAAATTAATTTAAATTAAAATTTTTAAATAGTTAGATTTAATTAATTAATTAATTAAAATCATAGTTAATTATGCTTGTGTGCTTTATTAAATAATTAAATGTTTAATTTCATGATTTTATGATGCTTTAAATATTTAATCTATTTAATACAAATTTTAATTATTGCATGTGCATTAGTAATGTTGGAAAGTAAATTATTTTCAAAAATATAACAACCTATTTCAAAAATTCAAAGTTGAGTTGTGCAAATAAAAGTTATTTTATTTTATTTAATTGTGAATTACTTTCAATTTTTGATTGGAGTTGATTTAGGAGTTAACTGGTGAGTTGTCATTAGGGTTTGCATGAAAGAGGGAAAATGAATCTCTATTAGGGGATTTGGCATTCATTTTGAAAAGGAGACATGCTTTGGAGAAAATTAGAGAAAGCTTGGTATATTGGCATCTTTAGATTTTAGGTGTTTTGTGATTGCTTGATATTTGTTGAAAGCTCTATTGTGCTTCTCGATATTGGTTCTTGCATCCTACGTGGACTCAGATTTGCAGGTTGAATCCATAGTGGGAGGAATCTGGTGTCTACATATCTTCAAGGTTTCAATTTCAATTTTTTGCATTGGATATAAGGTAGGGTTTGAAAATCTTTCTTTTAGTTTCTGTTTTGCATTTATTTGGTTTTCCCTGATTGAGCAATTTTTATGTCTCAATAGATAGATCATGTGTTTTTATTGTTTTGGGTATTTAGAAAAACCCTAGATCAGTTGATTTCTTATTTTTATCAAAACTTGGCACATCAAGGTTATGCTGGCAAAATTTTATTAGAAAATTCATACTAGATCTTCTAGAAAATGAAAAAATCAAACCTAGACTATAGTTAGACTATTATGTTGGTTAAATAATTGCGTGAAAAAAAGAAAGTCAACCCTAGATGAAAAGAATCAATTCTGGTTTAAAAAATAATATACTTTCTGGAAAAAGTATACAAAATAAATAATTCACACAGTTAAAAATGAAAGTCCAGAAAAAGACAAAAAAAAAAAGTAAAAATCAAATGCATGACTTTGGTTAATGTGTTGTTATTTTTCTTTTTAAAAAAATAAGTTGATCCTTTGCTTTCCGTAAATTTGAAAAATAATTTAAAAACAATGTATGTAGAAATAAACTTTAAAAATTGTTTGCTTTTGAAAAAGTTATGTTTTAAAAAATATTTAATATTATTTTGGTGGCGCAAGCCACCACATCCCCCAATCCCCGTGCCACGGGCGTATCACCTGTGTAGCAGATGGTACTACTAGTGATACAACCGCTACTGCAGTGGTATTGCCGTTGGTAGTACCCTGCATGTGTAGGGGTCCTGTGAGCTAAGGCACGTGCATGGAAGGGTGGTGGGACCACTTCCCCACCCTCTCCCTTTTACCTTTATTTTTATTTTTATTTTTTGGTTTAATAAATATTATTTTTTTAAAAAGCAAAAATTAAATATTTTTTTCTAAAAACATTTATGTAGTATTTTAATAAATAAATTAATATTAATTTTTCTTTTAAGTCATTTATTATTTAATTTTATAGTATATGTTTATTTTAAATTGAATAAAATTCATATATTTAGATTTTGTTTAATTTAATAAACTTTTATCAAAAGTGATTTATTAGTTGGTTTAAAATTATTTTGGCAATATATATATATATATATATATGAAATTTATTATTTGCTTAATCAGATAGACCTATTTTAATTTTAGGATTATTAAACAAATGTGGTACTTATATAAATATACATACATTAGGTTATATGTGTACTTATACATCAATCATACTAATGTTTAAATGGTTTAAATATTGAAATTGGTTGTGCATTTAAATAGTATTGATTTTATTGATTAATGGCCAAACTATTTACCTTAGAGGATGAACGTTTTCTATTTATGTAATTATGTTTGTGTTCGATATTTAGCTCAATTGCATAATGTTTTAATTTCACATCTCTAAGATGTAAATAACATATTTAACCTGAGTGTTTTGTTTTGCTTGTATGTGTTAATGGGGCATTAGATGACCTAGGAGGTATATAGAGGCTGGGGTGTGAGTTTTATGGTCATGTTTTCTGTTTATGTTATGGAGTGTGTGTGATGTGTTTTATCGCCCTAAATGACCTTGTAGGCTCATGTTGTACTGTATTTTGTATATGGATATCTATAGTCAATTCTGGTTCTTGTGTTTGATTCTAGATTTGGGACTACCTGATTTTATACTTATGTTAGATTTGTGTGTGATCTATGAGCCTAGGGTAGGTTACCTAGATATGTAGTAGGGGGTGGCTTGCAATAAGCGTCGAGGCCCACAAGTGGCTGCCAGGATCACTTATTGTAAGTAATCTTAATCAAGTGAAAACCTAATATGTAATTAAGGGGTATTCAAATGAACTTAATAAGATGTGTTTCCTCACCCATGCTTGAGTGCTAGTATAGACTAAGATGGAGGATGAGATGATGCTTGCCACCTTGAGAGGTGTGTGTCTAGCATAGTTAATGGATTTGCCTGTATGAGAGGTCATTGATACCATGCATGGTCACTTGAGTGTCGGGGTCTAGAGAGACTACCAAGATGAGACTTAAGGGTTAGACATACATGATGACACCTTCCTATACATAGTCTAGTTAACCTACATGTGTCAGTTGCCTCTAGATTAGTGTCTTATCTATAACTATATTTTTTTCACCTTGAGTTAGAGAGATTTCAGAATCCCCTTGCTTAGTGGTTTTATCTTTCTTTGGTATTGGTTATCTGAGTGGGGTTTGTTGTTATCTCCTCAGCACGGTGGGGTAGACCTTTGTGGATCTACATGGACGGGTGGTAGTGATTGTTTTTACCATTTGAGATTCAACGTCCTAGTTCCAGTTCTTGATGGCACTTTTGCAGTTGGATTCTTTATGATTCTTCATTGGTGGATTGTTCTTATATTCATTCATTGTAATCTTGAATTAGAGTATCGCATGTGATACCTAATCTAGATATTGTACTATTATTGTTAGAGTGATTACTACATATCCTGGGACATGTGCAATGGATGTGAGTTATTGTAGGTTTCATGGATGTCCATGAGGATTGTAATTATTGATGTATGATGTAATTGTTATATCTATGATATGAAATCTTTTGTTGATGTTATTTAGTTGAGTTTCTTTCTTAAGTAATTCTACGTCATGGGACCCTCGAGTTTTGTAATCTATGTTGGTTGTTGTATTAATGTGAGTAAATGGTAATTGCTTCCGCATTGATGTTTATCTTGTTATGGAAACTTTAGAAAAATAAATTATTCATCAAACTTAGTAGCATGTTTTAGGTTAATCTCTCTTGGGGTCCCTAGTGGGGCACTACATTTGGTATCAGAGCAGAGTTTCTACACTGGGAACTCTGGGTATGTACACTCATTAGGTTTTGTATAGTTTAAACTTGAAACTAAACATAGACATACAACATTATTGTTTTCAGAGTATTGCTTTGTAGTTATGTTATCTTTTGTTTTTGTTTCGAGCTATGTTGTGAGATGTTTGGATCTCTGATTGTTGTAGGAATCATGCCTATGACTAGAGCTGCTAGAGGCTGTGGTAGAGGTCATTGTGGTAATTGTGGGAGGGGTAGACAACATAGCCCTTCTATGAGTGTTAGATAGGTTAGTCCTCATTAGTAGTCCAGAGATGAGTAGAGAGAGGAATGCCAGGTTGAGTCTGAAGAACCCAATATGAGATAGCTTTTGTAGGTGATTCTAAATCATCTTGGTCCTGAACAGGATGTTTCTAATCACTCTCAGAGAGAAGAGAGGGTAAGGGAGAGGTTTAGGAGTCCTCCAAGGAAGAACTTCATAGTGGATCCTACAGTTGTGGTAGCTAATCATATGAGGGATATGATGAGAGGACGCCCTAATCCCTTTGATGGGAAAGGTTCTCGCTTAGAGGCTAAGAAATGACTTATAGCTTTAGAGAAGAGTTTTTCTATGCATCCCTTTAGTAGAAATACTAAAGCTAGATATGCAGTGATGCAGTTTACTGATTTTGCAGAAGTTTGGTGGAAGATAGAAGAGGAGAAGTTAGGACTTCAGATGGATACTGTGACTTGGGAGTTTTTCCTCGAGAACTTCTGAGAGAACTTCCTGTCAAATTAGTGGAGGTGACAGAGAGTTGATGAAATCCATAACCTAAGATAGTTGACCTTGACAGTGGGAGAGTACGAATGTTGATTTTTTGAGCTCAAGCAATATGTTGACTTTGGACAAGATACAACTCTTTTGGTACAACACTTTGTGGGGAGGAAAATATAGCTTTGGGTCATGGTGGTCAAAGAGGTGTTCAGTCTAGTGGTTCTAGGGGGATTCAGTCTCTGAAGAGTGGGAGCTTTCAGAATTCTTCTACCTTTTCATGAGGTAATTAGGATCAGCATTAGAAGGGGTTCTCTTCCCCAGCTCAGGGCGGTGGCTCTCAGTCTAAGAACTTTCGTAATGCTTAGTATAGTAAGAGTAATTCTTATAGTCAACCTGCTTAGAGTGCTCAACAGAGTGTCAATAGAGATAGTTTTCAACAGTCTAGTGCTCCTGTAGTAGGGAGAGGTTTTAGTGGAGATTGTTACTCTTGTGGCCAATATGGTCATAAGGCAAATAATTGTCCTCAACATTCAACTCAATTTTTAGGATAGAGGCTAACAGCTTCTGAGCCCATGGTCGGTGATACAGGTAGATCTCTTAGGGATTTTGCAGTAGGGAATGATCCTCAGAGTTCAAACTCTAAGGCAGGGAAGGGTTTGAAGGGACCTACTCAGTGATCCTTGGATTAGTTATCAGTTCAATGCAACGAGATTCATGGAACTTATATCCCTACTTGTTTTCAGGCTTTCAAGAGTAAGCCTAATCCTAAGGGGGGTGGATGTAGTACCCACTGTTAGTTTTCTTTATGTTTTAGTTTCCATACTCTTTTAGGTTATTATTTCAGTTGATTGGCCAAATTCTTTTAGGCCACATTTCATGTGAGCAATTATTATTTCAGTGAATGATGATTCTGGATTATGATTATTATTTATTTATCATGTGATTGCATAGATTAGATGATGATATTATTATGATGCCATGTTTTATGCTTTATATGGTTTATGATGTTACTGACCCCATATTTGCATGTCTATGGTTATCATGTGTGTGTACCTTTTTGGTGTGTTTGTGTGGTAGAGGATGGAGGTGAAGTTACTTGCATTATCGAGATCCACACATCCGATCGTACCCCATCATCATCTGCTATATTTATATCAAAGATGTACATATTTTTTCTTATGATTCCATGTTTGCAGGTACATGGCATCATCTTCCCTAAATTGGCAGCAGTGAGCGTGCTCATAAATATTCATCTCAATGGTAAAGAGGGAGGTAACAGTCAGACCCAAAAACCTAACCTAAGCCTATTTGTCCTAAGATTGGACGAGTATCAGTTTGATTACCTTACTCAAATTTGTCTAGCTGACATGGATTCGTGGATCTCTTTCTTTGAGTATGTTTGGTTTTATTGTGTTTGTTTTCAGTTGATTTATTTCTTAAGTGGGTGATTCTCTGTGATTAATGATTTAATGATTATAGTTAAAATTTAATATTAATCATATATCTATATTTATTTGAGAAAATTAATTAAAATTCAAATATTTAAATAGTTGAATTTAATTAATTAATTAATTAATTAATTGAAATCATAGTTAATTATGCTTGTGTGGTTTATTAAATAATTAAATGTTTAATTGCATTGGTTTATGATACTTTAAATATTTAATCTATTTAATACAAATTTTAATTATTGCATGTGCATTAGTAATGTTGAAAAGTAAATTATTTTCAAAAAGATAACAACCTGTTTCAAAAAGTCAAAGTTGAGTTGTGTAAATAAAAGTTATTTTATTTTATTTAATTGCGAATTACTTTCAATTTATGATTGGAGTTGATTTAGGAGTTAACTGGCGAGTTTTCTTTAGGGTTTGCATGAAAGGGGGAAATTGAATCTCTATTAGGGGAATTGACATTCATTTTGAAAAGGAGTAAGGTTTTGGAGAAAATTGGAGAAAGCTTGGTATATTGGCATCTTGAGATTTTGGGTATTTTGTGATTGCTTGATATTTGTTGAAAGCTCTATTGTGCTTTTGGATCTTGGTGCTTGTATTCTTCGTGGACTAAGATCTGCAGGTTGAATCCATACTGGGAGGAATCTGGTGTCTACAGATCTTCAAGGTTTCAATTTCAGTTTTTTGCATTGGATATAAGGTAGGGTTTGCAAATCTTTCTTTTAGTTTCTATTTTGCATTTATTTGGTTTTCCCTATTTGAGAAATTTCTATATGTCTCAATAGATAGATTGGGTGTTTTTATTATTTTGGGTATTTAGAAAAACCCTAGATCGGTTGATTTCTTATTTTTATTGAAACTTGGCACATCAAGGTTATGCTGACAAAATTTTATTAGAAAATTCCTACCAGATCTCCTAGAAAATGAAAAAATCAAACCTAGACTATAGTTAGACTATTATGCTTGGTTAAATAATTGCTTGAGAAAAAGAAATTCAATCCTAGATGAAAAGAAACAATTCTGGTTTAAAAAAAAATACTTTATGGAAAAAGTATAGAAAAAAAATAATTCACACAGTAAAAAATGAAAGTCTAGAAAAAGACAAAAAAAAATAGTAAAAATCAAATGCATGACTTTGGTTAATGTGTTGTTATTTTTCTTTAAAAAAAAATAAGTTCATCCTTTGTTTTTCGTAAATTTAGAAATTAAATTTTTAAAAAATGTATATAGAAATAAACTTTAAAAATTGTTTGCTTTTGAAAAAGTTATGTTTTTAAAAAAATTAAATAAAAAAAATAAAAATATTTAATATGATTTTGGGGGTGGGGGCCACCATGTCCCCCAACCCCATTGCCACGCGTGTACTGCCTACGTAGCATACAGTAATGTCGTCGGTAGTACCCTGCATGCACATGGACCATGTGAGCTAAGGCACAAGCAGGGAAGGGTGGTGGGACCGCTTCCCCACTCTCTCCCTTTTACCTTTTTTTATTTTTTTTATTTTGATAAATATTATTTTTTTAAAAAAGCAAAAATTAAATATTGTTTTTTTCTAAAAATATTTATGTAGTGTTTTAATAAATTAATTAATATTAATTTTTCTTTAAAGTTATTTATTATTTAATTTTATGGTATATTTTTATTTTAAATTGAATAAAATTCATATATTAAGATTTTGTTTAATTTAATAAACTTTTATTTAAAGTGATTTATTAGTTGGTTTAATATATAAAATTTATTATTCGCTTAATCAGATAGACCTATTTTATTTTCAGGATTATTAAACAAATGTGGTACTTATATAAATATACATACATTAGGTTATATGTGTACTTATACATCAATCATACTAATTGTTAAATGGTTCAAATATTGAAATTGGTTATGCATTTAAATAGTATTGATTTTATTGATTAATGGCAGGACTGTTTACCTTAGACGATGAAAGTTTCCTATTTATGGAATTATGTTTGCGTTCGATATTTAACTCAATTGCATAATGTTTTAATTTCATATCTCTAAGATGTAAATAACATATTTACCCTGAATGTTTTATTTTGCTTGTATGTGTTAATGGGGCATTAGATGACCTAGGAGGTATACAGAGGTTGGGGTGTGAGTTTTATAGTCACATTTTCTATTTATGTTATGGCATGTGTGTGATGTGTTTTATCACCCTAAATGACCTTGTAGGCTCATGTTGTACTAAATTCTGTATATGGATATTTGTAGTTAATTTTGGTTCTTGTGTTTGATTCTAGATTTGGGACTACTTGATTTTATACTTATGTTAGATCTGTGTGTGATCTATGAGCCTAGGGTAGGTTACCTAGATATGTAGTAGGGGGTGGCTTGCAATAAGCGCTGGGGCCCACAAGTGGTTGCTAGGATCACTTATTGTAAGTAATCTTAATCAAGTGAAAACCTAATATGTAATTAAGGGGTATTTAAATGAACTTAATAAGATGTGTTTCCTCACTCATGTTTGAGTGCTAGTATAGACTAAGATGGAGGATGAGATGATGCTTGCCACTTTGAGAGGTGTGTGTCTGGCATGGTTAATGGCTTTGTTTGTATGAGAGGTCATTGATACCATGTATGGTCACTTGAGTGCTAGGGTCTAGAGAGACTACCGGGATGAGACTTAAGGGTTAAACGTACATGATGACACCTTCCTATACATAGTCTAGTTAACCTATATGTGTTGGTTGCCTCTGGATTAGTGAGTCTTACCTATCACTATATTTTGTTCACCTTGATTTAGAGATCTTTTAGGATCCCCTTTCTTAGTGGTTTTATCTTTCTTTGGTATTGGTTATCCTAGTGGGGTCTATTGTTATCCCCTCAGCACGGTGGGGTAGACCTTTGTGGATCTACATGGATGAGTGGTAGTGTTTTTTTTACCATTTGAGATTCGACGTCCTGGTTCTAGTGCTTGATGGCACTTCTGCAGTTAGATTCTTTAGGAGTTTTCATTGGTGGATTGTTCTTATATTCATTCATTGTAATCTTGTATTAGAGTATCACATGTGATACCTAATCTGGATGTTGTACTATTATTGTTAGAGTGATTACTACATACCCTGCGATATGTGTAGTGGATGTGAGTTATTGTAGGTTTCATGGATGTCCATGAGGATTGTAATTATTAATGTATGATGTAATTGTTATATGTATGATATTGAATCTTTTGTTGATGTTATTTAGTTGAGTTTCTTTCTTAAGTAATTCTATGTCATGGGACCCTCGAGTTTTGTAATTTATGTTGGTTTTTGTATTAATGTGAGTAAATGGTAATTGCTTTCGCATTGATATTTATCTTGTTATGTGAAATTTAGAAAAAAAAAATTCATCAAACTTAGTAGCATGTTTTAGGTTGATCTCTCTTGGGTTCCCTGGCGGGGTGTTACAACATCCTCCTCCACCTCACTTTGTATTTTCTTCCCCAACCAAAATTATATCTACCTTCAAAGTTACCTCAAAATCATATCTCTCTAGTCAGTTACATTAATAGGTTTTATGCCTCTAAAATTTCTTGATAACTTCCTCCAATATCTTCTAAAACATGCCTCTATTAGCATTTCTTTCTTTCATTCCTTTGTGCATCCATCTTCTCTTTCATGTTCTCCTCCTTTTTTTGACCTCTACTAGTCACATTTTTTTTGGTTTTCCCCTCCTATTTTTACCTACCTATTGGATGATTCCATTCCAAATTAGAACAAGCAAAGAAATTAAAAAAATGACAACTCAAACAAGAGAAAAAAGAAAAGCATATTCACAAACAAAAATTCTCATTAGCAAGATGAGTTTACTAGTCTAATGTAAAATCTCTCTCTCTCTCTCTCTCTCTCTCTCTCATTATTTATTTTAATCTTCATCAAATTCTCTTTCCTTTTCTATGCATATTGACATCTCAAAACCCCCCCACAACTAGAATACCACACTTTCATAATGGAAAGTTGGCCTTAGTCTTTTACTTCATCCATTCCTTCTATCCTTTAAAATTTAATGCCTACAGAATAGGGCCATAACATAGAACATACCTGCCACTAATTTCTTCTCTACTTCCTCATTTCTCTTTTACCAACTGTGCATTCCCCTATCATGTTATATTAAATTGAAATGTCTTTTTTAGTATATTGCTCTCTTTGACCATGTGATGCCTAATAGTATGTGTGTAGGGATGTGACAACAAAATGTGTATAAGTAGGTAACATATGAATGTGATATGCTTGTATACAAAGAATATAAAATACTTTTTATTGAGTTTTTTGGTTCTTATTACTGTACTTATTTATTTTAATTGTGTTTGGTGTGTGCGATCACATACTTCTAAGTGTTGATATGTGCTTCATCACGTGTTCATCCAATTAAATTAATTATATAATAACTATTATATATTTATTTATGACCATTTGGAGTCTAGAAAGAATAGATATGTGAAATAGAGTAAAAACATAAAGAGATTAAAATAGAAATAAAATAACTTGTATTAATCATGATTATAACCATAAGTGGTGGTGTTTGAGGTAATTAGATTATAGAGAGTGAAGGAGAACATGACATTCAAGTGTTGAAGGGGTTAAGTGTAACACATAGTGAGAGTTTAGGGACAATCGGTTAACTACATGCCCATAACAAATCATTATTGTGATACTAAGCCAAAGTCAAGTAGGTGGTATTTTTCATTGTGTCAAATTATGAGATGTTTTATAAGGATTCAACCATATGATTTTGGATTAAATATCACAACTACATACACAACCAAGTCTTGATAAAACTTTGCATATTTAAACAAAAGTATCAAGAAAGAGTTGACTAAAAAATCACATTAATGAATTTTGATAAAACATCACATAGTTTAACAAAAGTATTAATTGTGAATAATAAACAAGAGGAAAAAATGTAAAATAGACACGTTTTTATTGCTATAATCATATTGAAATGACCACCCCAATATTTACTTTTGTTAAAGTTATATTCTTAATATATATAAATATATTTGGACTATACTTGAATAATGCTCAACATAAACCGCCAACCCATTACAATGAATGTACGATTGTTTAATAAGAACCCACTCCAATATCAAAAGCCAACATGTTGATTACAACATACTGATAAGTGATAACCTAAATTGATCCCTTAGATGATTGGATAAGAAAGCTGAAAAGCCTATGAATATATTTAAAAAAAGAAGAAAAACATGCTATTAATATATAAGCATTATCTATTGGAAGAGTATCTCAAGGAGATCTAACATGGTGTGTCATGATTATAATAAAGTAGAATTATATATGAAACACGCCATGATTAAAATAAAGTGGAATTTTATATCAAATCAACTGAGAGGACCAAATGTGTCGACAGATTGTACTGAAGTGACAAATGAGAATTTCATTTGTAGAGCACAAGCATAATTTTATCTCTGTCCACTTTGAGATTTATTCCAATCACTCTTTATCATGTTTAGATTTTTTCATCCAAAAGGAAATAAAGCAAGTTTTGTGCGACCTTAAATCTTGATGGTCAATTCTCTCAACTCCTGTAACCCACTGAAACAACACTAAAATGAGACAAAATGAGAAGAAAAAGTGCTTCGACACCAATAATATGCTAACATACAAAAAATAATATCAACTTTTTAGGTAAAATGCCTAATCACCGAAACAATACAAGCATCATGCAGACCCATAACAAAAGAGAATAGATTGATTTGTTTCTTTATTCTTAAGAATTTATTTCCATCATGCTATGATGGGAATTCTTTTTCTATTGTCCTTGTATTTCACTGTGTGTTAGAAACGAAGATTGTACTAGAGAATAAACAAAGTGTAGAATGCTTTTCAGAATTGAGATCTGATGTGGGGTCTCGTTGCTTAACCAGCCATGAAAACAGTCAACAAATAATGGTGAACATGTACTGTGATTATGACAAAAGAGCAAAAGCAAATAGAGAACATCAGAGACATATTGAAAGATTTTGGTGCTTTCCATTAGTAAAGCATTATGGTGGAGTTAGTGGAGGAGAAGAGAAGAGAAAAGGAGTGAATTGCATTGGGTAGGCCAAATGAATTCCTGTGAAGTCCACCTAATAAGTGGGTGAGAGAAATTGCAAATCATGAACTATTAACATATGTGAATTGATTATGAAGATTGAATTAGATACCGTGGAGATTAAATTGGATAAGTATTGGACTTTGAGATATGATGAAAGGGAAAAGTTGGGAAAACTTTGGAAAAATTGGTTTGACATGTGAAGGGTGGTCATGGGTCACTTTCTGTGCCAGCAAAATTACTGGTTTTGTATAGAAAAAGGTAACTATATGGACTTAGGTGTGCTTATTATGACCTATCACCAACACCATTAATCACACTGTGGTGGAAATCTACCTGGTGAAAATGAAAATGTCTCTGTTTTTCTACAGTTTTCTACTCTATGAGTGCCGTGCTGGCCATAATGGTGAGCAGTGATTGTATACCGTGTTGTCTGTTTGACCCTGCAATGCCCTTGCATGCACGTCTCTGACTGTGTCCTCTGTCATTTGTGATTTCTTATTAGTTTTAATGTAGTTAAAAAGATTATAGATTTTTGATATTAATGTTTAAAAAGATCTAAGTTTGAAATTTTTATAATTATTTTATTTAGAGTCATTTAAAAAGATTTAAAGTTTAAGTTTTGTATAATTTTGTATAATTGTTTATTTGGTTTTTTTATAAAGTTAAGTACAATTGGAAAGGATGAAGGCATGAGTTATAGAAAGCCATTTACCAAGGTTCAAACTAGCAAAGGCTCGTTTAGTTCTAGGGTCAGCCTTTGAGTGAATTTGAGGTATAATTTGGATAGGTTCCCTAGTCAATATGAAGTCACCAACACGTGGTTTAGATAGGCTAAAAAAAATCAAGCTTATATTCAAGAGAGAAAGCAACTAAACGATGGAGGCATAGATTAGAAGAATGGGTCATCAAACCACCACACACATCATTTACATACCACATACAAAAAGAAGAATAGACTAAAGAAGAAAGGGCTGCAAATAGAACGCACACAAAGAAGAAAGGAGAAGAAAGAGAGACACTCTCTAATGGACGCAGCCTAAAGCCCATCTAGAGACACCCCAAATAAATAGTCCCACAAGATGAATTTGTGATAGACTAAAAAATGTCTTCATTATTGCTATGAAAAATGTTCATGGAAGCATAGTTGTTGTTGACACATGACAACTTAAACATATCCCAAGCCACCTACTCAAATAAAAATTGATGCCAAGTCTCCCTGAAATAGTGTTGGGATTGATGGTTTCAATCTTCCATATTAATCTAGTTAAACAAAATATATTTTTTAATATTAGTAGTTAAAGAGATTTGAGATTTTAAGTTTTATAATTGATACTTTTAAGATTTTCTATCAAATCTATAATTTTATAATTTATAATTGATCTAGGTAGGTTCATTTGCAATGGTAGCTACTCAATAAATGTCAACAAACTAAGAGTCCATTAGTGATTTATATTTGATTTAAAAAATAAACTATAATAATAAAAAAATACTATGTGATTTTTTGTCTATTATTTAGATGATAATTATTATTGTCTATAATTGTAATAATGGTTGTTTATTATTTTGTGATTAATATTTGTATAATATTTAATAATAAATAATTGGTTATGAACATATATGTTTATTTGTTTGTCTTATTTTTCTATTATTTTAAACATGTTAATTCAAGTTCATTTAAAGAGTAATTATATATAATTAGAGAGAGTTTAAGATTATAATAATATTTTTTATATTGAAAGAGATACTAATAAAAATACAATTATAAATTTGATTGAAATTTTATCAACATTTATATTCAAAATCTAAAAAAAGACAAGAACAAAATGATAGATTTAGTATATTAATAAATTTTGTATTAATATAAATTAAATTTGTATAAAAAATACTAATAGAAATAATTTGGATTTTTTTTTCTACTTAGTTACTCAATTTTGTAGTAAATAAAGAATTACTTTATATTTTTAATTTATTTTTAAATTATAAGAAATGGTTTAATAATTATTAAAAATTAATTCATAATCTTTTTTTAAATTTGTTATTTCTAGAAAATTTGTATCTTAGATCTTTTGTCTTAGTTTAAGAATTGCAGATATCAATTCTATTAAAATAATCAAAGATGAATCTAATCTCATTCTTTAAAACTTTAAACCTCTCTTTCAACAAAGCCTCTAGGTCAATAATTTCTTTATAAACTATTCAACTTCACTCAAGACATAAAAAAAATATTAAATAAAGTCTTCCCTTTACTTATATATTACGCTTATCTAAATTACTTTAAATACTTTGTATACAAAATTGGCTACACAATATAGTCAAGAGACTTTACCTCATTAATCTATTGCAATAAATAAACATTTCCACACAACTTCTCAACCTCCCCGCAAAGCATAGAATTAAAAAGAAGCCAAGCCTAACTCAACTAGTGGGCCACTAACATTCTGACACAAATACATGTTTACTGACTTCAAACCTATAAATAGGCAAAAACTAGAGTTGCCCATGACTCTTTTTCCAACTGAAATATAATTTTCTATTAAAAATAAAGATAATGAATTTGTAAGGTTAGCTTTAGTTATAAATAAAAATGGTGGGAGAAGGTTCGTGGCAATGTTAGGTCAGAGTTCTGTCAGTCACTTTCAGAAGACAAATACATTAGAAAGCACGGAAGGCACAAATCCATGAGTGGACAGGCATCAGAATCATGGCCCCTCTAAAGCTAAAAACAATCACACATCTCAACATCTATAATAATAACACCTCCTCCACTTTCCACCTCACAACACAAAACAAGATAAACGTCTCTCCACCCAAGACCAAATCTGTCTGCCTGTCATACATCAGTGATGGATACACATAGGTATACAATTTCTATATTTATAGACAAAAGCAGATCACACAGATCACAGATCACTGCAATTTTCTCTAATGTATGAGAAAAATATATATATATATATACATATTCACATACTCACTTTGTGTCCCAAATATTAATCAAGTTTATCAGAGTTCCATAGGAAAGAACATGGAGTTTTTGGATATGATACTTAGAGAAGAAGAAGCCCAAGAAACCCAACAAGAAATAGATGAAGAAGTTGCAGTTATGATGGAGAGACTGGAGGAAGAAATCTTAGTTGATCATCCATTATCAACATTATCTTCTTCTTCTTACTGTTCTTCTTATTCTTGTGCTAATTGTTGTGTTCAGAGTGATTCAGCTTTTTCCATGAGTAGTAGCAGTTCTAGGCTTTCAAGCCCATTGGACTGTGAGTTAAAATGCAGATGCCATGAGAAAAATGGTGGTGGGCTTAATGGGTATGCTTTTGATGAGTTAGGTTATCTGCTAGGGGCCTCTGATGAGGAGCTTGGCTTGCCTACTGATAATACTAACACTAATAATAACTATATTGGAGCTTTAGGAGAGAGTATTTTGGCTTCTGCTAATAGTACCTTGGGTCTTAATACAGAGGTTGGGGATTTAGATATGTGGGAAATGGGTTCGGGTGAGTATTGCAGTCAGTCTTATTATGGTGATGATTATTATAGTTTTGCAGATATTATGACTGATATTGATACAGAGCTTACATTGTAAAGTACTGTGGACTATACGCTGCAACATGTTATGGGCAAAAGTTCCTTGAAACAAATAAAGTCAAGATGTACAAGCTTCTGATGTGAACTGTGAATTTGTTTTTATTATCCATCATTAGAAATTGCTAGAAAACTGAAAGTATTAAAGTATTAATAAAATTGTCCATAAATGATTAACTACTTGAATTGTAAAATTTGCCTGTTGTAAAGAAATGTTTTGAAGTACAAGCATTTCATATAGCAGTGTTTTATGTGTACAGATAAATCTGAAAGTTTATATAGAATTAAATGTACATGGACAAAGAAGCTTTAATGGGTATTTGAAGGTCGATTCTCTCCTGTTATTTTAGTAGTGTCAGGTTTTTTTTTAATCAATATCTAATCTGCACATGATTTCTTCCATTTGCAAATTTAGTCAATGTTTTACAATTAATATAATTTTTTTGGAGAAGTTTCGGTAGCGCATAGTGAAGATTCTTTTTAACAAGAGCTCCTCATTTGTTCATAAAAAATGTAGGCACACAGAAAATAAAAATGTGGAAGAAAGCCCAATTAAATTGAATAGAGGAAACCATATCTGTTGGTAACCTGCGTTTCCAATAATTCTCATTCAGAAAGATACTTTTCCTTTCATATTTGACATACCCAAGAAATCTTTCAGAGTTTTGTTTTAAGCCTAAAATAACATATCTAGTACAATTTATAGGTTTTTTTTATATTATAAACTTGACTTGACTTAAATAATATGTAAAGAAATAATAGGTTTATTTCATAGTGTGATAGTTAAGTGGTGGTGTTGTTGTTTTAGTACTCGAGATTTATCTACTGCCTATGTTCCATACTTTCGCCTGGCTGGTGTGCTTACAGGCTTTGTGCCCAAACTGGACTAATGTACTCACGGGTCTGAATTGTTGGGCATTCATGCCAAAGTACGTGCCAAAGTACATGGATTTGAATTGTTGGGCCTTCCCTACATTGAATGAATGCTAAGGGTTCCATTTATTCTCGTGAGAGATGAGTTCTCGTGAATCACTACTTATGAAACATGGGTCAATAAGTTTGGCTCAAAAACTACATAGTTGAATTTTAAGAGCAATATCAAAATTTAACTTGATGTAGAAAATACCTCCTACTTATCAAAATTGTTTGTACTTAAAATTACATATTTAATTAAATAAGTACAATAATTTATATAAGATGGATTAATATTTATAATAAAAATAAATACTATACTTTTAATGTTAGACATTTTCCTACTTTTGCTATGGGCAGGGGTCATGCTCCCACTGTGGAGATGGGTCCATGGGATTTTTTTGGTGTGGTTAAGAGTCTCAATGTTGAGGCTTTTGATTGAGCCTCAAAACAAAGGTCCATTATTTTATTTGGGCATGTTGAAATTGGTGGCTCTTTGAGGCTGTGGAGTTGCATCTAGGGGCTTATTATATGCATTCTCATGAGGTTGAAGGCTCTTTGCTTGGTTTGAAATGTAGGCTTCTCGTCTCTTCTATATGTTCTTCATTTATGACCTCCCTTAATTAAATATCTTCTAGTACCCTACATTTCCCAATAATTCCTATTTTGTCACATATAAAGCTGAATTACTTCTAAAAGACATTTTTCCTTTCATATTAGACATGCCTAAGAAATCTTTCTATTTTTTTTCTAGGACTAAAAAAAATATATTTACTACATTTTATAGATTTTTCACATAAATTTGTCTTGAATAAACATGTAGAAAAATATATTGTCTCTACTTAAAATTATATAAACTAATTAAATATGTACAATAATTTAGATAAAATGGGTTAATTTTGATAATCAAAATAAATATTATAATTAATGTTCACATTTTTCTATTTTTGTTATAAGGGGGATTATATGTACATCATCCTTGCATAATTCTCTAAGCATTAAGTAGGTTAGCATATCTTGTAGAAATAATGAAATTGCATATTAAAGAGACCAATATTAATATTCTTAAATTAGGTCTTCTAATAACAAGGTTTGGATTGGTAGGAGAAACTTGTAATACAATTCTAGAATGCAACAAATTCAACAAAGAGGGAGAGTCAAGTGATCAAAAGCCAAGATAGTCAAATGACATCACAAGGATCAAAAGCTAGGATCTAGTCAAATGATTATCATTAGCGTCATTCCACCAAGTGGCAACACCTTTATGAAGTGAGAGAGAACAATCTATTGCTAGATGACTCTACACAGGCTGATGATGACCCCCCTTGGGATGATGATCCTACTATAGATTTGGCCTCCTTAGATCGAGTGGTCCTAAATCTACCTCTTGTTGTTGGTGTGGTCCCCTCTAACAGCATGGATACTTCTTTGACTAATGCTCTTTCTTAGCTCCAACCCTTGGTTGATGATGTGCAACCTTGCCAACACTCTACTCCTTGTATTGACAATCTTACAAAGAGGTTTCCACCACTTTCCCCTTTTTATGTGGAGCCTAGTGATAGTATCAATTGGAAGATTGTATGATGGCATAAAAAAAATTATTCTTTAGTCTCTCATTCTCCTCTCCATGTTGTGGGTGAGTTGTCCACCCACACTCTTGATGTGGGTTACTAGCTATTCTATACTAGTGTGTTGTTAATGGTTTTTTTTTTACCTTTCTATAAATCATGATTTTGATTTATCTTTGTAAGGGCCAACACTCTTGTTTATGTTGTTATTGATCTCTTTTGACACCTTTTGGTTGTGGTTGTATTAGGGACAATACCCTTGTTTTTCTATAGATAATATCAAAAACAAAGTGGAAGAGTAGCAAATCAAGATCATTATTCCTTTCTCCAATTGATTGTCCATTTTCCTTTAAATTTTAGCCACTTTTTATGCTCAAGGATGTTGGGAGGTTGGCTAATGAAAAAATAATTAACATTATTGATTGATTCTCTTCACACTTTAAGCCCTAATGAACTTGATGATCCCCTAATTGACACTAAACATGTATATCAAGCACAACTAAATTACATTACCTACAAGATGGACTTCATACAACTACAACTACAAGGGTTTCTAGATGTACTTATATTGCCAACACATTCCTTGACATCTTTGAAACCTTTGTATGAAAAATAAAATAATTACAAATAAATTATAGAAAATGAATTTGGATTTGTGAATTTTAAAAGTTTTTTCTAAGACCAGAGAATAGAGGGAGAATGTTCTAGTGATTTTCATGGATTATAGAGTCATATATCATGAACAAATTCTCAATGGTTAGCTAATACACTATCACCTTGTAATGGTGTGACCTCCAAAATCTTGCAACACAATTATAGGTAATCCATATGTAAATATAACAATCTCACTTTAGTGAAAACCATTTATTCTATTCTTTGAATAAAAAGATGTTAGTGCAATTATTTAATTTAATTTCACTTAGGCTTATTAATCCTAATTAGTCGTCCATACATGTATGACACTTGTTCATGCAATTTGTCATCATTTAGGAGCTTTTTAGTAGATGTGCTGATTTCATTTTGACATGTTTCCCTAGGTTTGTGGGAGGCAACTCGCCACCACTCATTGAGTGTTGGAGTCGACTTTTGATTCGACCCAATCACTCCTCCTATATGTATCTTGTTTCTCCAATGAATCAAAGGTTGACTTTTCTCATTGTGATTTTGTGCTTCATTTTATCACTTATAGATCCTCGATTTTTATAAAAGAAAATACAGAAAATAGTTCACTATAACAAATGTACAAGAAGAATTTGACAATCCTTAATTATTTCATCCAAAGAGAATTACATATTGGAGACGATAATGATGTAATATGTTATTCATATGATCACAATGCAATAGTAAAAACAATCGTATGATCTAATGACTTACATACATAAACCTTTACCCACTAACAAACCTAAGAGAAATTTTATAGCTTTTTCCAATACTCTATAGTTTCAGACCCCTAAAAGAGAGAATGCACCCAAATTGACTTCCTCTGATTTGTAACAAATTGGCATTCTCATTCTTAAGTAAAGTTTATTTTCAATGCTAATTTTCAATCATGCATTTACCTTTTACCTACATGTAAAAATATTTTCCCAAGTTAATTTTTTTTTTTAATATTAGATAAATACCCATTTCAGTAAAAGTGATATAATACATTTTACCATACATTTTGACCATGAAATCTGTCATTTTGATCTCTACAATTATTGTTACATTTTTTCAAACAATTGTCCAAGAACAAATCCTTTTTGTGCATTTTTCTTGTAACTATTTGGCTTTATGTTGACACTTTTTTCATCTTGAAAAAGCATCTCATATACTAAGCATGGTCTATACAAGTAAATAAAAAATGATGGGGTATCAGGTTTTATATTTCTATTAGAAAGCCTTGTCCACCATCGATAATGCAAGGACATTAATGAAAATTGTTTATCATTTTTTCATTTTTAAAGACCTTTCACAACATTGATGGATGTTTTAAGAACTACTTAGATACATTTTTTATTAAATAAATTAATTTAATAAATTACATAATAGGAGACAATTAAATTATTGCTAGAAATTGATTAGAAAAATAGAAATTAAATATAAATCTAAACAACTCAAAGACTCAACTAAAAAAAATATCTCTATGTGAGCCATGGAATTATAGACACCATCTAGTTTAATCTTATGCAATGTTGAAATAGCTTGGACATATAAAATTATAGTTGTGATATCTAAGCATGTATAAGTATAACAACTCAATAAGAGTTTATAAAAGGTTTTCATAGATCTTGAACTTTAGCATTGGCTGGAGCTGTTTTGCACATACGATGAAGTTGTAGTAGTTGGAACTTGATCCTATTCAAGTGATAAATATGATCTTGAATTGTTCTTTGGATCCATCTTGCAATAGAGAACATAAAAAATACACTGGTCTGAAATTTGATATGAGAGTATAATCTTAGCATTTCAGCTCCTTAATGAATATCATGGCATGGAAACACAACAATACATTTCTTTTTATATATTAATTAAAATGATATGTTGCATAGAATCAACAACAATGTTCTAAAAACTCAAGCCCAAAATTGCCTCGTTTCCAAAATATATGTTTTCAAATTTCATTTTGATAACAAAATGAACTTTTATCTTATTGTATTAATATACATTTCAATTTGTCATCCTATGTTTTAAGGGAAAGATATGTAAGAGACAGATATATTTCTTTTAGTAGATAAAAACCAAACTTATGCTTTGACAAGTACAAATCTTTGGAAAAGTTACATTTTAAAGAGATACAAAGTTTCATATTTAGATTAATAGAGACCAAGGATTTTACAAAGATGATGAACCCTTTGAATCTATTGTCTAAACCAAAATTTCTCTTAATGTTTAATCAATCCCACTCGATAGAAAAAAATCCACAAACCCTCGAACTACTAGACTCTTTCATGAGTGTAATGACATTTAAATTATTTATGGGAAGCATTTGTAGGCCAAAACACTAAGGACGTTAACTTTGAAAATTATTCAAGTGGGGGTTTTAAAATTATTATTGGCAGTTAAAATATTGAAAAACCACTAGAATTGATGCTATTGTGGGTCATTTTCAACTGTGTAGAAGTGTTTTTATGATGACTAGCAGCCCAAAAATGTTTCAAACATCATTATTTAAACTATTTCTATGGCATGATAATAGTTACATGAAACTTGTAGGATGTTATATTTGATAGTTTTGAACTTTGAAACAACTCAAAAACCTTAGTTAAAGTTCATGCACATGATGGAAGATGTTTTTGATATAAAAAGTAGCAAAAACTAGGTTGTTGTCCCTTTTACAACTAGCCCAGCAAGATAATAGTTAAGATTATTCTAGAGGCACATTATTAACACTTTAACTATATAAAAACTATTCAAACAAAAAGTATAATGGACAATATTGATTATAGGTCATCTATACTAACATAGCTACTAATAGTCTTAAAACCACTCAGTAGAGAACTAAAAAACACCCAAGGCACCGCCAACTTTCAACTCATTTGATTTTGCACCTAGATTGGTATAGCATATTTGCCTAATCTTCAATTAGGAACGTAAAAAGTTCCTTATAATTCCCCTCCTTGTTAGAATTAGGACCCATCATCTTCTTTTGCAACATACAAATTGTCGTAGTTGAGTTGTGCATCACCCTTAAACTAAATCTAGAGATATTAGCAATCTTCTTGTCCAGCTCCTCCACATTGGCCTTCAACTTGCCTAACTCCCCGGGCACCATATTGCAACTAGCATAGGTCCCAGACTGAGTAGTTTTATAGGTCCCTGTCGCATTGTCCTCCTCCTTTGGCATCATATCCTTAGTGAGGCTAATAGGCCCCAACTTGAGGCTTTTGTATTTACATGGGTGGAAGAATTGGCTATCTTATAACTACCCTCCATCTCTATTTAAACCACCCTCCTCTATCTCCTCATCTCTACTCTTGTCCTCATTCTCTTCATTGCCTTGGTCTCCCATATCATTAGAGTTAAGCTCCACCATCTCTTTCATTTTTCCCTTGCCAGCAAACTGGGTGGAAATTCTACAGGAGCACCTAGAGGTACTTGCCTCCTTCGTGGCTTCATCTCCCCACCTCTTAGATTGTAAATATGGATTTTTAGCCCCAACTTTACCTTTTTTCTTAGATGGGCCCTTCCTTTTCCTTTCAACAGAATCCTTCTTGACAGTCCTATGAGTAGGGGTTTCAACAAACACATGAACAAACAAAAACTAGCCAAAGCTATTTTTATCACTCATAAATAAGCTATTACAATCATGGTTGAGATTTTTCCCTCTCAAACAATGATGATGTGTATGCCACTTAAAACCAATAAAATGTAATCATTCATACCTCCATTTTGCATGCAAAAATGTAATTTGAAACCCAACAAATTTTCTAAATAATAAAGTTTCTTATGGGAAGAGCTAGGAAACACACTTTTAAAACCATTACTTATGCCCTTAAAAATATTTAAAACACTTAGAAATATTTCAAGTTTTCAAAATTAGAATCATGAGAAAACCAAAAACTTTAATACTGTGTAGGAAAATGATAAAATTGATGCCACAAGCACAAACAAACATCTTGCGAAAACAAAAAATTGTAAAGTGATGCTATATTTGATTTAGATTCTTGTTTTCTATTCAAACCTTCACAATGAATCAATTTTTAGAATTTCCTTTATAAATAAGGCTTTTCTACAAGCCATTTAACAAATTTTTGGTTCAAATTCTTAAACTTCTTTGATCTTCATAATACTAAAACTGGATGCCATTGATGACCAAAACAAAAACAAAAACAAAAACCTGGATAGTGATTAGAATAGAAAAAATCACACTTTTTTGGAAAAAAATTGCCAATAGAACTTTCCTGGGAGCCACAAAATCAATTTGGTATACTCATGATTCATCTGAAACTTCTACCAACTGGATTTTAAAGATGAGCTATAGTTTATAAAATTTTAATGTCAAACTAACAAACTACCACGAAACTTAGAATAAGATTTTGTCACCGATTGAAAGGTCATAATGCATTATGAATTGGAAAAATATAAGTACTAATAGTGGCTTTTGTTGGGGACATATTCTTCATAAAAGCATAGCAAAATTCCAGAAGTCTCCAAGATGTAGACCATGCACCTAGTCCATTTGGCACTTTATAGTTGCTCCATTGCATTGGACTAAATTCTCTTATTTCAAATGTTTTTTTGATCCCCAAAAGAAATACCGATGTTTATCTATGTCATAAGCCTTATTCTCTGATTGTTGATCTAGATCTAATCTAAAAACACGATCATAATATGCCCTCTCTATATTCATTACTTTCAATGTTTTTTCACTCATATGAACCTTCTGATCAGGCACTAACCGAAAAATATCACCATTTGATATGCATATAATAAATTTGTGAAACATATCATTCCAATCTTTTCCATGCATTACAATAACAAATTTATGACAATAAAAAAAACTAGATAGGATTTGTCAAGATGATTGTATAAATAAAAGATTTCACATATTCCATGAGATAATTGATATCTGGAATGATGAACTCATCTTTTGTTTGCACATTAAAAATTAAACATTTATGGGCACTATTTTCAGTTAACATATCGGTAAACAGTTGCTCAGATTTATTAAAATCATAGCTCAAATCCAAGTCCAATAAATTAGTTTGAGTTTTGTCTCATATACAATAGGCAACCATTTTGTTTGATGAACAAAACAAATGCTCATAGATAGGAATATTTCCCAACTAATTTGCATCATACTAACATTGACCTTGATCTACCCATCAATTCCTCATTTAAGACAAATACATCACTTCTATTGTGAAAATGCTGATCCATAGCCTATATGTTCATTCTTGTGTAGCTTGTTCAATTTTAAATGAACATTTTTCTTCATTAGCAATTACATTAGTATACTCTTCACGTGAGGCATAAAATTCTATACCCACTCCAGAATAATAATAATCAGCAGACAATATAATCGAGTTTATTGTTATCATAATCAACAAGATGAAAAAAATCAGTACTACCTAAACCATGCCAAGTATTCACAGACTAAATGTCTAATGTCCACCTTCACTGGCATTATCACTAATATATAATGGGATTTTTGTGATATTTTGATCATCACCAAAGGCACTTATCTCACAAGTCGATTCACTGCATCGAACACTTGAGCACATCTCTATTGCTTTACTAGTAGAATTGATACAAAGGCACAACTTTATTGACATTGTCTTCACACCTTGCATCTAAAGTGTAATATCTAGAATCTCGACCTGCATATGCTTCATCTATGGGCTGATCACAAGCATCACTTTCATCACTACAAGGCGTATCTTCAAACTCTGTCATATTCTCTTCATCCACATGTGACAGAGACATTATTTTTCTCACATAAGGAATATGACATTTGGAAACTCAAAGCTAAAGTTCAAGTGCAATTTTCTTGCGTGAAAAATCATCTACTTTAAAGTTATTAGTGGAGAACGTCTTTCCTTTGTTTCTACCCTCTCTGCCAAATGCACATTCTGTCATAAGTTGGAAACCAGTAAATATACTTTTTGGTTATGTAAAATTTTGGCAAACAATTCTATCCTCTATTTCTGTTATATTTAACAAAAATCTAAGCTGGAAATTAACAGTGCTAGGATTGCATTGCTTTCAAAATGTGCTATCAGAATCTTTTCATCAATGTATTTTGTTATATATTTGGATGCTAAGATGCAAAGTTATTTTTTCTATTGCTTTCCCTCGTACAAAGTAATTATGCAAGGTTTATTTTCTTGTATTATTTTACACCTGTCCTTTTTAGCTAAAATCTTGAAAGAGAAAATCGGCTACAATGTTAAGCTCAAGACACAAATTTATCAAGTCCAGTTCCAGCTGGTAGTTGCTGCTAAAGATCACAAAAGCTCTCTACTCAAAACTACTAAGTTCATTGTAGAGGAACTTGTACTTGATACTCTTGGGGAAACGTGTCATCTGCATTATTGTAAAGTGCAAGTTGCACTTGTCACTTAGAGGTTTTATTTTGAAATGCTCCTTATAGTCAATCATTAAATATCCTTTCAAGGTGTATGCCTTAAAGCATCTTTATTGTAAATTCTTTCTTTATTAATATATAATTTTTTTCAATAAAACAAAACTGAGGATATGACAATCTTCATATAATCACATCTAATTTTCTCAATAATACCAGTCTACTCATATTTGATCAATACTTCTATGGGGTTTCAAAGCTTTAGGTATAGAACTCATTCCTCATTAATAAATTTCACATAATAAATCATTGCACACTAAGTCCTCAAGTCTACAATTTTTAGGGATTGCCAATAAAATATCCAAAAAAATTACATAGAAATCATATGATGGTTTTTTCCCATGCCTTTTAACCTCATAAATTGTTTGCACACGAGATATATGATCAATACTACTTGAACTTTTCTCACATTTCTCCTGATGTTCACCATGATCTAAATGATGCAACGATCCAATGACTATAATAGTAGAGATAATAATTACATTGATAATAATTTTTATTCTCTAATCTACACTTTCATGTACATAAGATGTACTAGAATGATGAATACTTCTAAAAATATGTCCTTTCATGATCATTGAATATTTTGAGTTGTTCTCAATATCCCTAACAATTTCATATACTTGGTGAAGTGTGATAGGCTTTTTATCGATTAGCAAGAAATTTATTTCTTCATCAAGTGCACCAAGTTATATAATCAAACACATTGTATCATTGGCTTTAAACATTTTGGAATCTCTCATTGATTATATAAATCTTAAATTAAAAGTTAAGACCAACTCTTCTTCATCCTTCTAAATGTTAATATATTTACTCCCTTGATGTTCCTTTTCCATGGAACTTTCCTTAAATGATTAGTCTTTCACTGGTACCAGCATTCTTATCCATTAGTGATTACTTCCTTCCCATACATGTACCTTTGTATCATTGTGTTTAATGTTATACTATTATGCATATTGTTATGCAAGTGAAACATGTTACCTTCTTATCTTCTATGTGGTTCTTTGACAATGTTATTATTTCAAGAATAAATTCATCAAGTTTTTTGTTCGTCCTTTAGATTGACCGGTACATTGGTTATGCTTAAATATTGTGAAGAGAAATCCTTATTTCTATATAACAAGTGGATATTATGCACCAAGGTGTAAGGAACCAAGATGAATTTGTACACTTGAATAGAATTTTACTATACAAACAAAAATGATTGTCCTTATCCATAGTAGATACTACATAGCCTTATTGAAATATGTGAGGATGCTAGACTTAGAGAATGATATTCCTAGTGCACCAAAGATATTGAATAACCTAGTATGCAATGAATGAATGTCCATGCTAGGATCCATTCTAACACACATACGTTAAGTAGTTGCATACGTATTATTAAAAGAACATACCACAAACTTTACATTCAAAAGAAATGATAATGCCCCATCCTATATAATCCTAAACACACCAAGATATGGAACATCTAGGTGGTCTCAAGTAAGCATAGGCATGAGAAAAAAGATAAATCAACAAAGAAAAAGATAAACTTTCAAACAAAATAAACAACCATCATATATGTTGCCAAATGATAAGTTCATTTTTTAGATTTTTCCTTATTGTAGGAGATATAATTATGTTAAAGCATAAATAGTTTGATAAATATGGATAAATATAGATGAGGAGATAAGCTACGTAGGCACTACATTTAGTTCAAAAGAAGTCCCTTGCTCATGATTTTCGTAGAATCTCAATGTTTGGGTGATGCAATATTCTGATATTTTGAGTGTCAAGATTAGGCATGTGCATGTGAAATAATGCATGTATAAAGTTTTCCATAAATATAGTAACATAGATCCAATCTAATGGCTAGGTTAAGGGAACTACCCCCAATCAATTACAAGATAATTTAATGTGATATAGAATAGTGGAGAACCTTATAATGAGAAGTGGATAAATGGAACATAGATACTAATAACTATCAAGAAATGATAGATGGTTAGATGAAATGGATTACATCTATTATGAGTTTGAATAGATACACTATTATTTACAAGAAATACTAGGATACCTTGAGGGGAAAATAAAAAATTTCTTAAGATGAATGTTATTGATAGGCTTATCTTGTAATGCCTTGCCAAGGAATCCTCATAAAATAGGGTAAAACATGCATAAGTTTACACAATTTTTTTCTTGAAAAAATTACATTAAACATGCTAAACAAAGAAGAACATAACACTAAAAAATGAGATTAAACCAACTAGTTGCTTCATGACCTTGCACTAGCCACCTCCAAGGGTTCCACAACTCACATCCTTACAATTGAAGTGGACCCAATTGTCCCTCAAGTTGCCACAAGAGCTCAAATTGGATCAAACAAGCTACACTTAAGGGTAAGCTATTCAAGGACACATGACTAACCAAAGTGATGAATGAATCTATCTCTAGCTCAAACTTAACCAAATCTAGGCTCATTTTAAAACACTAATAGAAGTGTTCCTATGATAACATTTTCATACAAATAGTTCTTTAACCTTAAGATCTTATCATGTGAGCTAAACCAAGGACATAAATGAATATAAACACCCTACAACAACAAACATATTCTATTTCCAAACATCTAGACTAAGCCTAGCATAGATACCAAAGGAAAACTAGAGACGATGAAGGAAAGGCATAGACGTTGAAAATCCCATGTGTCAATGCATAGACGCAGACGTTGTTCTATAGATAAGCCCGGTCCAGTGAGAAAAAAAATTCTCAGGAAAGAGGCTCACAAATGCCAATTTCCAAGTGAAGACGCTGATCAGTGTAGATGCTAGAGGATAGCCTTGGACGATTTACTGATCTCGACCTAAAAAGCTAAGTAAATATTGAAAATAGCTATTCCTTATGAGACATAAGGCTAAAATACAATGAGTCCCACATTGGGGAGTACAAAGTACATATCAATTAAGATTGCAATATTCCTTTTGATTACATTAAGTATAATTACAACTAAGAAAGAACCAAAAGTACAAAGCTAAAGAAGGAAACAATGAAGCTTAAGCCTTTGAAAATAGTCTCAAACCTATACACTAGTCCCTAATCGTAGTTTTCATACCATCCAACCATGTGGCACTTGAAGATGCACCCGACTGTGCTTATAGAGATTGTCACATAGCCCAAAAAATCACTTAGTGAATGCAAGGAAAGTGAAAGGCTTACACACATGTAAGAAAGAATGCTTACACTTCAAGAAAGATAAACATTCCAACAAGGGAATCCAATGCATGAAATGCAACATCAAGAACAAGGCTGATACCAAGATGTATATCCAAAGAGGGTCACTATTCATTGTTTCTTATGTCTTTCTTTTCTCCTGATGCCACAACACTAATTATAGATCATGTGCATGCCTTTGATCTTATAGGTAGTGATGTATATTTGCAGCGATGTTGAATTTGTAGTATATTGATTATACTAGTTTATGAGACTTGCATGTGTTTCATACTCAATTTACACTTGATGATGCATTCAGAAAAGTAACTTATGCTTTTAGAAAAGTAACTTGAGTTTCAGTTTGAGTATGATAAGGATGATGACAAGTTAGTACACAGTATGCTTTTCAAACATGTTCAGATTTATTCACAATCAGTTTACATGTATAGTTGATCTGAATTACAAGTTCATTACCTAAATTCCCAGTCAGTTGACTTGAATGGTAGTGATGCCTAAGTTGATCACAAGTTTATTCACTATCTATCATTTTATTTCCAAATCACTAAGTATGACTTAGCATTTGAAATTGAGAAGGGGTCATGTTTTAATCAAAGGTTGTGGCAAGTCTTTTGGTCGACATTGCCTAATGTGAAGGAAGATGCTTAAGTGCTTAACTGACATAAATTTAGCACCAAAGTGGTACCAATGTCGTCAAAATTTAATCATGTTTAGTGGCATTAATTGTGATGTCTTCATTATCGGCATGCTTAAGTGGTATTTTGGTGTTATTGAACATATTTAATTGTTTTGATTAAGAAACCCTAAGCTCTGGTTCCCAAGCTAGGGCACGACTGATGGAGATTCTGAGATGGTTTGAATCCTTATTTGTGATGGCCACCATTGATGGAAGATCTTGAGCAGTTACAGTATGGAAATATTGGACAGTACGGTGTTTGGAAAGTTTGAAATGAAAGAGGAGAAAGTTGTAACGAATTTCTTTCATGGGTCTCTTCGTTCCTCTTCGGTTTTCTTGAGCAATTTGTTCTTGTTTAATCTTGGGTTAGTTTTGTTGTTTATTTTTT
Organism: Chamaecyparis obtusa; assembly: GCA_027943335.1. NCBI lineage: Eukaryota > Viridiplantae > Streptophyta > Pinopsida > Cupressales > Cupressaceae > Chamaecyparis > Chamaecyparis obtusa. Next base: position 207,289 of record BSBK01008105.1, on the reverse strand, counting down.
GTAAAGCAGTTTGATATGTTTGGGAAATTGTTTTTTATTCCCAAGACACTCGTGTCTATTAAGGTAATGTTTAGAGAGCATTTTAATTATTTTTTTCATTTGGTATTTAGGAAGTCTTATTTCTTACAAAGGGTTCTTGCATTATGTTTGTCCATAATATTTTCTTTCGTACATCTTGAACCCTACATTTCTTGAGTCAAAATGCTCTGTGGTCACTCCTTTGTTTTCTTGGTAACCCGAGTTGGATTTCTTTAGTTTTATTCTTCTTCAAAGCTTACAGTATGGTATAGTTATGCATTGTATAAGCCAGTTGTGTTCACTTGAACAATTGTATTGTATTTAGTTAAGATTTATTTATTTTAAATCCTAGTCAAGGTTTCATTCCTTGGGTTTATGGGTTTCAATGTGTTTGCATTTCATAATAGTATTAACCTTTGTTTCATTATTTGTTGGTTTTGTTAAATCTAAATCCTTGTTACATTAATCATTTTTGTGTTAAGGGTTCCTTTATTTCTATTATGACAATCAACATTCTCGAGTCATTAAGAAATTTTTTCTTTGCATTTGTTAAAGGAAAAACAAAATGCATTTACAAGTTTCTTTATTGAGAATTATTTTATTAAATGCATATGAAATGTTTCTACATTTAGTTCAAATCAGATCATTATTCAAATCTTTGATAGTTAATGCATATATTGTTTGGAAAAGGAGTTACACTTGAGAAGTTATTATTTCTATTCCATGTCAGTTTGTTTTTAGTTCTTTGTGAGAAACATATATATACATCATTTGGAAACATTTTATGATGTACAGAGAAAGGGATTGTGGGTTTACTTGAAAGATTCATTCCACTTGCAATATATTGTGCACATTGTATAAAAAGAAGCAATATTTGTAAAAAAGAATGAAGTTATAATTTGATTTAGTATAATTCATTACTGAGTATAAGACATTAGATATACTTAATGATGTACTATATTAAGTTTTGATAACCATTCTTTGTACAAACTATTGGAGATTTGCCAGCAAGCCAGTGCTGACTGTGTGTTTGTCATTGATGACAACACATGGTAAGTAGCATGCGTGGAAGACTAATGTAGTAAGCTTTGAGTATATGTAGCATGGACATGTTATCAACATGATATCATGGACACAGAGGTTAATTGTTAGTACAGACAGTTATGTAGCAGCTTGTATCAGCAGTGTTCCTGACAGAGTTACATGCAGTGTTCTGTGAATGATTGTCTGTACAATTATCATGGAGCCTTGCGCATTTGGATGTGTGATGAAGACATGTTAATGTTGTTACAATCATGGATGCAGAGTTTGATATGCAGTAGAAGTGAAGTTATGCAGTCGCTATTCACCAGTTGTAGTTTCTTGTGTTTATCTAGAAGAGCCGACAGAGATTATATTAGTACAGGAGTTGCGCCTATCATTTCGGTATGCATGATTGGATTAGTGATTGGAGAAGAGTTAATAATGTTTGGTTATGAGCGCATGATGTAATTCAGCTTGAGGAGAAAGTATCAGTTAATTTGGTAGAGTCGACAGTGTGTAGCGTGCCTCTACACTTATTGATTTGGACAAGTCCCAGTTTGTGTTGTGTGCTTAGTAAAGCTGACAGAGATACTATTGGAGAGTAATATTGTTTCTCTAATATGATTTAAAGGTGGTTCTAACAAGCTGACTTGATCATATCATTTAGAGGAAAGATACTTATAGCCGATCATTTGTGATCGCTAGAAGTATGACATGGAGATGAAAGATTACAGCAGAGCAGAGAGTGTGAAGTATTGTGTCATCAAAGAGAGGTCTATGTGATAGAGAAGATAAAGTGTGCTATTCATTGGAACTGATCAAGACAGAAGGTCTACCTCATAGTTCACCAAGATCTAGAGGTTGTAGCCTTCACCTCTTTGAGCAGTGAGCTCTCGGATAGTGCATCCTCACCCCTAATAGGGTCAATCATAAAAGAATCCTAACAAGGTCTGAATTTTGACTAGGTCACTATACTTATTACATTGTAAAGATCAACTCCTAATAGGGTTGTAAGATCTTCTAACAAGGATCATTATACACTAGTGCAGTTTATTAGTGGGTGTTAATTCCCACCAAGATTTTTACCTATTTGGATTTCCCCGTAACTAAAATATTAGTTTTGTGTTCAAGTGTTCTTTCATTGTGTTTATGCTTAAAGTTTAAGTATACTTAATTAGATAAAGAATTGAAACTTGTAGATAACTAATTCACCTCTCCCCCCCCCCTCTTAGTTATCTCTTGGGACTATTCCTAACAATTGGCATCAGAGCCAAGTTCCTCAGAGAGAAATTTTAACAGCTTGAGGTTGATCAGATGACATTCTTTAGAAAATATAGTCCTAAGTTTGATGGAAAGAACTATCCTAATTGAAAGAACAAGATGGTGACACATTTGTAGTGCATTGCTTTTGAAGTTTTTGAAGTGACTATCAAAGAAGTTAAGATCCCCTCTCTAGAAGATCTTGAAAAGGAAGATGCTACTAGCAAGCAAAATGATTTGTTCCATCAGAATGCAATAGCCAAAGAAGCCCTTATCAATGCCTTATCTGATAGTGAGTTTTCAGAGATAAAGAAAGTAGACACAACCTACAAGATATGGAAGCACCTATAAGATATGTTTGAAGGAGATACACAAGCAAAGAATGCACGTAGAAAGACATGGAAGAAAAGATACAATGCATTAGAGATGCTACCTGAAGAAGACATGAGAGCTTACAACCAAAGGATTAATGAAGCAATGATTGGAATTAGGAATAATGGTGGAGAGATCTTGGAGGAAGACATTATGGATAAGTTGATGACTACTCTTACAGAAGAGTATGAAAACTAGACCAACATCCTTGATGAGACTATGTAACTTACAACAAATTTTAAGAGAGAGACCTTCATCAACAAAATTTCAGCTTTTGAGATTTCAAGATTGAAGACAGAGCCTAAAAGTGAGACAACCTTCAAAGCATTAGTCCATGGTAAGAAATCCTTAAACACTTCTGGTAATTTTGATGATGAAGATGAAGATAAAGAGATAGATGATATTATTGCTATGATTTCTAAGAAATAAAGAAAAGGAAAAGGTAAGTATGAAGGTCAGTTACCTTTCAAATGTTTTTCATGTAATAAGATTGGTCACTTTGCATGTAAGTGTCCTACAAGAGTTAAGAAATTCATAACTAACTACAAGCCTAAGTATACAAAAGAATGTCACTATGCTGGTGATGGAGTTTCTGATAATGATTCAGTTGAAGATGAAATTGGATTCATTGCTATTATGGAGAAGATGTTTGATGAGATGGATTGTGAAGATGAGAAAAAGGAACAAGAGCTAGCATTGATTTCACAAGCAGACATAAGGAAAGATTGGATTATAGATAGCAGTTTTTCACATCACATGACAAGTGATAAAGACATATTTGTTCATCTAGACAAATACAAAGGTGGCATGGTTAGATTTGGAGATAACACTCCTTAACCTATCATTGGTAGAGGAGCTATCACATTGGATGGAAAGAACAGCACTGATGATGTTCTTTATGTAGATGGTTTGTAGCACAGCCTTCTTAGTGTTGGATGGTTCAAGTTCAAGGACAACAAGTGCATCATTAAAAATAAGGATGGTGTAATGATTGCATCAGGTTCAAAGACTAAAGGTAATGTTTTTTAGCTTAATTCAGAAGCAAGTTGTTTTGTTGCTAAAGTAGATGACAATTGGATATGGCATAAAAGACTATGTCATATCAATTTTGATAACATAGTAAAGATAAGAAATAGGCGAGTTTGATGCAAGAAGCTATGAAGATATTTTCTTTGGTTACTCTACTAAAAGAAAAGCTTATAGATGTTTTAATTTGAGATTGAAGAAGATCATTGAAAGTGCTCATGTTAAGATTGATGAAAATTTTATGGTTCAAGAAAGATATCATGATTATGCACCTATGATTGAAGAAGAACCCAGTCCTTCCACTAGTGAGATAGTTGTTAAAGAGATGTTTGACTGTATTGATGTACTATTCAATGACCTTGAAACAAGTGAAGAAGAAACTCAGAAGGCAGATGAGATAGTATCACCTAAAGTTCCAAAGTTTACATCTAGATATCACTCTAAGGATGACATCATTGGAGATCAGAGCGGAAAAGTCATAACATGATCAAAAGAAAAGAGTTCAGAAGGAAATTAAGTGGTATGCTTACTATCTCAGATTGAATCTTTAAGTGTTGAAGATGCATGTAATGATTCAGATTGGTATGATGCTATGAAAGAAGAATTAGATCAGATTACTAAGAATGATACTTGGGAATTGGTCCCAAGACCTAGTGATAAGAATGTGATTGGAACCAAGTGGATATTCAGAAACAAGATGAATGAAGATGGTATAGTAGTAAGGAATAAAGCAAGGTTAGTATGAAAGGGATATGCGCAAAGAGAAGGTATTGATTATTTAGACACATTTGTACATGTGAGAAGATTAGAAGCCATTATGTTGTTTTTAGCTTATGCAACATTCAAAAATTTCAAATTTTACCAGATGGATGTTAAGTCAGCATTCTTGAATGGGAGTTAAATGAAGAAGTATACATTGAGAAGCTAGAAGGATTCACCTTATCAGACAGGCTTGATATGGTATGCAGATTAAAGAAATCCCTCTATGGACTTAAGAAAGCCCCTAGAGATTGGTATGAGAGACTTGATGGATATCTAACAAAAAATAGATTCAAGAAAGGAGCAACATATTGTAATCTATTTATAAGAGATACATCTGAAGGTTTACTACTTGTAGCTATATTTGTTGATGACATTATCTTTGGGGGTAATAACAAAACTTAGTGCAGAATTTGCTAATGAGATGTAGAGCGAATTTGAGATGAGCATGATTGGACTTATCAGATACTTTTTGGGATTAAATATGCAATAGATAGAGAAAGGTATTTTCATTAATCAGTCTAAGTATGTGAAAGAGATATTGAAGAAGTTCAAGATGGATGATTGCAAGCCAGTGGGTACACCTATGATAATAGGATGCAAGCTTACAAAAGAAGATGATTCTCTAGCAGTAGATATAACATTGTACAAGTCTATGATTGGTAAACTCATATATTTTACTCAAACTAGACCTGATATTTCTAATGCATTTGTCATAGTTGGAAGATTTGTAATAGAGCCTAAACAAAGTCACCTCATGGCAGTAAAGAGAATATTTAGATATTTGCAGGGCACTATAGATTATGGTCTATGGTATCCTAATTCAGAGAATGTTGAGCTTCATATATATACAGATGTAGATTGGGTAGGATGCGTGGATGATAGAAAGAGTACATCAGGAGGAGTGGTATTTCTTAGTGATAGACTAGTCAATTGGACAAGCAAGAAGAAGAATTGTATTCCTTAGTCAACAACAGAAGTAGAATATGTTTCACCAGCTTTGAATTGCTCTACAATTGTTTGGATCAAGAAGATGATAAAGGATTTTGGAATTTAGATTGATTATCCTAGTGTTATTCATTGTGATAACACTAGCACTATCAACATGTCAAAAAATCATGTGATGCATGCAAATAAAAAACACATAGAGATTAAGTATCACTTCCTAAGAGAGAAAGTGGCAGAGAAAGAAGTCAAACTGGATTATGTGAATACAAAGGATTAGCTAGCAGATATATTCACAAAGCCTTTACCAAAGGATACTTTTGAGTATCTCAGGAAGAAGCTGTGAGTAATTCCCTTCCTTGATTTTGATTAGAGAAAGTGGAGAGAGAATCAGTCCTCAGTGACTAATGGATGGTTGACTACTCTACCTCAAGAGTAGTATCGAAGCTTAAATGTTTGGCATCCTTTTCCATTGATGTCAAAGGGGGAGTAGTATATAGTCACAAAAAATAGTATTAAAGGGGAGTACATAAAGAATTAAGGAGTAATATATAGCAGCAAGGGGGAGTAGTATTTAGTCATGGAAGTAGTTCAGTTGAGGAAATGGAGAATGTTGCAACATATGGAGGATTCATCCTTGGGGGAGTTTTGATGAGGAAATAGAGAATGTTATAAAAGAATTGTTCATTTGGATTGGTGGTATTTTTCATTCCATATGTTGTTGTGATCAGTGCAAACCTAATCTATCTTGAAAGGCATAGACATATCAAACATTAGTGAACATGAATCTAACAACATATTTCTAAGCTTAAATAGAAAAATGAATGCAAAGACACTCAGATAGAGCTTAAATGAGAGCACCCTATCACTGTTTGATTTTCTCTCTCTTTAGGGATGTGGGTGTGCTCTCGAATCACTTGGAGCATATCCCTAATGATGATTAAGAGATATTAGGATAGGTTAGGGACCATAAGAACCCCATAATGGCACAAAATTGGGTATAGAACACCCATTTTTCCCCTAAGGCCTTAAGGATCCTAAAAACTCAAGAATGAAATCTAATCTATTTATGAGTAATCTATGATTGTTTTTAGACCAAAAGAAATATGATGTGATGCTATGCTATGCAAAAAAATAACATAAACTATCATTTATCCATTAGTTCTATGCTAAGATGTGTTAGAAAGCTTGAAGAAACAAAGAAATCCAACAATTATGAAAGAGCTTAAGGATCTAGAGCTATTCTAGCATTATAACTCTACTTAATATGAGTGATGTAAATTCTATATTTTCTCTTGGGAAGTGAGGGTATTTATAGTATTTGGGAAGGGCTTGGGTTAGGAGGATGAGTTAGGGTTAGGGGTAAGGTTTGAGGTAGAGTAAGAGGTATGGTTTGGGATATGGTAAGGTTTAGCTTGGGTTAGGAGTTGCTCACACATGTGTGAGCAACACTAGGGAAGTGTGCAAAGGGAACACATGTGGAAGAAGAGACATGGGTCTCTTTATGAGGATATAAGAAGCTTAAATGAGTATGTAAGGCTCATTAGGGGAAGGGTTTGACCAAAAGTCAAAGAAGACTTGGACTAGTTTAGGAAATTTAGGAAATATCTCCTAAGTAGGTTTAGAAAAGATTTAGGGAAGATTGTAAGGGGTTAGGAAAGGCTAGAAGGTTATAGGTTTTAGGCTTTAAATAAATATAAAATTTATTTAGGGATTGTGACATCATTTATTGAATATTGATTCAATAAAGATAGGAAAATCATTCAAATTTGATTTAAATGCTTTGGAGAGGAATTCTTTAATTAAAGATGCTTAATTAAAATAAAGGGATTTAATGGCATAAAAATATATTAATTAATTAAATAATTAATTAATTAACAAATGATGATATCATCAGGGGTTTTTAGAAAAATAAAAATACTTTTATTTTTTAAAAGATTTTTAGGTGTCTACATTTTGCCCCTCTTTGATGCAATGCCGCAAGTGGCATGGTGTCAAAGATAAGAAAATAAGATGCCCTAGGCTAAAACTTAGAGGAATAAGGGGTTGTGCCCCCTCGAGAAAATAACACAAAGAGGAAACGTTGTGGAATTTTCTCGAAAAGAACACAAAAGGGGAAAGACCAAGGAAGAAGGGGAGATAAATCACCATGATTCCAAGAGAAAAGATGGAGGAATGCAAGATGAGATGGAATGCAGAATGCACGATGCAACTACATGAAAATGCAAAATGCAAAATTAATCTAGATGATGTAGGATGGGGGATTTCGAGAGCTCCAAGTGCAAATGTGGAGAGTAGAACCTAGTTTGATATAGAAATGCTAGGGACCTGCCAAGGTTACAAAAGAACACAAGGCTTTGTCACTAGCATTGTATAGGACTGACATGAAAAAAAAATGCAGGGTTGCCCCAGCATCACACATGAATCCAAGAAGAAGCATGGTAGAAATGATGCTGGAGAAACCACAAACAAATGACATTTCCCAAGTGCACCATGTAACCGAGAAGATCACATGCAAACTGTGCAAGGGTCATATCTAACTCACAAGAAGAAGCGAAAGATCAAAAAACCTTGCCCCAGATTGTCCTCATTCATAGCACACCATGATATAAAGGATTGTGGCAACTTTGAGGAGAGGAACATCGAGAAGTCGTAAAAGATTAACAAGATCCAAAGAACAAAATCCAAGACCAAAATGATAACTCCAAAAGGACATCCTTTCCCAAGGAGAGAGATTTGATTTGATTGATGGTGGGAAGATTGGTCTGTACATGTGGAAGGATACATCAACATGGACCTAGTGTGATTGGTGGAAGATTAGGTCTGACAGGAGGAAGGATACATCCTCAAGGACCCGCTGATTGATGAGAGAATGAGTGTTGTTTGTGACTGGCAAATGACGAGTCAAGGAATAATCATTGTGATCAAGGATAGTCGACAATTGATGTTGTTGAAGTACAAGGTTGAGTAGGACAAGATTTTTGATCAAATGCTGCTATAGGACTGACAAGGATATGTACAACAAGATGCGATGATTATGTACAAGGATGGGGAGAGAGTTACAACGGATATGTACAGAATCTCAGGATTGGGGATAGGAATATCTCGCTATATAAGAGATATATAGGAAGGATGGCACTATACAAGATATGGTACAAGATATGTCCAAGAGGGATTGCAGATTTGCTTGAGGATTAAAAATAGAGAAATGCTAGGCGATGGTGGTGGGGATGGGGAGGATGGGAGTTTGATAGATAATTACTTGGTCCACTATGTATGGCACCTGTTTGCCAAGTTTTCACCAACATACTTTTCTAAGGCACTTGAATTTCTAGGTTTCACCATTGGACGATTATTTTTCTTTTCTTTTTTGCTTTTTTTGCTTTTTTTTTTGTATTTTTCCACTTTTTTCAATTTTTATGGATTTTATGAATATGTAGGATCTGGTTTAGGCATATAACCTCTTCAAATGTATGATGTTGATTGGGTTAGTCAAGGGTTCACCTTCTGGTGTAGATAGCTAATAGGGTCCAGAGTCAAAGCATGCTGTGACAACATAGGGGCCCAACCAAGTAGGCTCAAACTTGCCTTTCTTTTCTCTGTGTGCTTGGAACTTCTAATTTTCTTTTAGGGCCATGTCACCAACCTAGAACTATCTAGGATGAACCTTCTTGTTATAGCTCCTTTTGAGTCAATTCTGGTATGCAACCAGGTGATTGTATGCTTGTTGTCTCTTTTCATCTAATAGGTCTAGCTATGTGAGATGTGCCACACGATAGTCTTTATCAGTGGTGTAGTTCTTCATGGAGACTTGCAATGATGGGAGCTTGACCTTGATGGGTAGAATGGCTTCGACACCATATACAAGGGAATATGGGGTGGTGCCTGTAGGAGTGTGATAAGAAGTGCGATAGGCCTAGAGGGTAGGATTTATTTGGAGGTGCTAGTCACGACTAGAATCATTGACAACCTTCTTGAGGATTTTGAGGATTGTTTTGCTGGTTGCCTCTGCTTGGCCATTTTCTCGAGGGGAATATGGATTGGAGAAATGGTGATGAATGTGGAGTTTGGCACACAGATCATCCACATGATGGTTTTCAAAAGGTGTGCCATGGTCTGTGAAGATGGTAGATGGTATGCTGAAGTGGCAAATGATATGGTAAAGGATGAACTTGGATATTTGGATGCCACTAGTAAGGGTGAGCGGAATCGTTTCAACCCATTTTGTGAAGTAATCTGTGGCAGTTATTATGTACTTATGTCCATCGGAAGAGAAGGGAGTGATTAAGCCGATGAGGTCGAAGCCCCAACATGAAAATGGCCAAGGTGGTGCAATGGGCTGCAAGTCTTGTGCTGGTGCATGAATCAGATTTGCATGCTGCTAACATGGTAGACATTTCCTGACAAATTCACAAGCGTCATGTTCCATGGTTGGCCAATAATACCCAACTCAAAGAAAATTCTTTTCTAGAACCATGCCACTCGTGTGGGCATCAAAAATTCTAGCGTGGACCTCTTGTAAAGCCATGATGACCTCATTTGAATCTAAACACCTAGAGAGGATGTTGTGATATCCTCGACAATAAAGGGTGTTGGCTACAATAGTATAGTGGGAATCTCTACGAATTAGGTTTTGGTGTTGGTTATTGGTGAGATGTGGAGATATGATACCATTCTTTAGATATGCATGGATGTCATGGTACCATGGGGACTGAGGACCAACCAAGATACACACCATTTTTGTACCAGTGTTCGCATAAGTAGGCATGTGTAGCTGCTTGACTAAAAATTTGTACTGAGTTGAATCACAAGGGATCTCCAATAAGGATCCGATGGTTGCCATTGCATCATCTACTTTGTTCTGAAGCCTTGGTAGTTGCATGAACTGTAGATTCAGGAAATGTTATTTTAGTCTGTCCACCAGTTCTTTGTAGGGCAGCAACTTGTCATCCTTTGTTTGATATTCATCTAGGACTTGCTTGATAATTAGTCGTAAATCTCCAAATACTTGTAGTTCTGTTATGTTCCATTGAATAGCTTTCTTGAGGCCTAAGATGAGTGCCTCATATTCTGCAATTTTATTAGTACATGGGAATCCCAATTTGAATGATTTTGGAATATAGTCACCTTGAGGTGTGAGGAATAGGATTCCTACCCCTGATCCATGTGATGTATAGGAGCCATCAAAGTATAGCTTCCACATAGGCTGTTCTTCAATCATAGATAGGTGCTCATCAGGGAATTCCATGATTAGTGGATAGGCATCCACCAGTGGTGCTTCTGCTAGCTAATCGACAATTACTTGCCCTTTGATTGCTTTCTGATCTATGTACTGGATGTCAAAATCGCTAAGTAGCATGACCCATTTTTCCATATGACCTATGAGAGTTGTCCTTGATAACATATAATTGAGTGGGTCTACCTTTGAAATGAGCCTGATTGTGTGGCTGAGCATGTAATGTCTAAGCTTTTGAGTTGCAAAGACCACTGCAAGTCATACTTTCACCATGGGTGAATAGTTAAGCTCATAGACGACAAGAGTTCAGCTAATATAGTAGATGGCTCTCTCTTTGTTGTCATCATTATGTAATGCTAAGAGTTCCCATAGTGCTGTAGTGGTTGCTGAGATGTAGAGTATAAGAGGGCATCCTGAAACTAGTGGTACAAGGATTAGAGAGTTAGCTAGATATTCCTTGAGCTTGTCAAATCTTTTCTGACATATGGGATCCCATTTGAAGCTTGTGTCTTTGTGAAGAAGATGCGTGAATGGTTGGCACTTTTTTTCTAGTTATGAGATAAAGAGATGCACTAATTGGAGCTTTCCCTATAGGCTCCTGAGTTGCCTAAGTGTTCTTGGTGGTGGCATTTCTATTATAGCTTTGAGCTTTTTAGGATTGATCTCTATGCCACGATGTGATACTATAAAGCCTGAAAACTTTCCAGGTGTTACACCAAAGAGATATTTCTTTGGATTTAGATTCAAACCATAATGTTGTAGGCAATCAAACACACTCTCAAGAATGCTTAGGTGTTCACCTCATGTTTTAAATTTTGCAAGAATCTTGTCCACATAGTCTTCTAGGATTTTGTGGATCATGTCATGGAATATGGCTGCCATTTCTCTTTGATATGTAGCTCTTGCATTCTTCAACCCAAATGGCATCATGTTGTAATAGAAGGTACCCCATGGAGTTGTGAATATTGTTTTATTTTGATCTGCTTCTGCTATCCAGATCTGATTATAGCCTGAAAAGCCATCCATGAGTGAAAACATCTCATGGCCTGCTGTAAGATCTATGATCATATCTATGTTGGAAAGTTGAAAATCATCCTTAGGACATGCCTTGTTTAGGTCCCTAAAATTTGTGTAGATTTTGATGTCACCTAAAGGCTTTGTGACCGGTACCATATTGGAGATCCAATCTGAGTAATCAATGGCTCTGATGATCTTTTCTTGGAGAATCTTTTCGAGCTCTTCTTTTACTAACAAGGCTACTTTTGGATGCATTTTTCTTAGCTTCTACTTGACTGGCTTGACATTAGGATCCACTGCAATATTGTGCACAATGAGATTTGGATCAAGCCTGGGCATATGTGCATATGACCATGCAAAGTTTATGGTGGCTTCTTCGAGTAGTGTAGTGAGATCCATTTCTTCACCCTTTGTTAAAGATATTGCAATGTAGGTGATTCTCAGACATTCTTTTGTGCCCAAGTTGACTGGTTTAGTTTCCTATATGATGATAGGTGACTACTTGGGTCTGTAATCCTAGGTAGGAGGAAGAGGCAAGTCTCCATCTTCTAGCGCTTGAATTTCTAAGTTTTCACTAGAAGATACACCCTTTATTTTTACTTTTTTTCGAATTAGAATGTGCCCCAGAGGGGTTTTCACATAAGGACTCATGCTTTTCTCTTTCTATTTCACTTTTGCGGCTAAAGCTTGCCTCCTCCCCAAAATATTGTTTAGGGTTGAGCTTACAGATGTGAGTTAACTCTGAATCTTGATTTGATTGTGGGTCTGATGCCCCCATGAAATCTAGGAGCACTTCCATGCTTTGGAACTCATCGATGTGTGTGATGCTTGGTTGGTCCTAGTATATGAGTTTGGGGTGAATAAGGGGAAGTTATATGAGGTTAATGGTGAGTTTTTGGAGGAGAGAAGTTCCTAGGAGGGTATCATCGTCGAAGATGTCATCATAAGATTTATTTTCTTCCTCTTTAGGGATGTCTTCGATCTCTACGAGGTCATCCTGGCTATTCAAGAAGGGAACGTTGGTCATGTTAGTGCCCCTAGTTATGGTATTGGGCTCTTGTATATGCAGGTGAGGGGTATCAAAGCCAAGACCTTGATGTTGTGGATTCTTTGATAATGTGATAGGGTCTTTACTTCCACCTTCTTGTGGTCCTAGACCACCGCCTTGATATTTCCATTGCTCAGTGGCGTATTTGTGTGATTTGGGATACTTGTCTTTGAAGTAACCAAGAAGTTGAGTGTCAAGTGGTGGTGGATCTCTATACAACCACCTATTGATGTCAAGATCCATCTCTTGATTGTTTATGTTGCCATGGGAGACAAACGTCATAGGTCCCATTTGCTTGATTTCATGATTTGCTTCTGTGGGTTCTCTTTGGTGATTCGAATGGACTTGTGTATGTGGATCAAGTGGGAGGGCCCTAACTAAAAACACATCATTCAGGGTGTATTCACCAAAACCTTGGTTATTGATCTTGACGGAAGAGAGAGTGGAAGCGAGGATAGTTTCTGGATCACTATGCGATCATGAAGAACTGGCGATAGAAGTGCCAATGTCAGTTCCGGGACAATGGGTAGAATGTGGGAATGATGCCTCCATCACATGATAGTATGTGAAGGGTTGGGGATCTACATGGATGGTAACCTTAGTGCCTTGATGTAGAAATTTGATGCACTGATGGTAAGTGGATGGTACAACCTTGATGGAATGGATCCACGGTCGGCCGAGGAGGATGTTGAATGGTAGGTCAAGATAAACAACATGGAAAATGGTGTCTTGTGTTGCTGGGCCTAGCTAGATAGGAAAAATAATAGTACCTTTAGAGGTATGCTCCAAGTTGTCATATGCCTTGATGGTGATGACTTCATGTGATATGTCAGCCTCCATGAACCCTATCTACTGAATGAATTTTAGAGTACACAATTTTAGGGCTGAGACATTATCTATCATGACCCTTTTGATGGAAAAATCTTTGACCATGATGGCAATGCGGAGAGGAATATTATGGTCAGGTGCAATAGCTAGTATGTCAGATGGTTTAAAGGAAAGAGCACATGGTGTGGATAGATGTCCCACAAGGTTTTCAAATTGGATGATGTTTATATATGTGGGGATTTGTGCTTCATGGAGGGCTCAGTCAAGGATTTCTTGATGGAGAGGCAAAGTGTAGAGAAGGTCGAGGATGGAGATTTGGGCTGGTGTGTTCCCAAGATGTTCTAAAAGGTTGTATTGTGCATTATATGCTGGTCTTGGATGTGCACCGGTGACAGTTATCCGATCTCTATGGGTGGTAACGACACACTGACTATCTACTCCTTTGACGTGGATGACATTGACTGTGGGTTCGACTTGGGTTATACATCCAACAAACTTGTTGTAATTGATATAAGTAGTAGTGTAGTCTTTGCAATCAACATGGTCTCCTTGTTTTCCTTTGCCTTGGTTCTGATTAGGAGGATTAGCATTAGCTTGATTTTTTCCAGCGTTGTGTTGTGGGAACACATTTTGATAGATCTACAAATTGGCATTAGGCAAGGCTTATGCAAGTGTGTCCACTTGGATCTCCTTTCGGTCAATGAGATCTTGCATTTAATGCTTGAGTTTCATACATCTTAAGGTAGTGTGTCCTTTGACACAATGATAATCACAGTACTCGTGATATTTGTACCATTTGGGCTTAGAAGTGGCATCATCAAACTATTGGATTGGTGGGTATATGATCAAGTTGGCCTTGGCCATTCGGTGAAAGATAACATCTAGAGGTTCACCAAGTGGTGTGAAGATCCTCTTCTGATAATTCTGGGCTCTGGGTCTATTCTAATTGGGAGTAGTATTAATGGCATTAACCTGATTGGTTGGATTTCCTTCATGGGCTTGATGTGCTTGCTGCTGATAGTTCTGCTGATTGCTTTGAGGCTGATATTGCTACATATGTTGCTAATGAGTTTGAGGTTAATGTTGATATGCAAGAATAGGTGTAGGACCGACCACTGATTTGGACATGCTTGGTGTTCGTAGCTCCATCAGTGACTGTATATTTTTTATGATTCCAATAATGGGGTTTATCATTGCTGGGTTTACTTCGGGAATCATTTTTTTAATGATAGATTGTACCTTCATCTAGGAGACCTCTTTCAATATCTATCCCTTTTCTTTTTATATCCTGATACATTTGGATACAGTTCATTCTCATGAAGTGGGCTAGTTTGGGATGTAGGTTATTGATGAAGATCTTGGTTAGATGCTTCTTAGGCGGTTGGTATGATAATCTGGTAGTGAGGTTCTACCATCATTGCAAGTAGTCTACTAGGCTTTCTCCTTCTTTCTGTTTGGAGTTGCAAAGGTCTAGTAGGTTCAACTCATTCTTGACATTGTGGGCATATTGAGCTACAAACTTCTTAGAGAGCTCGGCAAAAGTTGTGATGGTCCCACATGGTATCTTGTAAAACCACTCAACAACAGTTCCTCCCAAGCTTTTGGGGAATAGACACAAAATATAATTTTCACTATAAGCCACTTCTTGACATGCCATATAAAACTCTTTGATGCGATTAACTAGCTCTCCTTTTCCTCGATATTTATCAAATTTGGGTGTCTCAAAGTTCTTAGGGAAAGGAACAATTGTGATCAATTGGTCAAATGGGTAGGGAAACACCTCTTCAAACTTGAAGGATTTATTCCCTGTACCCATTTGGAGGTCCTTAAGAGAATTCTTCATTGCTTCCCACTTAGTATTGATTGGCATTGGAGCGGGTACTCCCATTTGGAACAGATGTAATGGTGCTAGTGAATAAGGGTTATTTTGAGGTGGATATTGTGGAGTGGGATATGGAGATTGTCCAATGAGATAGGTAGTTTGAAATGGATTTTGGAGTGATGATTGTTGGGGAGGATATTGTTGATGTGGTGCAGGAGTATACTATGGTGGAGGATATAAAACTGCTTGGTTTTGGGGGATGATGGGATGTTGTTGTTGTGATTGGTAGGAGGAAGATTGTTGTTTCTAGGGAATGATAGGGATTTGTTTCTATGATTGGAAGTATTTCTTTTGCGGAGGAGGCTAGTTGAATGATGTAGCTTGCTGATAAGAATGCCCTTGCTAAACTTGGCTTTGTGCTTAGTTGATGTAGAATGGATGCATTCCCACATTTCTTAAGGGTGGAAATGATGTAGGGAAGCCAAAAGCAGGAGGTGGTTGGGCAAGGTAGCCTGCGAGATGGGAAGAACTCTATTGTTGAGGTGGTGGAACTTGCTAAGAAGCATTGGGTGGTGTGAATAGAGTGTTTGTGAATGGGAAAAAGGATGAAGCTGGTGGAGGTTGAGATGGTTGTTGTTGTGCTGCTTGTGAGAAGGTGGTTTGTTGGTTTGCTGGCATGTATGCAGTAAATTGGGTTGGTATTCCTAAGGCTTGCATTTCATTTTTAGTGAGGCCTCATCGAGAACCAGTCCACGGTGGGAACTGTGATGCAGAGGATGTTGGAAAGGTAGATGTGATGGGGGTTTGGGACTTGAATGGTGGATTTGAAAAACCCATGGAAGGCATACCCATTTTGAAGGCATTTTTTTGGGCTTGTGCCTAGGTAGATGTTTGTTGGGGGGTGAATGAAGATGCTTGCATTCCCCATGAAAAGGGTGGTGCGTATGTGGAAGCTTGTTGGGAGAAAGAGTAGAACAATTGCGTTGCTCCTAGAAATGATGGCATGGGTGTAGAAGCTTGTGAAGTAAAGGGGAAGGATGATTGCATCCCCCCCAAAAAGAATGGTGTTGAAGTAGAGGCTTACTGGAAAGATGAGGGAAATGATTGTGTTGCCCCCGAAAATAATGACTTTTCTTGGCCCATGGAAGGTGGTGGAATAGCTTGTGTAAAGGCTTGTGTGGGAGGTGGTATTTGGTTTTGTGAAAATATTTGGGTAGGGATGATAGATTGAGTTGCTATGGAAGATGATGGTGCACCTATGAGGGGAAATGGAGTGGATTGTGTTTCTTGTGTTGTAGGGCCTGTGAAACTACTTTGCAAAAGAGGAGGGATGGGTGAAGCTACTTGTGATATGTGGAGAAGTGGATTTGTTGGATGATGGGGGTGTATACTTTTGCTGGGATTTAGATGTTGTTGATGGGGATGCGAGGTTGGAGATATGGTGGAATGGGAGTACCCTCCTATGTGAAGTTAGCCCACATGTTTCTTTGATTCTAAGTAGTGAGTGTGTTAGCACTTAAACTTGCAGATGATTAGAATATTTAGGAAATTCACTAAACACAAGACTCATGTACTCCCAACAACTGCATCCAGCACAATTTAAATGCTAAGGTAATAAGGCTTCAAGCCTTCACTTCGAGTAATACTCAGGTGGGTTTACCTTTCAACAACTCACTATTCTTCAAATTGCAAATCAAATGCCTCATTGCTATACTATTTTCTTCTCAAAATGAACTCAATAAAACACCACTACCCTGAGGACAACCCAAATTATCCTATATAGAGCACCATAATAAAAATCACAACTGAGATAGCATGAAATAGTGGCCTAAGGACATTCATCCTTCTTCTTTTTCTCAGTTAAACTCAAGGAAGGATAACCTCTCTCAAGTGCTTCTTCAAAGCATTATAAAATTGATCTATGCTTTTGACATAGCCAATGCAACTCATAAACATACGAATAAAAGTAAATGGAGATAGTTTTTAATAAAATGATGAATAGATGCAAATTGAACTAAACTAGTGCCATATTCATTAGGCTAGAGTCAAAATTTAATATCTACATAATCCATTTAACACAAAGATACTGAAACTCAAATAAATTGCCTAACAATTCACTCTCCCGATTCCCAACCTTGCCATCAAATTCATGTACAGATATTCTAATCCTAGAGACCTCCCTGAAGGTTTACTCTCTCCTTAAGAGAAACATGAGCTCAAACCATATATTCAACTTGTGAATAACACATTAAAAAGCCTTACTAATTAATGCATAAGAAACTCAAAGTATCCATACACAAAGACAACTAGAGATAGCAAAAAAATTCCAATATATTTGTATTAATCTTCAGCTGTATCCATTACAATTTTTACAAAAACTTCAATGAAGTCAGATTCTATATTTAGTCTTTCTTCACAAAAACTTTCACCACCCTTACAAAAAGAGAAAAAATTTCTATATATACCTTTAGCCACCTTGGAATCCTAAAAAGGTTGCAACAAGCTTCAAATGGCTAGGAAAATGACTTGCACTAAAGAAAAAAATCACAAACCAAAAGACAGTGACTACAACAACAGAAAGTAGTTCACAACTACTAGCATCTTCACAGGTGGTACCTTCATCTGGAGATATTTTAGAGTAGTTACTTTGATTTTTAATATGAATGATGACCACCAATACAGGCTAACTTACATCATCCTTTATTTAAAATGTGCTCTCCCTCAAATTCTAGATTAGGTGCCACATGTACTTTATTCTTCTTCTTTTGCCTTTAGCTCCTGGACAGTTGGCTTCTTCTTCTTTTTCTGTGTCATTTTGTCCCAAGTTGTCACATCATCATCAGATGACCAATTGAAACTCTGCAAATCCTGTAGTGATTTGATTTGTAGGTCCCACTTGGAATTAGTTATAGCTTTAACCTCTGCAACAAACCGTGTGCAATCACCTTCAACTTTGAACAAACTATCAATTATACTATTGCAACCATCCAAGTCTAAAACATTATCAACCTTGAGAAAGTCCTCTTGTCTGATTACCAATTGATCCATCGATGCCCTCCATTCCTCAAAACATATCACACTTCCATCACTATTGAAAATAGAGGGCAAAAACTTACTATAATCCTTGTCAAACAAAGCCAACTTGGCTCTCACCTAATTTGAATTCCCTTTGAAAAAATTTGAAACAATAATAACCAATAAAATCTTTTCATAAAGTTATGTTACCAACTCAGAGATATTAGACCTATACTCCTGCAACCCATCAAGTTTTTCAAATAACAGACTCCTCCCAGACCAAATGTTGTGAAGTGGCTCCAAAGTAGCCAATGACTCATTTGTTTTATCATTTGTCTTGTGTAACATGATAACAGACTGATGGACTAACTCCATCTTCTCTTTTATCTTGTCCTTTCTATGTTGCACAACACCAGTCATAGTTTTCAGGGCTGCTTCTAGCCTTATTTTCTCTAGATCTTCCATCAGATGGTTAGGAACCTCTGCTTCAAGTTGAGGAGGGGCTTCAATTTGCAAAGGTGGGGGAGGCACTGCCTTAACTACTTCTTCAAGCTTTACTCTTAGTTCCTCCAATTCACCCTCCATTTTCTTGATCATCATAAGTTTTAAATCCCTATCCTTTGCAACCCTCATTGAATTCTCAAACAATTTGTCATACCTTTCTAATAATTGGATGGTTTTGGCTTCATTGAGGTGAGCCAAGTGTGTTACTACCTTAGACACCTCAAGATTGGTGGTGTTTTGGACAGTCCAAACAATCTTATTATCTTCCATCTTGTCTTCAATGCTTACCAGAGATGGCTTCTGAGTTCTTGGGACCAAAGACCAAAGTGAAACAACTTGTGACTTGGGGTCATAACCACTCCCTCTAATCATGTCATCAATATGCACCTCATATGACAAGCCTCCCTAAGGCTATTTTGTAATTTGGTCAATGATAAAGGCAGAAGTCAAATGCCATCCAGGAGTCAAAAGCATACCACTTGATTTAACCATTTCTCTTTCCTCCTCCATAGTGATCCTCTCAAGATTGGGATCATATGATGTCAGAGCCCTAAAGTCTCTTCACTTGGTTCCATACCCTCAGGCAGGGACTTCTTCACCTCGTCATGCTTCCTCCAAATAAGGAAATTCTTGAATTCCTTTCTATTGATGAACTGATCATCACTGAGAAACTCTTCCTAAGAGAGCTCTCTTTCATCTATTCCTAATATCAAGGGTAACTCTCCTTCTTCTTTTGACACAATTTTCTTTCCTTCTCTGATAGCCTTTCTTAATTGATGGTGGTAGGCTCTTTTACTGGGCACAAGAACTGAAGCACTGTCAGCCACCTTCTTTTGCTTTCTCACCTTTGAAGTCTCACCAACTTCTAGCCAATGTTTCTTCAATGGTGGCTCTGAAGTAGCCTCAACCTCGGTTGGATCTTGAGTCAAGTCAATGATTGGTGCTTCCCCTGTTGGAGGTGGACTACTACCTTCTTGTGACTCATCAGTGAATTCTTTAGGTTCAGAGGTGGAATAGTTTCTTGGTACCTGTAACTTCTCCTCAAGCAACCCTTCGAACTAGTTAGAGAGGGTGCCATGCATTTCTATCATTTTTTCCATTCTTTGCAGGTATGGGAGCTCAGGGAAGAAAGCACCAAAAGGAATTCCTGCCACCTTTAGCTTAGCCTCTATGTCCAGCAAATAAAAGTATTTGGTCCACCTTCTCCTTACTTCATCTAGATCCATCATATTCCTTATCACATCTTCTTCATCTAGGCCCTCATGCCCTTTGATAGTTCTAATGTTAGGAATTAAAGTTATCCTGGCTATTTTGATGAAACCTTTAGAGTCAACATACCGGGAAGTACCTGTAGTCATCTTGAACTAATTTAGCCAGCTACTAACTTGATCCAGTGCTCTCTTTACAATAAAAAAGCTAGCAATTATAAATTACCTTGGTGTGAAAGTACCCTTCTTTTGAGGTCCTAGATGCTCTTTGTCAATCCACATTAATTGCCAAATGAATTCCATTATAGAAACCCTAGGAGGTGCATGTTTCTGAAGCAAATGTGGAGGTTGGGGGAAACCATAAACCCTGATAATTGTGAAGGTTCCCCCTGCATAGAAATCTCCCCAATTGTGGTTCCCTAACCATTTATCTTCATACTACATTGGTCTTAAAAATCTCAAGACCTTAGTTGACAACCTCACAACATTTGTTCCTAACATTTCAAGAATTGGGTGAACAAAAAAGTTTTGAAAAATGGAGAAGTTACATTCATTGGATGTGACATTCCAAACTCTCAACCAATATTGCACTGGGTTGGGAATGTCCTTAAAATGAGTCCTTATCATCAACATTCTTGCATCAAAATCATTACATGATGGTATAGAATCAAATGCATAAGAAGGGAGTAGTGCATGAATCTGATAGGTCTTTTATTTTGCTTGATAGACACAAACCCTTCATGCATCCTATCAATTACATACTAGATGTAATCATAATCAGTATTGGTATGAGAATTCTGAATGTCAAGGATTATCATTAAAAGCTCAACAGACAACTTCTCATCATCCCCATCAATCCCTAAAACCCTACACAACCCATGACACAAGAATTTCATATAATGATTGAGGGATGAAAATAGATAAGGGGCATTCATACTTGCTGGGAGAGGGGCGATGTACTTATCTTTCTTGGGCATATGCTTGACTATTTGGCTCTTTACTGATCCTATGTTACTAGCATACTTGTCCCTTTCCTTTCTTAAATCAATTTCAGTGGAGGAGGAAGAATAGAAATAGAAAGCTTTCATGAAGGACCCCCTATCCAAGGAAATAAACATAGACTAGTCTTCACACCTAACGTATCTAGAAATGGGATCATACAAGCTAGCCAATTCAATGATTAAATCAACATCTAAAAATACATTAGGCACAATAAGCTTCACCATTCCCAATGCCCAAGCATTACAAATAGGTATAGCTTTACCCCTATTATTATAAATGTATGAGAATATGGTAAAAATTGAACCTACAGAGGTGATAGGGTCCCTACATTTGTCCATGATATCTTCAAATGCCATGTCGATGGCCTTCTTATTTTGATTCGAACTAGGAAGGAGCCTGATGAATTCATTTGAGTAATTTGACTTTCCTTTATCCTTAGCACTCTGTTCTTTCGCAGCCCCATTGGATGATGCTACACTCGCCGCCAGATGAGTCATCTTGACAGAACATGAACTTCTTAACTTTGCAACTTTCATGCTATTCAATCTCTGCTACAGCGCCAACAATCTCAATTGTCTTTAGAATAACTTTGAGCATAGAAAGCAATGGAGTCTTGTCTATATACTTCAAAAATTGCATGTGTATGATTGCCAAATCGTAACAAATCTAGCCTAAGTCACTTCTGCATTCAATTTTGCATAGTACCAACCTTCAAATCACAGCTAGCCATGGCATAGATGCTAACAGGATGATTTTAAAAAATCATAAACAAGGCATGAGAGCAATAACCATGGATTTTTGCATTAAAACCTTTTAATTACTGATGTAAACCCTCATTAAAACTTGATTGGATGGATTTCTACTTTTTCCAGCTTGGAAAAGTACCCCTTTTCCATGTTGCAATGGCTCATAACACTGACGGCATGAAAACTTAACCAGTCATAGTTCGGAGATCTAGCGAACAAAGGAAACTCGTGATCTCCAAAAGAAATGCTAACTCGAGGTCAAGTTTGGAGATCCAATGACCACCATTGATCTCAACAATGATCAACGGTCATTAGACTACCTTTCAAAGCTTACCATGATCCCACCTTGATCAGAGATTCAGCGAATGAAGGAAATCTCACATTCTTAGAATACTTGATTAAACCATGGTTAAACTCAGAGAATAAGCAACCAAAGACTTCACCAATTCTCGCTATCTTTTCCTTAACTCATTCAAACACTTGGAGAATTATCAAACAAAGGATACTTCAAGTTGTGAAACACAATGCCTTAACCACAATCGCATCTAGAGAATCAACAAACAAGATAAATCTCCTAATCTCAGAGAGGAATACTTAACCATGGTAAGGCTTTGAGATTAAGTGAATAACCCAAATCTCCAATTTTCTAAATGCTTTTCATACCTTGGGTTAAATCTTGAGATCTCATGCTGACCGTAGATCTTAGGAACAATCGACAACAATCTTTGAGTCATGCAATCCATTAAACCCTTAGTCTTTTTATTCTGAGAATAAGCGACAAAAGAAGTCACAACTCCATTTTATTTTGCTCGCCAGATCATTGAAAGATTTAGAACATCACCAACTAATTCTGAGATCCCATGAACACTTCATTTGCTCAATCACCAAATAATTTAGAACATTGGCATTCCTTCTTGAGAATAAGTGATAAAGGAAACTTTATCTTTCACCAAATTATTTTGTCAGAGCCGCCAACTTAGAAAATACGAGAACAAGATTCAATCACCAGATCACTGGACAATATGTTGTAGGACCCATATGTCAAGAGATTAAAATCTAATCGCCGATTGCAAAGATGATCAACAACATTTTCTAGATCGCTAGAAAACTTTAAACTTAGCCATTTACCTTGGAGAACAAGAGATAACCACCACGCCAAGTCATTGAATGTTTCAAAGAAACCGCTAGGAATCAAGTGAATAGGAGACCACACAGTCGCTAAGTCGCTGGATGTTAAAATTAATCGTGACAAAGTCTGGGAGATTCAGAGAACAAAGGAGCCTTAAAAATAGATTTACTATGGTCTCCAATTTGCTGAAAGACTTACAAATAGGGAAAAACACTGTGCGAATTAGCGAAGACTATGAAAATGACCACCTGTAGAATTTGAAGGCTTAAGTGACTTGAAAAGTAATGAGCGAATAGAATAAACTAGGGCACACTCACATTAACCAAAGAGATAACCATTTTAAAGAAAAAATGTTAAAGGTAAGGGTTTAACAACACAAGTATAAAAAAATTTAAGGGATTCTAAACCCTAAACCAGACATTTTTGTAAGCCAAGACATTGAAACAAGACCAAAAGCAAAGACCTCTTAAAACCTAAAATATATCCAACAGTGGCTCTATCTGAGGATGCTTGAATGCAAGTTCATAGCAAGAAACCATGAATCTCTGGGTGGAAAATCACAAAAACCCTAACCTAAAATAGGAAAACAAACACACCTATACATATATACAGAACTACTGTGCATGGAAGGATAGAATCAATTGAAGAAATATTTCAAGAATTGTCCATGCACTGCAATTCCTATTCCTCACCATCCAAATTTCTCAGGAAGTATGAATCCTTGCCATGAATTTGATGAATAATGAAAGGTCCTAACCACAAGGATTCAATCTTCTTATGCTTTCCTTTGTCCTCAGCCCTAGCATTCCATTGTAAAACCATATCATTTGGCTAGAACTTTCTAGTAGTAGCTCTTTTGTCAAAGAGATATTTCATTTTCTGTTGTAGTTTTACATTCTCCTTTTGTCCTTCTCTTCTGATCTCATCCAACTCCACTAGTTGAATCATCCTATCCTGTAATGGATCACTGACTTCCATGCCTTCTTCTCTTATGAATTGGTAAATAGGCAACAAATTGTTCGCAGGAAGCCTAGACTTTACACCTTATACCATTTCAAAAGGAGACTTGCTTGTTGCTTTCTTCTCATTAATTCTGTCAGCCCATAGTGCCAATTTCAATTTCACATGCCACATCCTTTTATTCTTTTCCAAGGTCTTCTTTAGAATTTGCAGAATACTCTTGTTACTGGATTCTGCTTGCCCATTTTCCTATGGATGGTATGGGGATGAATAAGACATAACTATTCCCATCTTATTAAAAAAATTAGTAAATTCCTGAGACCTAAAGCTCATAGCATTATCCATTACTAGTTTCATGGGAACACCAAACCTAGTAACAATGTTATTCATCAAGAATTCAATAACTACGGTACTGGTTGCCTTTTTAGTTGGGATAGCCTCTATCCATTTAGTAAAATAATCAGTAGCCACCAAAATGTGACTATGTCCTCCACTGGATTTCTCTGAGAACTCCCCAATAAAATCCATGCCCCACATAGAAAAAGGGGCCTCTGCAACCATAGGGTTTAATAACAAGGCACCTGAAAAATTTTAATTTCTTTGAAAACCTTTGGCATGATTCACATTTTCTGACATATGAGTGGGTATCCTTAAATAAGACCAGCTAGTAATATCCAGCTCTTAGAATTTTGTGAGCTATAGACCTAGTTGAATGATGCCCTCCACACATCCCAGAGTGCATCTCTTTTAAAATATTCTCAGACTGATACTTATCTAAGCAAAAAAGTAGCATTCCATCACTATCTTTCCAAAATAGATCACCCTATATTAAAACATACCTTTGAGCCTATAACCTCAAACTCCTCCTTTGGTTGTCATTCAGATCCTGTGGAGAAGCAACATATTTGAGAAAATGAACAATATTGGTATACCATGGTTGCATCTCTATACTTGTCACATTTTCCTTATCAATGGATACATTTTTTACTTGCACAAGGTCCATGTTTTCCTCCGTCATGAGCTTAGCAAGTCCCATACCTCTTACAAGCTTGGTTATGTCGAGATTAATGTAAAATTCTTGAATCCTATTGATCCATTTACACCTCTTCCTAGTAACCTCACTTTGACTCAAAATATCTTTTACTGTTGCATGTGGAACATATGCATTTACTTTTGCACACACCAAATAAGGTTTGAAAGCCTTAACTACCTTTACTAGTGCATATCACCTGCTTCTCCATCAACTCATAATTAAGCTCAGTAGATTGTAGTGACTTATTGAAAAAAGTAATAGGATGCTCAAACCCTTCCTCATCTTTCTGTAACAAAATAGTTGCAATAGTATGAAAAGAGGCAAAGGAAAATAGAGAAAATGGTTTTGAATAGTTAGGGGATATTAAAATAGGAGCCTCTTGGATTTCTTGTTTAATCTTTTCAAAAGCATGTTGAGTCTCACAATTCTAGTCAAACTTAACATCTTTCTTCAAAAGCTTCACGATAGGTTTGACAAGTTCTGCAAAATTGGCAATAAACCTCCTGACAAAATTAATCTGTCCTAGAAAAGACTACACACCTTTGATATTTTTGGGAGGGAGGACCTTTTTGATTGCTTCCACTCTTTCTGGATCAATTCTCACTCCTTCCTTTGACACTATGTGACCCAGCAATTTTCCCTCTGTTACAACAAATTGGCATTTTTTGGGATTTAGTGAAATGCCAAATTCCAGAGCCTTGACAATAACCTTCTCCAAATGTCTACAATGATCTTCAGCTTTCTTAGAGTAGGTAGTCAGATCATCTTGATACACAACCATTAGGACATTTATCAATTCCTTAAAAGAAACATCCATTGCTCTTTGAAAAGTTGCTCCAGCATTCTTCAAGCCAAAAGGCATGCAAACATATACATAGGTTCCCCAAGGGGTAGTGAACGTTGTCTTGAATTGTTCAGATTCTTTAACTAGAACTTGTTTATATCCTGAGAACCCATCCATCATATATAATAACTCACAACCAGTTACCTTGTGCAACATAGCTTCCATGTTAGGCAATCCATAATTGTCCTTAAGTGATGCAACATTTAAGTTCTCGAAACCAACATAAAGTATAATGTCACCTTTCTTTTTTCTTACTGGTACAAGGTTAGAGACCCAAGAAGAGTGCCTAATAGGCTCAATTATACTAGCATCTCTCAATTTGTTCAATTCAACCTACATCTTTGTAGCTAATAAAGGGTTGATAGGTCTCTGTTTCTATCTAAATGGCTTGGTTTCTTCTTTCAGAGGAATCTCATGTTGAAACAGATCAGCTCTATATGCTTTGAGATCATCATAAGACCAAGCAAACACATGCATCTCTTCAACAGTCTTATCAAATTTCCTCTAACTTCTCTATTCAATTTCTTCCCAATATACACCATCTGAGGGGAGGTTTCAAATCCTAGGTTTATTTCCTCCAAGTCTTCCATTTTTGTGTTAGACTTTTGAGACAAGTAACCATCATTTATCTTAAACATTCCTTCTAACTCTACTAACCCCTTGGGTATGTGATTGGAAGGTAACTGTACTATCTCATTTCTCATAATGCACTCTTTTCCCTCAACATATTGTTGTGCTTCACTGAAATCTATTTTCTGCCCATGATATTGATCTAGACCTTGAAGAAACCTAAGGATATCAAAATCATCCTCAAAAACTTGCCAATTATACACATTATCAGGCACTGCAGGCCTGATCTTAATTTCTAACATGGACACACCAGTGAGGGTAATGTCATTATTTTTGAGAGCAACATTAGCAAGAAAATCTGCCATGATATTGTTGGACCTTTCTACCCAAAGGAGATTGAAAGCATCAAAGAACTCTAGCCTATCCCAAATAGCATGTTTGTACAATTTCAATCTCTCATCCTTGGTAGCATATCTAGATCTCACTTTGGCTACAATTAGTTGGGAATCACCATGGACCTTTAAACATTTTATACCATGTTTTATAGCAACATCTAATCCCAATATTAGAGCCTCATACTCAACAATGTTATTAGTGCATTCAAAGGTTAATAGGAAAGAGTATTTAAATGTAATATTTGATGGGGAAATGAATACAACACCAGCTCTTGATCCTTCCTTGGAGCATTTGCCATCAAAAAATATTTGCCAAAGCCCATTCTACTGCAGCATTAATTCATCCACTATGGGATCTGTGTTCTTCATCTAAGGCACTATTTCTTCAACCATGAAATTATTCATGTCAATGTCCACAAAATAATTCAATTCTTTTGGTGCAACCTTCTCAACCATGATATTAGAATGGGGCTCCCTATACAACTTTACTTCAGTCCCATTGATTGGAATAGTGGCATATGATAGATCTAGTTTCAATTTTCCACCCACTACTGCAGCCCATTGCCTTGACATGAACATACCATAATGAGGCTTTGTGTCAACCACAACCATATCCATTGTGTATGTGGCCTCTAGAAATGCAACAATCTTTACTTCAATTCCAACTAGAGTCCCTACAACAAGCACTGCCCAGTTATCCATAGCATAGCATCTACCATTAGATGTGTCAACTTGTAATCCAAGCTCTTTCATTACATGATAGGGCATCACAATTGCAGGAGCACCAGAGTCAATCATACAATTCTTCAGCAAAAAATTGTTAACTATAAGTGTAACATAGAAGGGGTCAATAGATGAAGGCTCTTGAATCACAATACTTCCAACACATACATTAGAAATGTCATCTATTGAAATAGGCCCTTCTAGTACACTCCCCCTCTCTTGCACAACAAGGGCCACTCCTTGTTCACTTATGAGAGCCAAGGCTGTAGTCTTATGCTCCCTGATTTTCAACATTTCAAGTAAAGGGATAGAAACCTTCATTTGAGACAAGGCATGTCTCATATCAAAAGTAGGAGGATCCATAGAAGCATCAAGATAATCTTTTGGTCTACCAGCTCTCCTCTTAACCTTGTTAGCAATAATTTCCTCATTCTTTTTCTTTTCAGTTGTAAGCCCTTCCTTCTTGTTACTTATAACATTGGGCTTTGGGGAATCCTTACTCTGAGGGTTATCTTTAACAAATACTGACCTCAGGACTCCTTGATCAGTATCCACCCTTCTATTCCTCAAATTGTATGAGGACTTGGCTTGTGTTATGGCATCCATAGTTAGAGTTCTAATCTCATCTTCACTAGGCTTTCTCCATTGTTTCTCATCTAATTCTAACTCTACCATATTGGTTCTACATGTGTCATCATCAGACTCATCATGATTAGAGTGAGTGAAAACTTGTTGCTCATAATTAGAGAGAATCTTCCTCTTATGATCTACATCAGAACAAATCTCTTCATCATCTAATGATAAGAGATCCCCCATCACTTTAGTGGTAAACATATTAACAACAAGTTTTCCAGATCCTTCATAATCTTTGGCATATGGGTTATCAGCATCTTCCCCCAAGGCCTGAGCCACAACACATTGGAAAGGTGAATGAGGCATGTTACAAGCCACACACCAAGGAGTATTTTCCACATTGTGTGTTGTGCTTTTCTTCAAAGGGTCAGGTGTATCTCTTCCCTTTTGAGGCTCATTATTATCAGGAATAGGCTTCCCATCCTTCTAATTTGTCTTATAGGGCATATCTCCTAAATTAGGGAGTCTATCCTGCCTTTGATAAGGTAGTCTTGCATCTTGGAAATTTCTACCACCCTTTTCAAACTTTTTTGGGAGGTCCTTAGTAACACTTTGTGATTTATCCATTTTATCATCATCCTTGAATGGCCTTGCAGGTTGTGGTCTAGTCTCTTTCCACAATCTACCCTCATCCCTTTTATACATTTGACCAGATGCCTTCCAGTTACTTTCAATATTTATGGCCAATTTAAAGGCATCCCTTAGGGTGTGAGGATTTTTATCTCTCAGAAGATAAGACATTTTACCATCCATAGAATTGAAATATGTGGTTAGAAAAACTGCATCATCTAATCTCAATACTTGGAACAATTTTTACATGACCGTTTGAAATCTGCCATTAAATTCTAACATGCTCTCATTGTAATGCTTTTTGATATTGTTAAATTCATTGATCATATAACTTGAATTCACATGTTCTGCATACTATTCCTTGAAACATCTAACAAGTTCATCCCATGATGCAATACTGTTCTTAGGGAGGCCTCTATACCAATCCCTGGAATCTTCAACCAATGACTGAACAAAGAGCTTCATTACAACATCTTCATGCTCAATTTCATAGTCATTGAGTTTGTTAGTGAATAATTTCAGATGCTCTTCACATGTGATCACATTGTTACCAGTGAATAATGGGATCTTCTCCTTGATCTCATTAGGGACAAAATTAGGCTGACTAGGAATACCATAAAAAAATAAGGGTTTATACCTATCTAGGTGAACTGGTCTTCTTTGGAAATTTTGTGAGATCTTGGTTGTTACTCCAACATTTTGACCAGGTACTGTGGCATTTTGGTTACCAATCATAGGGACTGTAGTACTAGTGTTTGGAACATATCCAAGTACATTTTGCTTGGGATTTGAGGCTTGGGCTTTAAGGACAGTATTACAATTTTGACCAGAGGGCAATGTTCTTGGATTCACAGGACAAGAATTGCTGGCAAACATATTCATATTTGCATGCAGGAAGGCAATCTTTCTCCTCATTTCGTCAGCAACAGCCTCTAATTCCAACTTCTCAAGTTGGAGAGCCAAATCTTCCTTGGATTTCCTTGCCTTCTCCAATTCTAAGCCTGCTTGGGAGACAATGTTAGAAGGAACAACATTTTTCTTAGGCTCATTAATACTTATGCCAACCACTTTCTATTTTCCTTTATCAGAAACATCTTTAGGGGCATATCTAAGGTCCTCGTTCCTTTTAATCTTTTAGGGTTGTAATTGCCTAATGACAGGGCCTTCCTCTGCAAATTCATCCCTCTGTGGGTTGGGTTTACTAGCATTTTCTTGGTTCCTCAGAGTCCCTATATCTCCAAAAAATTCTTTGTTTAAACCATGAACATTTTGATTCAAACTTTGAGCCTGGATCTCATTATTTTTTGTTTTTCTTAGGAGATCTTGTCTTTCCATCAACAAATCATATATTTTTTGTTCCCTTATCTTCATTCTTTCAGAGATTTCTGCTAATTGTTCTTGTTCTTTCCTCTTCAAGGCTGCTACTTCCTCTCTTAACTTGTCAGAATTATAGGAAGTGGTTTTTGCAGCAGATGTTTCCCCTAACTATTCTAACATTTCTTTTGCAGGGAAGAAACCCACATCAGTGAGTTCATCTTCTTGAATGGGATTAATTGTGCTAGGCCTATTCTTTCTATTAACTTCTAGACCATCAGAAGAAGAGGAAGCCTCATGAGGAACAGGTGTAGGGATTCTATCCCTAATGGGTCAAGGAGAACTACGGTTGAAAATACCTCTTCTAGACCATTATCTCCTACTAGGCATTTAGAGTTCATCCATATTACTCTCTGGATGATCTTTGTAATATGACCTAGTATATCTTTTCGGACTCATGGCATGTTGCAACAAGATATAGCAAAACTTACAAATACCAGCAACTGGTAACACAGAATTTCAGAGTCACCACCCACAAACAAGTGGGAATCAAAATAAAAAGCTAGTCTACAACAGATACAGTAGACAATATAGCATAGATCTACTGTAAATTCACGTTTAAGTTCTCCAGCAGAGTCACCATTTTTGTTAGCACTTAAACTTGCAGATGATTAGAATATTCAGGAAATTCATTGAATACAAGACTCATGTACTCCCAACAACTGCATCCAGCATAATTTAAATGCTGAGGTAATAAGGCTTCAAGCCTTCTTCACTTTGAGTAATACTCAGGCGGGTTTACCTTTCAACAACTCACTATTCTTCAAATTTCAAATCAAATCCCTCACTGCTATACTATCTTCTTCTCAAAATGAACTCAATAAAACACCACTACCTTGAGGATAGCCCAAATTATCCTGATACAGAGCACCATAATAAAAATCACAACTGAGATAGCATGAAACAGTGGCCTAAGGACATTCATCCTTCTTCTTTTTCTAAGTTAAACTCAAGGAAGGATAACCTCTCTCAAGTGATTCTTCAAAGCATTATAAAATTGATCTATGCTTTTGACATAGCCAATGCAACTCATAAACATATGAATAAAAGTAAATGGAGACAATTTTTAATAAAATGATGGTGAACAGATGCAAACTAAACTAAACCAGTGCCTTATTCATTGGGCTAGAGTCAAAATTTAATATCTACAAAATCCATTTAACACAAAGATACTGAAATTCAAATAAATATCCTAACAATTCACTCTCCCAATTCCCAACCCTGCTATCAAATTCATGTATAGATATTCTAATCCTAGAGACCTCCCTGAAGGTTTACTCTCTCCTTGAGAGAAACTTGAGCTCAAGCCCTATATTCACCTTGTGAATAACACATTAAAAAGCCTTACTAATTAATGCATAAGAAACTCAAAGTATCCATACACAAAGACAACTAGAGATAGCAACAAAATTCCAATATATTTGTATTAATCTTCAACTGTATCCATTACAATTTTTACAAAAACCTCAAAGAAGTCAGATTCTATATTTAGTCTTTCTTCACAAAAACTTTCACCACCCTTACAAAAAGAGAAAAACTTTCTATATATAGCTCTAGGCACCTTGGAATCCTTGAAAGGATGCAACAAGCTTCGGATGGCTAGGAAAATGACTTGCACTAAAGACAAAGAGTACAAAGCAAAAGCTACAACAACAGAAAGTAGTTCACAACTACTGGCATCTTCACAGGTGGCACCTTCATTTGGAGATATTTCAAAGTAGTTACTTTGATTTGTAACATGAATGATGACCACCAATATAGGCTAACTTACATCATCCTTTGTTTGAAATGTTCTCTCCCTCAAATTCTGGATCAGGTGCCATGTGTACTTTATTCTTCTTATTCTGCCTCTAGCTCTTGGACAGCTGGCTTCTTCTTTTTCTATGTCATTTTGTCCCAAGTTGTCACATCATCATTAGAGGGCCAATTGAAACTCTCCAACTCCTGTAGTGATTTGATTGGTAGGTCCCACTTGGAATTAGTTATAGCTTTAACCTCTGCAACAAACCATGTGCAACCACCTTCAAATTTGAACAAACTGTCAATTATACTGTTGCAACCATCCAAGTCTAAAACATTATCACCCTTGAGAAAGGCCTCTTGTCTGATTACCAATTGATCCATCGATGTCCTCCATTCCTCAAAACTTATCACACTTCCATCACTATTGAAAACATATGGCAAAAAATTACTGTAATCCTTGTCAAACAAAACCAACTTGGCTCTCACCTGATTTGACTCCCCTTTGAAAAAATTTGAAACAACAATAAGCAATCCAATATTTTCATAAACTTCTGTTACCAACTCAGGGATATCAAACCTATACTCCTGCAACCCATTGAATTTTTCAAATAACAGACTCCTCCCAGACCAAATGCTGTGAAGTGGCTCCAAAATAGCCAATGACTCATTTATTTTATCATTTGTCGTGTGTAACATGATGACAGACTGATGGACTGACTCCATCTTCTCTTTTATCTTGTCCTGTCTATGTTGCACAACACCAGTCATAGTTTTCAGGGCTGCCTCTAGCCTTATTTTCTCTAGATCTTCCACCGGATGGTCAAGAACCTCTACTTTAGGTTGAGGAGGAGGTTCAATTTGCAAAGGTGGGGGAGGAACTTCCTTAACTACTTCTCCAAGCTTTTCTCTTAGTTCCTCTAATTCACCCTCCATTTTCTTGATCATCATAAGTTTTAAATCCCTATCCTTTGCAACCCTCATTGAATTCTCAAACAATTTTTCATACCTTTCTGATAATTAGATGGTTTTGGCTTCATTGAGGTGAGCCAAGTGTGTTACTACCTTAGACACCTCAAGATTGGTGGTGTTTTGGATAGTCTAGACAATCTTATTACCTTCCATCTTGTCTTCAATGCTTACCAAAGATGGCTTCTGAGTTCTTACGGCCAAAGTTCGAAGTGCAACAACTTGTGACTTGGGGTCATAACCACTCTCTCTAATCATGTCATTAATATGCACCTCATATGACAAGCCTCCCTAAGACTATTTTGTAATTTGATCAATGATAAAGGAAGAAGTCAAATCCCATCCAGGAGTCAAAAGCATACCACTTGATTTAACCATTTCTCTTGCCTCCTCCATAGTGATCCTCTCAAGACTAATATCATATGATGTTAGAGCCCTTAAAGTCTCTTCACTTGGTTTCATACCCTCAGGCAGGGACTTCTTCACCTCCTCATGCTTCCTCTAGATGAGGAAATCCTTGAATTCCTTTCTATTGATGAGCTGGTCATCACTGAGAAACTCTTCTTGATAGAGCTCTCTTTCATCTATTCCTAATATCAAGGGTAACTCTCCCTCTTCTTTTGACACAATTTTCTTTCCTTCTCTGATAGCCTTTCTTAATTGATGGTGGTAGGCTCTTTTATCGAGCACAAGAACTGAAGCACTGTCAACCACCTTCTTTTTCTTTCTCACCTTTGAAGGCTCACCAACTTCTAGCCTCTTTTTCTTCAATGGTGGCTCTAAATTAGCCTCAACCTCAGTTGGATCTTGAGTCAAGTCAATGATTGGTGCTTCCCTTGCTATAGGTGGACTACTACCTCCTTGTGACTCATCAGTGAATTCTTTAGGTTCAGAGGTGGAATAGTTTCTTGGTACCTCTAACTTCTCCTCAAGAAACCCTTTCAATAGGTTAGAGAGGGTGCCATGCATTTCTATCATTTTTTCCATTCTTTGCAGGTATGGGAGCTTAGGGAAGAAACCACCAAAAGGAATTCTTGCCACCTTTAGCTTAGCCTCTGTGTCCAAAAATCAAAGTATTTGTTCCACCTTCTCCCTGCTTCATCCAGATCCATCATATTCCTTATCAAATGCTCCTCATCTAGGCCCTCATGCTCTTTGATAGTTCCAATATTAGGAATCAAAGTCATGCTAGCTATTCTGATGAAACCTTCAGAGTCAACATACTAGCAAGTACCTATAGTCATCTTGAACTGATTTAGCTAGCTACTGACTTGATCTAGTGCTCTTTTTCCAATAAAAAAGCTACCAATTCTGAATTGCCTTGGTGTGAAAGTACCCTTCCTATGAGGTCCTAGATGCTCTTTGTCAGTCCACATTAATTGCCAAATGAATTCCATTATAGAAACCCTAGGAGGTGCATGTTTTTGAAGCAAATGCGGAGGTTTGGGGCAACCATAAACCCTGATGACTATGAAGGTGGCCCATAGGTAGAAATTTCCCCAATTGTATTTCCCCAGCCATTTGTCTTCATACTGCATTGGTCTTAAAACTCTCAAGACCTTAGTTGACAACCTCACAACATTTGTTCCTAACATTTCAAGAAATGGGTGAACAAAAAGTTCTAAAAAATGGAGAAGTTACATTCATTAGATGTGATGTTCCAAACTCTCAACCAATATTGCACTGGGTTGGGAATGTCCTTAAAATGAGTCCTTATCATCAACATTCTTGCATCAAAATCATTAACATGATGGTATAGAATCAAATGCATAAGAAGTGAGTAGTGCATGAATCTGATAGGTCTTTTATTCTCCTTGACAGACACAAACCCTTCATGCATCCTATCAATTACATACTGGATGTAATCATAATCAGTATTGGTATGAGAATTATGAAAGTCAAGGATTATCATTAAATGCTCCGCAAACAACTTCTCATCATCCCCATCAATCCCTAAAACCCTACACAATCCATGACACAAGAATTTCATATAACGATTGAGGGATGAAAATAGATAAGGGGCATTCATACTTGCCGAGAGAGGGGCTATGTACTTATCTTTCTTTTGCATATGCTTAACTATTTGGCTCTTTACTGATCCTATGTTACTAGCATACTTGTCCATTTCCTATCTTAAATCAATTTCAGTGGAGGAGGAAGAATAGAAATTGAAATCTTTCATGAAGGACCCCCTATCCAAGTAAATAAACATAGACTGGTCTTCACACCTAACACATCTAGAAATGGGATCATACAACCTAGCCAATTTAATGATTAAATCAACATCTACAAATACATCAGGCACAATAAGCTTCACCATTCCCAATGCTTAAGCATTACAAATATGTATAGCTTTACCCCTATTGTTATAAAAGTATGAGAATATGGTAAAACCTGAACCTGCAGAGGTGATAGGGTCCCTACATTTGTCTATTCTTTCACAGCCTCATTGGGTAATGCTACACTTGCCGTCAGATGACTCATCTTGATAGAACAAGAACTTCTTAACTATGCAACTTTCATGCTATTCAATCTTTGCTATAGCACCAACAATCTCAATTGTCTTTAGAATAACTTTGAGCACATAAAGAAATGTAGTCCTGTCTATATACTTCAAAAATTACGTACGTATGATTTCTAAATTATAACAAATTTGCCCTAAGTCACTTCTACATTCAATTTTGCATATTATTAACCTTCAAATCTTAGCTAGCCGTGGAGTAGATGCTAACAGGATGATTTTAAAAAATCATAAACAAGGCGCGAGAGCAATAACCATGGCTTTTTGCATTAAAACCTTTTAATTATTGATGTAAACCCTCGTTAAAACCTGATTGGATGGCTTTCTACTTTTTCCAGCTTGGAAAAGTACCCCTTTTCCATGTTGCAATGGCTCATAACACTAATGGCATGAAAACTTAACCAATCATAGTTCAGAGATCCAGTGAACAAAGGAAACTCGTGATCTCCAAAAGAAATGTTGACTCAAGGTCAAGTTTGGAGATCCAGCGACCACCATTGATCCCAATTATGATCAACGGTCATTAGACTACCTTTCAAAGCTTACCACGACCCCACCTCAATTAGAGATTTAGTGACTAAAGGAAATCTCACATTCTTGGAATACTTGATTCAACCATGGTTAAACTCAGAGAATAAGTGACCAAAGACTTCGCCAATTCTCGTTGTCTTTTCCTTAACTCATTCAAACACTTGGAGAATTAGCAAACAAAGGATACTTTAAGCCATGAAACACAATGCCTTAACCACAATCACATCTAGAGAATCAGCGATCAAGCTAAATCTCCTAATCTCAAAGAGGAATACTTAACCATGGTTAGGCTTCGAGATTGAGTGAATAACCCAAATCTCCAATTCATTGAATGCTTTTCATACCTTGGGTTAAATCTTGAGATCTCACACTGATCATAGGTCTTAGGAATAATTGACAGCAATCACTGAGTCTTGCAATCCATTAAACCCTTAGTATTTTCATTTCGATAATAAGTGACAAAAGAAGTCACAACTCCATTTTATTTTGCTCGCCAGGTCACTGAAAGATTTAGAACATCACCAACTAATTCTGAGATCCTGCGAACACCTTATTCGCTCAATCACTAAATAACTTAGAACATTGGCATTCCTTCTTGAGAATAGGCGATAAAGGAAACTTTATCTTTTGCCAAATTATTTTGTCAGAGCCGCTAACTTAGAAAATACGAGAACAAGATTCAGTTGCTAGATCGCTGGACAATATGTTGTAGGACACAAATGTCAAGAGATTAAAACCTAACTACCGATTGCAAAGATGATCAATGAAATTCACTGGATCGTTAGAAAACTCTAAACTTAGCCATTTACCTTGGAGAACAAGTAATAACCACTACACCAAGTCACTGAATGTTTCAAAGAAACCACCAGGAATCAAGCAAATAGGAGACCACATAGTCACTGAGTCACTAGATGTTAAAATTAATGGTGACAAAGACTAGGAGATTCAATGAACAAAGGAGACTTAACAATGGATTTACTATGGTTGCTAATTTGCTGAAAGACTCACAAATAGGAAAAAAGATTGTGTGAATCAGTGAAGACTAGGAAAATGACCACGTGCAGAATTTAAAGACTTAAGTGACCCAAAAAGTAACGAGTGAATAGAATAAACTAGGGCACACTCGCATTAACCAAAGAGATAACCATTTCAAAGAAAAAATGTCAAAGGTAAGGTTTTAACAACACAAGTATAACAAATTTTAAGGGATTCTAAACCCTAAACCAGACATTTTTGTAAGCTAGGACATTGATACAAGACCAAAAGAAAAGACCTCATAAAACCTAAAATATATCCAACAGAGTGCACTAATCATTTGTGCATTCCCCAGATGATTCATAAATGTTTCTATTGCAAAAGAAGCCGGGGGGATATTGGGATCATCCCATGCATTACTAGTTTTCTGAATTTGGGGATCATAAGCTACCATTGCGTTGGTAGAAATGTTGGGATCAGATAAGATGGGGACTTGATAAGGATCAATGTTCCTTCATTTTCTAGATCTTGTCTCGACATGCATAGAGTGGAGATGTAGATGCTATATGGATGCAAGATGTTCCTAAAAGACTCTAAAGAATGATGGATGCAAGCCTAAGAAACTTCTAAGGATGGTGGATTTCTAGAATGCAATGCAAGGATTGGTGAGATGCTTGGATTTGGATAAAGGATGGAAGAAGATTGGCAGAAGATGGTGACAGATTGGTGAAATGTTTGGTGATGATGGGGGCTTGGTGGGATACTCTGATTTGGATCAAGATTTGGTGGATGATTGGTGGGCTCCTGGTGGAAGACTTCTAAGTTTAAAAAAATTAGTTTTTGTTTTCCCAATGGAGGATCAGTGATAGGATTTGGTCAACCCAAGATAGACTAATGATCTTTGGTCAATTGGATTCTCAATGCAAGCCAATCTCTTGCTTGAGATGATGAGGCTATGCAAGGACAAGTTGGATTTCCTTTAGACAATGCTCTGTGAAAGGGGGTGATTTTTGATTTAGGATAAGGATTGAAAATAACTCAAAGGTTTTTAACACTAAGTGCTTGTAGATTTGGATCAATGGATTGGTGTAAAGATGGTGGTTTTTGACTTGGATGATGGATGTTGGATTTAGATCAAGGTTTTGGGATTCTGATTTGTGGATTGCTGATGGAATGATGGTGAAGGATGATGGAATGATGCTATTTCTAAGAGGATGACCTAGATGAAACTAGGAAGATGATGACAAATGCAACTAAGAGGGACTCTAGGATGCAACTAAGGTTTGGTGGTGATGCAAGGATGAAACTAGGATGAGCTAGGATTAAGGGTTGTCAAGATAGGATTTTGGATCTGAAGGTAGAATGGACATGCAATGGATCTAGCTAGTCTTCTTTTTCAAGATTGACATAGCGATGGTTCACTCGAAATCGATAAGAAAAATACTTGACTCTTGCATTATAGCCCACATTATCAATCTTTTCCTGATACTTTTCTTCGGCTTGGGTTTCTTGTACAAAATATTGATGGCTTTTAAGATTTATCTCTGCAACTTTCTTGTATTGATAGGCTTGGGATTTGGGAAGTTTAGCCTTTGGATGTTTGATCAAATCAGACATATCTTGGGGAGATTTTGATAATTGGATTGGGACAAAAGCTTTGGGTATCTCATTTCGAAGGATTCTTCTGCAAGTTTTTTTGAGTATCTCGAATCAAGTTGTAGATCAGTTTCATGTTTCCAATGGCAAAGGGTAGAGTTGACAAAGAATTTTGAAACAAAAATCTCACAAGGGACAAAGAAACCTTGTGGGATACAAGCAAGATGGAAAAACTCTTGAATCTAAAAAAATAGCTTTGAAAGGTGTATGTTCCAACAAATGTTTTTACTGAGCTTTTGACTGTGCAAATCACTTCAAGAAGATCTACCTAAGGGAGGTGAGTATCAAAATCCTTTCCCAGAGTTTGATTCCCCTTGAAAGGGGATACATATATGGTGAGTATCTTAAGGTGATTTGGTAAATCCCTTGGATCAGTCCTTGCACAAGGATTTTGATACCTTTAGATGTAGATAGTGTAGCTTCTATTTTATCAAGTTTGTATTTTTTCTATGGAGTCCTCCCAATCGGTTTGTATGCACATGAATCACTTAAGAGCCTAGTTGACCATGCTAGAATCATAGGGATTATTCACCTACCCTAGGCTACCATCAACATGCATCACCTGAGCTTGAGGGGATGTAAGCGAGAGTTTTCTCAATGCTTTATTTCTATACTGGTCAGGGAAGGTACTGGTTTGAGGTTGTTCTCTAGAGAGGAATCACTTTTCTCCCTAGATAGGCCTCGCTAGAAGTAAAACAAGTGAACTTGTCTGAGTTCAAGTTTTTTATGTCACTTATTTTAACAAGGATTTGCAGAAATGGGAAACTCCTAGATGCACATCATGAAGATTCTTTTCCCAAATTTATTTAAGTGTGTTGAATTTTGAAAACTTTTGAAGACACAAGTGTTTAAGATTTTGATTTGTTCTTTCTCTCTTCAAAAAGTAAAACTTTCAAGAAATTGTAAGTTCTTTATCTGGGCATTCGAGATTGAGTTTGCATGTTGCCTTAGGAACTTTGAAAATGAGCTTTGTTTTGATTTTAAATAATTCAAGATTGAGTTTTGTTTGAACTGAACTTGAA
The DNA here is from genome assembly GCA_027943335.1 of Chamaecyparis obtusa. Lineage (NCBI taxonomy): Eukaryota > Viridiplantae > Streptophyta > Pinopsida > Cupressales > Cupressaceae > Chamaecyparis > Chamaecyparis obtusa. The sequence goes on along the minus strand of BSBK01008105.1, from coordinate 167,815 downwards.
AGAGGAAGGAATAGAGATTATTTTATTTCTCTTTTAAATCACTCAATATTGTGTTTGATTTGGACTCAATGTAAAAATGACTTCTTTGGACCTTTGGTTTTGCATTCAAGACTTTTGTGTGTTAGTTTGTATGTTTTATACCCAAAATGAGATTCCTAGGTTTAATTTGATGCATGAAAACTTTAGGAAACATTTAAGATTTTGAAACAAGAGACTTGTTCACATCAATAAAAAAGCTTTAGGACTGATTTAGGAAAATTTTGAAGCCTTTAGGAATGTTTAGGAACCAATTTGGAAAGATTAGCAAAGATTTTTTATTTTTGTTCCTAGTTTGCATTGAGACATTTAACAAAACTTTGAGATATTGTAAATGAAGTTCTTTTTAGCTCTCTTTGATGAATTTTGGTTTGATTTAGGACCACTTAGGATGATTTTTGAGTTGATTAGGAACCACTTATATTTGCAATGCAAACTTGATGTTCTTTTTATCCTCCCAAAACTTGAAATGTTCCTATTTTGCATGAATGCATTCTAAAAGCCCTAGATTTGCATGGTTTGAAGCTCTTTTTATCCAACTAAAAGACCTTAGGGATGATTTTTATTGATTTTAGGAAAAAATAGGAAATTTTTAAGTTGATTAGGACTGATTAGGAATGAATAGGAAACATTTGTAGATTCTTTGATTTTAGGCACTCAAGAGTTGTGTTTAGTGTTCATTTTAAGCAACCAAATGAAATATTTGAAGTCCTAATTGATAAAATTTATTGATGAGCCTTAGGACCTTAGGTTTTTAGTGATTTTGATTCCTTCCAAGGGTACCTGCATAAGATGGTGTTAAAAACTTGAAACAAGCAGTCAAAAGCGCCTAAAAACCCCTAGAGACCCCAAAAAACCAACTTTTTCTTGGCCTAAAGCCTTACAAGACCTCCTTGTTTTCCATATGAGTAAAAATGGGCAGGGTATCTCATGATTCTTACTCATATGAGTGATGGGTAGGCCTAGTATGAGTAAGTATGCTTAACAGTAGGAGCAAACAGGGCTAGTGAGCCAAAAATAAGCCAGAAAGGCCTAAAAAGCTCCCATACGAGTTGTGGGTGATCATGGTATGAGTGAGGATCCTTGCTTGTATGAGAAGTATCTTAGATGGTTTAATTGTATGAGCATTCACCTAGAATAGGACACAATTTCTAAAAACTTGAGTTTTCTGCTTGGAAAACCCTAAAAAATGTAGTTTCAAAGGTGTCTAGGGTCCCACCGGGCGTGCCAAAATGTGATCAGTGTAAACCTAATCCATGTTGAAAGGTAGACATATCAAAAATTAGTGAACATGAATCTAACAGCATATTTCTAAGCTTAAACATAAAATGAATGGAAAGACACTCAGATAGAGCTTAAACGGGAGCACCCTATCACCATTTGATTTTCTCTCACTTTAGGGATGTGGGTGTGCTCTCAAATCACTTGGAGAATATCCATAATGACAATTAGGAGATATTAGGATAGGTTAGGGACCATAAGAACCCCATAATGGCACAAAATCAGGTATAGAACACCCATTTTTCCCCTAAGGCCTTAAGGATCCTAAAAACTCAAGAATGCAATCTAAACTATTTATGAGTAATCTATGATTGTTTTTAGACCAAAATAAATATAATGTGATTCTATTCTATGCTATGAAAAACAATAAGATAAACTATGATTTATCCATTAGTTATATGCTAAAATGTGTTAGAAAGCTTGAAGAAACAAAGAAATCTAACAATTATGAAAGAGCTTAAGGATCTAGAGCTATTCTAGCATTATAAATCTACTTAATGTGAGTGATGTAAATTCTATATTTTCTCTTGGTAAGTGAGGATATTTATATGATTTTGGAAGGGCTTGGGTTAGGAGGGTGAGTTAGGGTTAGGGGTAAGGTTTGAGGTAGAGTAAGAGGTATGCTTTGGGATATGGTAAGGTTTAGCTTGGGTTAGGGGTTACTCACACATGTGTGAGCAACACTAGGGAAGTGTGCAAAGGGAACATGTGTGGAAGAAGAGACATGGGTCTCTTAATGAGGCTGTAAGAAGCCTTAAAGAGTGTGTAAGAGGCTTAAATGAGTGTGTAAGGCTCATTAGGGGAAGGGTTTGACCAAAAGTCAAAGAAGACTTGGATTAGCTTAGGAAATGTAAGAAATATCTCCTAAGTAGGTTTAGGAAAGATTTAGGGAAGATTGGAAGGGGTTAGGAAAGGCTAGAAGGTTCTAGGTTTTAGGATTTAAATAAATATAAAATTTATTTAGGGATTGTGACATCATTTATTGAATATTGACTCAATAAAGATAGGAAAATCATTCAAATTTGATTTAAATTCTTTGGGGAGGGATTCTTTAATTAAAGATACTTAATTAAAATAAAGGGATTTAATGGCATAAAAATATATTAATTAATTAAATAATTAATTAATTAACAAATGATGATGTCATTAGGGGTTTTTAGAAAAATAAAAATACTTTTATTTTCTAAAGGATTTTTAGGTGTCTATAGTTGCTATCAATGCCAAAGGGGGAGATTGTTGGAGATTTGCCAGCAAGCTCATGTTGACTATGTGTTTGTCATTGATGACAACATATGGTAAGTAGCATGCGTGGAAGACTAATGTAGTAAGCTTTAAGTATATGTAGCATGGACATGTTATTAGCATGATATCATGGACACAAAGGTTAATTGTTAGTAAAGATAGTTATGTAGCAGTTTGTGTCAGCAGTGTTCCTGATAGAGTTATAGGCAGTGTTCTGTGAATGATTGTTTGTACATTTATCATGGAGCCTTATGCTCTTGGATGTGTGATGAAGACATCTTAATGTTGTTACAATCATGGACGTAGAGTCTGATGTGTAGTAGAAGTGAATTTATATAGTCTTTATTCACCAGTTGCAGTTTCCTATGTTTATCCAAAAGAGCCGACATAGATTATATTAGTACAGGAGTTGTACCTATCATTTTGGTATGCATGCTTGGATTAATGATTGGAGAAGAGTTAAGAATGTTTTTTTAAGAGTGCATGATGTAATTTAGCTTGAGGAGAAAGTATCAATTAATTTGGTAGAGCCGACAATGTGTAGCGTGCGTCTACACTTATTGATTTGGATAGGTCCCAATTTGTGTTGTGTGCTTAGTAAAGCCAACAAAGATAGTATTGGATAGTATTATTATTTCTCTAATATGATTTCAAGGTGGTTCTAAAAAGTAGACTTGATCATATCATTTAGCGAAAAAATACTTATAGCCGGTCATTTGTGATCGCTAGAAGTATGACATGGAGATTAAAGATTAGAGTAGAGCAGAGAGTGAAAAGTATTATGTCATCAAAGAGAGGTCTATGTGATAGAGAAGATAGAGTGTGCTATTCATTGGAATTGATCAAGACATTAGGTCTACCTCATAGCTCACCAAGATCTAGATATAGTGTGTATCTGTTATTTAGAAGGTTGTAGCCTTCACCCCTTTGAGCAGTGAGCTCTCATAAAGTGCATCCTCACTCCTAACAGGGTCAATCATAAAAGACTCCTAATAGGGTCTGACCTTTGACTAGGTCATTGTACTTATTGCATTGTAAATATCAACTCCTAATAGGGTTGTAATATCTTCTAACAGGGATCATTATACACTAGTGCATTTTATTAGTGGGTGTTAATTCCCACTGGGGTTTTTACCTATTTGGGTTTCCTTGTAACCAAAATATTGGTGTTGTGTTCAAGTGTTATTTCATTGTGTTTATGCTTAAAGTTTAAGTATACTTAATTGGATAAAGAATTGAAACTTGTAGATAACTAATTCACCCCCCCTCTCAGTTATCTCTTGGGACTATTCCTAACACAAACATACCGACACTATATGAAAATTAGATATTATAAACTGAGATATAGCTAGTGACACATTGAAAAAGACTATCAGTGAGATAACACTGTTAGTGAGGTATATATACAGCCAAAGAGGTATTATAATAAGGATATTTCACATAAGCCAGTGAGGTAATTCAAATGTTTTTATTCCCCAGAGGGTTTCCACTTGGGACAAATCATTGTTTCATATTCTTTGTGTGTGTCTTTCTTAGATTGTTATCCATTCTATTTCAATGTTATATTGTTTCATGTTTTTTAAGGATACAAAGTCGTAATTGGTTTAAATTTTTTATACTATGGATTCACCCCCCTTCCTCTCAGTAGTAATTTAATCCAACAAGTGGTATAAGATCCACACCCTTTCCTTAGGATTTCCTTGTTTAGGAGTACATACTATGGTTGGTCAAGAAGGTCTATCTTGTTTTAGGAAACCTTTGTTTGATGACACTATATATGAATTATATAATTTTAGAATGAAACACCATTAATTAAAGTCCTTAGGAAATGAAGTGTGGATAACCACATAAAGAAATTATACTAGCACAACACCACCTTCTACTGTTGATGAAAATAATCCATATGAAGTGATGCAAAAGCATCAAATATCATATTTTGTGGCCTTACCAATGATATACTTGTTAAGGTCACAAACTGTGATAATGCTAAGTTTGTTTGGGATAAGTTGTCAAACATTTATGAAGGTGATGAAAAAGTTAAGGAGGCAAAACTAAAAGCCTATCTAGGGCTAAGTTTAAAATTCTTAAGATGGCTGAAGAAGAGAAAATAGCTGATTATTTTCTCTGAGTTCAAGATGTTGTTAACTCCATACAAGGACTTGGAGAGGAACTAGAACAAGCTATAATTATAAAGAAATTTCTAAGTTCGTTGAGCTCAAAATATGATTCATGAAGCTATTGAAGAAAGGGATATCAATAAGGTAAATCTTGATACTCTTTATGGTATTTTTATTGCATATGAAATGAGGATTAATACTTATCCTCCTAGTAAATAATCTACTTTTAAATCTTTTAAAGTAGATGCTAATTTAGATTCTAATAAAACTAAAATTAATGAATCTACATTTGTTAGTAAACTCATAAGGAGATTTGGTAAATACAAAGTAAAATTTGTTGGAAACTACAATTGAAGCAATTGTTGTGTTGTCATTGATGTCAAATCTTAACTGATAAGACTGTTGCTACTTAGGAAAGTACTATATCTATTTGAGTGTTGCTAAGGGGATAGGCAAGGTTGGTAACAATAGCACCTAAGGAAAGGTTGAGTTATCTTTATACTACAAAGTGTACTTGACTACATTGTATAATGATGAGATAATGTATTGTTTATCTTAGTAAGATTGAAGACTAAATTGGTAGGCTTGACCAAGAAAAAATAGAGAAATCGTGTTCAAGCTGAGTGATGTTAGTGTCAACCAAGTTAGTGTATGCTGAGAAAAATTCTAGTGTCGATCGAACATTAGTTAATTGCCGAGTAAGACAGTTTAAGCTGAGGAAACATTTTTAGTAATGACCAAGATTTCTACATGAAGACCAAGTAGTTGATCATAGTATTGACCGAGCATCAGTATTTTTATATTTGAAGAGAATTCAGATTTGGAGCTGACATTGTTGAATTCTTGGATTATGTAAAATGTGTTGACTTTATTTATTGATTGTTTGAAAGCATTTAATGCACTGAAAAACATTTATTGTAAATCTTTAAGAGATTTGAGATGTTTCTAGAAAAGGAGCCAAAGAACATAAAGTGGGTAGATTCAATGAATCTGACCTAACCCTAAGATCTACAAAGGAGATTGAGAGGAAAAATTTGAGTTAACCTAATTGAGGAAGTATTAAGGGAACCTAAGCATTAGGTATGTGTGTGCATGGGTGAACAGAGGATGCTAGAAGATCAGTAGATGTTATTGACTATATAAGCAGAAAAGGCTGAAGGATAAGTGTGGTGATTGCTTGAAGAAAAGTTCTGAGTAGATCAGAGATGGAGATTGAAAAGTTTCAAAGTTAGTAAACCAGCATTTGTGTATGGAATTGGATCTGATATTTGCAAAGTGAGTTGCATGTTTTTCAGATCAATACTGCTGCTACTTTCTAACCATTGTAACAATCAAAATCCTTTTAACAGAGGTTGACCTAATAGCCATATGTTTAAATCCTTTGAACAAGGTTGCATTCTAATGGAATGTATGTAAGTCCTATAACAAAGCTCACTTCTAATAGAGTGATTGAAATCCTTTAACCGGGTCACACCTAACAGTGTGTATTGTAACCTTTGACAGGGTTGGCTTTTAACTGAGCTCACTTTAGAAGAGTGAAAATAATAGTAGCATGTTACAAAGTGGTTTTTCCTAGATTGGATTTCCACTATAAATCCTACTATCAATGCTTGTGTGAATGTTTTGGCTTAGACATTTCTATGTTTTTACAAGTTAGATACAGTTGGGTAGTGGACTGCAATGTTATATGTTTCTATTATTGAATCAGTGATGACTGAGTTAGTTTTGGTTGTTAGATTTGATTTAAGGAAAAGTTTTTGAAGTTTATTTTTATACATCTAGACTTGAGAACAACTAATTCACTACCCTCTTTGTTGTTCTAAATCATATTAACAATTAATATCAAATCTATGTTGCTTATTATTGGTGTTTACAGAAATCAAGTTTAAAGGGGCTTGAAGCAAATGATTAGGATGTATAAGAAGGAGGTACCGAAGCTGAATAAGGAAAATTGCCCTACATGGAAAAGTTTGATGAAGTTGCATCTAGCTGGTATTGGTGATTCTGCAAAGTACTACATTGAGAATGACTATGTCTCACCTATCGCACCTTTGACTACCCAAGAAATGAGAGCTAAGCAAGAACATAATCAGGCAATGTTAGAAATTGTATCTGCCCTAAGCTATCTAGAATTTGATGACATTAAGGATTGAACAAGTGCTAAGGAGATGTGGGACACTCTTGCAAAGATCTATGGTGGTGACATAAATGTACTGAAAGCTAAGGCTGAGAGTCTCAGAGGTAAGTTTGATGAAATGAGAATGCAAGAAGGTGAGAACATTGCACAATATTGTGGTAGAATAAAAGAAGTTGTGAATGCTATTAGAGGAGCAAGTGCAACTATTGAGGATGAAACTATAATTGGTAAAGTACTAAGAACTCTACATCCTATATATGCTATTAAGATCTCAGCTATTTAGGAATCTAGATGTAACTCTACAAATGTTCTTACTTTAGAAAGTTTGGTTGGCAAGCTGTCTGCTTTTGAACTCTCTAACTATGATAACTTCACTGTTGATAGTATTGGTAATGTTGAATCTACTTTTAAGTCACAATTAGTTCTGAACAAGCCAAAGAAAGAGAAAGAAAGATGCATTAGTGAAAGTGAAAGTGACAGTGACACTTCTGATGAAGAACTTGAAGATCTAGAAGCTCTTATGGCTAGAAGACTGAGAAGGGGAAAAGGAAAATATAAAGGTAAACTCCCTATTATATGTTTTGCATGTAACAAAGTTGGTCATATAGCTACTAGATGTCCTGATAGGAATGATAAAGATGAAGAAAGAAAAGGAAAACACAAAGACATAAGAGATGACATAAGCTACTAAAGGTACAAAGACTACAAAGGAAAAGGTAAGAAATCTTGTTACATTGCTAAAGAAGAAACTGACACTGATAGTGATGATTTTTAAATTGAGGTAGTCTATGTTGCAATGAAAGATGAATTTGATGAGGATGAGAAAACCACATTGATCTCCTATGTGAATAAGAATGAAAAATGGATTATTAACAGTGGTTGTTCACATCACATGACTGGTGACAAGAGTAAGTTTGAGACCTTACATCATTATAGAGGTAAAAGTGTAAAATTTGGTAATGATGCACCATGTCCTGTTAGAGGAAAAGGTTTGATTAAACTGACTGATAAGATCTCTTGTGAAAATGCATATTGGGTTGAAGGTCTAAATTATAACTTGCTAAGTGTTGCACAACTCAATAGCACTGGTTACCAAGTGGAATTTCATCACAAGAAAGCTAAAATATTTGATGTTACTAGTGAACTGATTGGAAGTGGAGAATAGACTAGAGGTAATTTGTTCTATCTTAACCTATCTAAAGAAGCATGTATGGTTGCACAACTTGATGACATTTGGTTATGGCATAAGAGGCTATGTCATGTTAACTTTGATAATCTAGTAGAAATAAGTAAGAAGAAGAAAGTAAGAGGTCTACCTAGATTGAAGAAACCTGAGAATGTGATGTGCAAGGAATGTCAATTAGGAAAAATCATAGCAATGAAATGATGTAGAGTTTTCTCTTCATCATCATCATTAAAATTACTAGAAGTGTTTACAGATTTATTACCATGAACTATTACTTTGAAGGCTATTTCACTCTTTGGTTCTATCTTCAATCTTGAAATCTCAAAAGCTGAGATTTTGTTGATCAAGGTCTCTCTGTTGAAATTAAATGTAAGCTACATGGTTTCATCAAGGATGTTGATTTTTCTTTCATATTGAGGAGTGAGAGTGGTCATTAACTTGTCCATGATATTCTCCTCTGAAATCTCTCCACCATTGTTTCTGATTCCAGTAACTACTTCATTTATCCTTTGATTGAAAGCTCTGATGTTTTCTTCAGGTAGCATCTCTAATGTATTGTATCTTTTCTTCCATGTCTTTCTGCGTGCATCCTTTGCTTGCATGTCTCCTTCAAATATGTCTTCTAGGTGCTTCCATATTTTGTGGGTTGTATCTACCTTTTTCTATTTCTAAAAACTCACCATTAGAAAGGGCACTGATAAGGGCTTCTTTAGCAATAGCATTCTGATGAAATAATTCCTTTTTCCTATTAGTAGCATCATCTTGTGCAAGGTCTTCTAGGGTAGGTATCTTGGCTGCTTTGATAGTTACATCAAAAACTTCAAAACCAATGCACTACAAATGGGTCACCATCTTGTTCTTCCAATCAAGATAATTCTCTCCATTGAACTTAGGACTTTCTTTCTTGAAGTACACCATTTGATCAACCTCAAGTTGTTAAAATTTCTTTCTGAGGCACTTGGCTCTAATACCAATTGTTAGGAATAGTACCAAGAGATAATTGAGAGCGGGGGTGAATTAGTTATCTACAAGATTCAATTCTTTATCCAATTAAGTATACTTAAACATTAAGCATAAAAAAAATGAAAGAACACAAGAACACAACACTAATATTTTGGTTATGGGGAAACCCAAATAGGTAAAAACCCCGGCGGGAATTGACACCCACTAATATTCTACACTAGAGTATTATGATCCTTGTTAGAAGATACTTAACCCTATTAGGAGTTACTTTACAATATATTTAGTATAGTAGACCTGGTCAAGGGTCAAACCTTGTTAGGAGTCTTTTACAATAGTCCCTATTAGGGGAGAGGATGCACTGTTTGAGAGCTCACTGCTCAAAGGGGTGAAGGCTACAACCTTCTGAATAAAAGATACACACTATATCTGGATCTTAGTGAACTACACTTTGAATTGCTATCTAGATCAGTTCCAATGTATAGCATAAGTACTTTACTTGGTCACATAGACCTTCTTCTGATGGCTTAACACTTCGCACACTCTGCTTTACTCTGCTTAAACAACTATGAACCACACTCAAGCAATCACAAATGACTGCCTATAAATATATTTCCTCCAAATGATATAATCAAGTTGGCCTATTAGAACCACCTTGAAATCATATTAGAGAAACCATAAAAAACTCCAATAAACATTCTGTCGGCTCTACTATGCACACAACACATTCTGGGACTTGTCCAAGAATATAATTGTAGATGCACGCTACACACTATCAGCTCTACCAAAACAACTAGATCTTTCTCCTCAAGTTGAATTAACTCATGTGCTCTTAACCAAACATCAATAACTCTCTTCTAAGCTTAAGTCCAATGGCACATACCCATAGGATAGGCACAACTCTAGAACCAATAAAATCTCTGTTGGCTTTTCTGAACAAACACATAAAACTGCTGCTAGAAAATAGCAACTGCATAAATTCACTTCTACTCATCAAAAAACTATGCGTCCATGATTGAAAAATTAATAAAATGTCTTCAACATATATCCAAGCGTGCAAGGCTCCATGACAACTGTATGAACAACCATACACAAAACACTACCTGTTACTCTGTCAGGAACACTGCTAACACAAGCTGCTATATAACTGTCTGTACTAATAGTTAACCTCTATGCCCATGATATCATGCTGATATCATGTCCATGCTTCATATACTAAAGGCTTACTACATAAGACTTCCACGCATGCTACTTTCCATATGTTTTCATCAATGACAAACATACAGTCAGTACTGGCCTGTTGGCAAATTTCCAACACTTTCTTCAAGGTAAGTTCATTTCTCCTATTTTCCTTTTCACTTACCTTCATTTATCAAATTTATATATCATATCACTCTTTAGATCCCTATCACAAAGAATCCAAAACCCTACATTTTGTAGATCTCACGTTGGCAACCTTACTTTCTTGGTTGTGCTAATCAAATTCACCTTGTTGGAGTTTTTTTATTCTAATGCATGCCAAGATTTTGTGAGCAATCTAAATCCTAGCATTTCTCACCATTTCTTACATTACACAACATTGTAAAATTAAACAAGGTCGAAATCATCTTTAACACCTCAATTAAAAATATTAAATCAAATACAACTCAAATATCAATGAGATCCAAACCATGTTGGAAAAGAAATATTAAGGATCCAAATCCTCATTCTCAAACATGCTCCATCTTCATATATCATGTCACAAAGTATCACAACATGGTACACCACCATGTCAGCTAAGAACAACAAGAGAACCAAAATGCCACATGAAAATCACCAAATCTGATCACATAACTCAATGCGATCTAGCAACATGAATAGGAAATAATCTAGAAACATTAGAAACCAACATGAAATTCCATAGCAACAACCAAAACAACTTTTTATCAAAATTCACCATCATCTATGCATTGTTCACTAATAACACCAATCATTAACCTCTTTCACTTAAGAAAAATAGCATGCCAACATATGAATCTTGAACCACTTGAGTCAAGGACACACATCCATGTCTTAAACTCACCACCATGTTAGCAACCATAAATATTGCATAACCAAACCATACCGATCTGAATATGGAAACAATGTCTCTTCTTGAACATCCAATATACTAGTCTCTAATCAATCATCCATAAATCTCCCAAATCACCATGCAAACATCTGTAAATTGACATAGGTGAGCTATAGACATCCTTGAAACAATTTGTACATTTCATGTTTCATCTTATCTTCAATACGGTAGCATACCAAACAAAATTTCTCATTGAACATACCAAGAACACTGTCACAAATAGTAGGAATATGTTGTCATCAATGAAAAAACATAGATGCCATCACATATATATGCATGATAATCTGCCAATATCTCCCTTTGGTATTGATGGAAAAATATGATTTGAAAAATGATTAGTGCATAAAGAAATTAAAAAATAGTATCAATAGTACTACTAACAATATGCACAATATTATCTTTCAGAGCCTCTCTATAAAAAATTCTCCAACTAAGAACAATAACTCCCCCTTAGTCTCAAACTTATTTTTTACATGGCTATCTCCCCCCCTTTGACATTATTGATCCCCCGATTCATCTCCTACTGATTCAAGGGGTGGTTCTAGAAGTATTTCAATGGTGAGAAATGGTGCACTTTGCAACACAACCTTTTGGATTTTAGAAGCTATCTCTTTGTGGTTGGTGTTTTCAAAAAAAGAGTAGAAACTATCTTCTATAAAAAGAACCTAATCTAAGGGGAGGCAAAACATAGAATAAAAGCTTTGTTGGATGGGCTCACAATTTGCTAGATAGTATTTGCAGAGGCTCAACTTTCTTTGGTCAGAATTTTGTGTCATCATTCACTCTCGACATTGTTCACCACATTCCCTTCATTGTAGGTAGGAGAACAAGAAGCCAAATTCCAAGGCATAGGTCTCACACATTTAGATCCTATCAAGGGAGGCATTTTCAAGGGTCCAAATCAAAGTACATCTATCCTGAAGTAATTGGAGATCTTCCCAGCCAAAGATATAGTATCCAAAACTATTCCAAAATAGACATAAATAGTTCAAATAAGGTTCATAAGAAAAGACATCACTTCCCTAGGCTTGGATCCCAGGAGAGAAGGTTTTAGGAAATACAATTCATCCTTTATTATAAATTAAGCTAACAACAAATGATTACATCCACATAAACAAGCTGGAATATACCTATAAGAGTTTGATACATGACACATTAATTAATAAAAAGGATAAGGTACCAAATACACAGTCCCCATGATTTATTAAGAACAAACATGCCAAGGCAAGAGAGAATGCCTCGGAAAAATATGTTACAGTATACACCCCTAGACTATAGGCCATGGGATCTTTTTCTCAAAAAATAGAACTCTAAAAATAGTATAGTATATTTCCTCACCTATTGGAACTAAGTCCAATATTTTCAACTTCTTTCAAAATACTAGTCACCAGGGTTTTATAGAACAACCCACGATAGAGATGGTCTTAGAATGATTATAGTTTGTTACAATCGATCGAAATGCTGGAGAAGTTGGCATGGATCACTCAAATTATTGTGCCATGGGAAAATGTTTGAATCTGATTGGTTCATCACAACATGGATGCCAGTTGGTTTGATTGAAAAACATCATGGTGACTTTATTAGAATTGCCATGATTGCATATATTGATCCAAGCATTGTAAAGTGAACACCTGTCTATAAATTTTTTTAGTCATGGAACTCAGTCTAAGAATAATAGTCCTTGGAATGCATCGGTGGTACTTGTTGAAGCAAAGGTGTCTGAGGTACACATAGTGGTCGATCAGAACTTGAGGGAAGTGCATTCTCTATAGAGAGTTTAGAAACTCCAACGGGTTGATGTGTGTCAAATAGCATTGGGATTGTTGAAGTTGTGACCACTCATACATGGCCAAAGACCAAAGGTGGTATGCAAAGCATAAGGACAATGTAGAAGGAATCTACATTTTGATAACTTTTAGGGGATCTTGGTGTACCAAGAATGAACCACATAACTTCTAGTTACACAAGGCTAGAATCTTATCCATTAGGTTGGAAATCAACTCATCTTGAATCTCTCAAATTGATTATCTCCATAATTTTTTTGAATCAATTTCTTGAGGTAACAAAGCCTGCAAGTGAAATGACCATCAAATATTTTCCCTTGAAAGAAAGAAAAAACAGTTAACAAAGGAAAGGAAAAACTAGAGGACGAAAGCATGATGCTCATTGCAAGAGGAAGCTAAAAGGGAACATGAGATAAAATCTTGAACAATGTTTTGATTACATAAAATCAGGTTTTGAAAGGACCCGAAACCTTTTAGCAAGATTACAAATGAAGCATTAAAATCCTAGTAGAAATAGTGCAACAACACAACAAAGAGACACCAAAAATATGCCAAGATAATATTTCTTAAACAAAATAGCTAGAATGGCTAACTAATAATCCTTAGAGGAAATGGGAATACTAACAACTGGAAGCAAGTAAAAGCATTTATTTTTAGCTTCATAATAGAACTTTATATTTGATACCCATGGTAGCAACAATGTTTCAACAAGCACTTAGATTAATAATTCATAAAGTGAAAGAAGATTATCTAGGGATTTTTGTGTGTGCAAGGAGGTTAATCATTCCCTTTATTAAGAGGATGAAATGTGTTTCACTTACCCACTATAGTACATATATGAGGTATTGTCCCATAGCCGATCGGATAGAGCCTTTCTTCCAGTCAATTGTCCATAGCCCCAGGTATTTCCTTGATAGTCATTAACATTTCTTTACTGCTAGTCAAGTGTCCATAGCCCCAGTAGAGTTTCTAATATGACATTATTTTTTTATTTTCATTTTCTATCTTTTATTTTTTATTTTCATTTTATTCCTTTTATCTTCAGTATGCATTAAATATTATGACATCACCCTTCCAAGTTGGCTGCCAAGGTGGTAGCAAGATACCTCTAATTTTTCAACTAACGTGCGAGGGAAGGACATCCAATCCTCATTAAAATAGGTATTTAAATGTGAAGCATGTGAAATCTAGGGTGGATATCACCAATTTCACAAAATGACTAGTATTAGTGCATAAATACTACAAAAATGTATTAGTACATAAAAGATATCAAATATAATCTTTCATTTTAAGCTAGCAGTAAATGCACTTTCCTTTTTTGAGGTTTGATGTGTACGCATCTCCTCTAAAGGCATAATTAGCAACATAAAACTCGGCTCAAAGTTACAAAAATAGATAAGTGAACTCTCATAAAATAGGTAGGGTAATTTTGTATATTTGAAAATACATTCTCTCAGATGAAATAAAATGTAAAATGCCCACGAAAATAATCAATTTCTCTTATAAAAAGGGAAACACATTCAAAAGGTGGCATAGCATTTAGCAAGACCTTAGAGCTAAGAATGTAGGAATTAGCATTCTTGGCCAAGAATCATGGATACTCCTATTATATTGACTAGTTCATTTCCTTAGTGAATAGGGTTAAAATGGATTCAACTCTATTCAAATGTAAAGGGAAGGGGGGAAATATGAGATCTATTCCCTAACCCAAATTCCCAAGAAGAGATTCCCTAACCCAAATTCCCAAGAAGAGATCCAATTTGATCAACCAAGAGGTTAGTACACAATTGAATCAATTTATGGGAATATGGAAGAGAGAGAGAGAGTAAATCCAATATTTCCCTATTGAAGGAATTTTATGCTTGGAATATGAAATAATTAAAATACAAATACTAACCTCAAATTAGGGCAGATCTGGAAAATATTAAATTCTAATGTCTGTGTGTACTTTTGGGCAATTCTAAAACCTGTTGTGGATTGGAAATGCTGAGATAGAGAAAACCCATAAATCTTTCTCCAAGATGAGCTCAGGTCAGGTTTGACCCTCATAAAAGGTCAAATACCACATTCTTTATTTGAAGTCCGATTCAAATTTTGTTCATAGATCTCGGAAGTTTGCCGAAAAGGGTTTCCAAATTCGCTCTCAGATCTAAAATTCTGCACCTGTACCTACAAGAAAATGGGGATTTTTGTTGTTTGTTTGAGGGGTTTGCCTTGGTCAAACCCCAGTTTGGAATCAACCTTAAAATTGAAATTGAAATAGGAATGCTAGCAAGTAGTAGAAAAGGATCTAACAATGAAGCTATGCAATTCAATAGATATGCAATTGTATTTTGAATGTAAACAAGTATATTGATATGAAAGCTTGAACACAACAATAAATGTAAATCAAAACTCCATGATTGTATGCTTGGAATCCACCTTGAAGGAAGAATGAAATGGATCTTGAAGATGAACAAAGGATCTTGAAGGAAGATCACACCATCATGATGGCTAGATCTAGGGTTTGAATGATGAATCTTGAATGCTTGAACCAAATCTCTTCAATGGCTTGAATGCTTGAATCCTTGATCTTCAATGGAGAACTTGGATGGAGAAAATTACTTTAATGCTTGAACTTGATCACCTTGAGTGCTTGAGAGTTTGAGAGCAATTTCTTGATTGTCGATGATAAAATGAGAGAGGAAGGCCTCCTTTTATAGTGAACTAGGGAAAAATCCTTTAGAGGGGCCACCTTGGAGAATTAAATCCCAATTAGGTCATAACCTTTACAAAATATACCTAGATTAAATTCAATTAAAGGATTTACCATCCCGAAACCCGAAATGGTTAACCCAGAGGTAGGAAAATAAATATCCCAGAAGCCCAATGCCTGGAAATCCAAGATTCTAGAAATTTGAATGAGGGGGGTAAAATCAAGGTTGGACCTGACCTAGTCAGGTTTGACCTTGATCCTGACCTAGTCAGGATCAACCTCAAATTTGATCCTAGGCCCAGATTCAATTAGAGCCAGGTCAAGAGGTCCCGGGGATGCCCAGAAACCTAGAAATGAAATCAGATTAGGATGGAATGCCAGGGATAGATATAAAATCCTATGATTACTATGATGAAAGCTAGGAGGACTTATTTTTGAATCCTACCTAGAAAATAGAGCCATGGAAGAGGGAAATTAAGGAGAATCCTTGAGATCCTAACCCTAATTTCACCTAGAATGAAGAAATCTATTACAGAAAAGAAGTGGAAAGTGGGGAGAAAGCTAGATCCAAGCAAAGATCAATTCAAGGCATTCAACATGACCCCAAACCACTTACTCAGAGGGCTAAATGCTCTTAAAATGGAAGTGCTTCCATTTTAAGATGATACACTTAGGATTCCTTTTTAGGACTCATAGATGATCATAGGTTGGCCACATTGGTTGGGACAAATGACATGTTAGTTCTCACTTCCCTAAAATGGGTGCTTGGGGAATATTTTCTATAATGTGAGGAACCCTATAGGATAAACATAGAAATTATGTCTAGGTTTGTAGGCTCTTTGTTAGACTTTGGAGAGTCTAAGGACAAGATAATTTCCCTTGTGCAGTGGGTTGTTTCAAAAAATTATGCGTGGTGGGATTATGGAGGTGGTTGTTGTGGCCCAAGAAGGTGTTGGTTTTCCACTAGAAACTGACCTCACTATTATGTAGAGACAAGAGCGGAGGTTATGTTCATGCACTTTGTAATGAATTTTTGATACCGTACCTTTGACATTCATTACTGTTACGTGAGGAATGAGGCTGATTTTATGAAGAAATACTTTGATCCTAGGGTGCAAATATTGGAGGAAGTGATATAGGAGTTCTACTTGAGGGTTATATTTGAGAAAGCATTGGATACACCTACTGAGTCAAGAAGATATGGTCCTTTTGGCTCAAAAGAAATCTGGGTGGGAAGGGAGGATGACTCAGGAGATGATAAACCAAACTCAAGAGATGTGTGACCTGCACTTGGAAAATACTTTTACTTTCTTTTTAAAAAACTTATGATATATATGTAAAAATGATGAAAGAATCTTGTTAGTTTTTTAAAAATCTTGAAATGTATATAGAATGATCGATAAATAGAATATATGCATTTTATCCTATTTATCTTGTATCTACATATAATTCTTTGTCATTTTATTTCTCTAAAAGTTCTCAAGTCTTTATGTTTTCCAAATTCTCTTTAAGGTTTTTCTACAAGGAATCGTAATATCATAACATGGGACTTCATTAACATACATAGAACAATAAAAAAGTAGAGAGTAACTTTCTAAGAATGCACATGAAAATAGAAAATATTGTTGCATTGGCACACTTGCTCTTAATAAACAAAAGGAGTTAGTGCACCACTAAGATAAAATCATCGGTAAAAATACAAAATTACAACTGATGATGATAATCATGAAAGACCAATTGCAACTAATAGGGGACCGATGACTATATACAAGACACTGGAAATGTGTCCTTATGTTGTAGGGCTTATTAAAATGAAAGCATACCACACAAAGAAAACCCTAATTATTTACATTAACAAAAAGATAACTCTCTACAAGAAGCCATTTTCTGGGCTTGGAGAATAGCCACCCTTGTGGCCTAGCTTTCTCTTTTTGATTAAGGGCTCCAACACATTGTGGTAAAAGAAAGGTAACATGGGTATTACCCTTCTTGGCTGTGATATGTCAGAGGTGATGAAATATTGACTCAACTTCGGTAATTCCTTTGAGATCACATGAGACAGTGTTGTAATTTATTTGATAAGACTCTTTTCATTCTCTAACATAAGAATGACTTCGATGGACTTACTAGCTAGTGGTTCTGAAAAATACCTGATTGGGAATTCATGAACCTTTGTCAAATGAGTTGTTGCAGGAGATACATTGATAGGTTCTTGGGGTAGGGGAGTTGGGGGTTCTACTTTTTGGGATGTAGAGGTTGAATTTGTCTAACCAATTTGAGTCCATTCATCAAGTGAAGCGTAAAAGGATTCTAGCTCATCACAAAATCACATGTCCTCATATTTTTCTTCTCTTTTCTCATTGAAGAGATTGAGTAGAGATTCATGTGGTAATACTTATTTTGGAGGTATCTTTGCATCCTCCAAATATTTCAGAGTATAAATCTCATTATCCTCTATAAATTAAGGGAGCCTAGAAAAGAGGAAACGCAGACCATTAACCTCTAGATGTTCAAAGGTGGGGTTGTCTTTTCTTGTTTGTTTTGGTTTTGGTTCATGTTGATCATGCTCACTTTTATACTTTGAGCACCAAACCATCAGGCCACCTTCAAACAATGAAATTGTATCCAACATTAGGAATTGAAATGAGAATTCCAAAAAATTGTTCCAAATAGGTTCATCTCCTATCGAACATGAAACTTCTAGAACCTCTTCATTTGCAACTTGATTCTCCATGACAAGATCTACCAAATAAGATTCTCTAGTAGAGGCTTTGAACTTGGCTAGGGAATTTCAGAGGATTCTCTATTTCCTTTCAAGCTCAGTAATTCTCAACTCTCAGTGAAAATTGAGTGAAATTTACTAGTCACTGCGAACTGGGTCTATATGAAAAAGTTGAGGGGAAAACCAATTAACATAGTTGTAGTAATTTGGGTAAATTGTACTAAATGGACCTCAACCACTTCCTAATGTGTTCACTTTCTTGTTGCATCAAGCTAAAAACCCTAAATCATGCACTAAATTTGGTGAATACTTTTAATTCATTCTTGTTAGGTGTTCCAAGAAAAATAATTGATCTCTTGATTTATCTCCCATCGATTCAAGGGATAGTTCTAGAAGTGTTTCAATGGTGGAAAATGGTGTGTTCTACAATGTGACCACCAGGATTTATAAGTTGACTCTTCATGGTTGGTGTTTGGAGAAAAGGAGTAGAAACTACCTTCTATCAAAATAACCTAAGCTAAGAGGAGATAAAAGATCAAATCAAATCTTTGTTGGACAAGATTAGAATTTTTTAGATGGAATTTGTAGGGGCTCAGCCTGCTCTAGTCATATTTTTGTGCCATCATTTACTCTCAACATGGTATACCATGTTCCCTTCATTGTTGGAAGGAGAACGAGAAGACAACGTCCAAGACATAGGTCTCACTCATTTAGATCCTGTCATGGGAAGCATCTGCAAGGGTCCAAATTAAGGCACATTAATCCTAAAGTAAGTGGAGATCTTCCCATCCAAGGACATGGTATTTGACACTATTTTGAAATAGAAATAAATAGTTTGAGTAAGGTTTGTAAGAAAATGCCTCACATCCTAAGACTTACATCCCAAGAGAGAAGGTTGTAGGTGATACAATTCATCTTCTATTCTAAACTATGATAAAAATAGATGACTGCATCTACATAAACAAACTGGAACACACCTATAAGAGTTCAATACATGAAACATAGAATAATAAAAAGGAAAAGGTGTTTAATACATAATCCACATGATTTATTAATAATAAATATGTCAAGGTGAGAGATAATTCCCTAGAAAGAATATGCTATAGTATACACTGTTGGTGTAATTAATTATTCCTAATTACACTTTACTTAATCTTACTTAGGTTAATGCATTGCATAGTAGTTTGTGATTGAGACACCTAGGAGTGTGCATCTCATTCAAGCACATGGTGTAGGAGAATTTCCACTTTAGGTGTGATAGTTGTCATCACATACCTCTTTGTGTGTGAGATCCACCTTTCGTGCTCTTATCACATTATCATCCTAATCCAATGCACATACTTTATTACATATTGGAGGATGATCCACATTTGGTGGACATGTGATTACACCTAGCATAGGTGATAGCTTATCAGCTCCTTATCATTCTCTCATATTACCTTTCCTATATAAGGAGGCCTATTATGTAATCATTTCATTGAGAAATTCATTGGATCTATTCAATCCATCCTTGCATTCATATTTTCTCTCTTGTGATTTTCTTCAACTTCTAGATCCTTGGTTCAATATTTGCTATTTGAAAATTCTTACATGGTATTAGAGCCATTGGAGCATTTTAGATTAGCTAATTTGAAGAGAGCTTGATGCAAGCTTTGAAGGTCCAAATCTAAGATTTGAGAACCAGTGTGTGATAGAGGCGTCTTGGAGTAGATCTGACCTCACCATTGCGTCCGAAAGGCTATTTTGGTTAAAATCGACTATAAAATCGCCTATATTTGGTGAAAGTCCAATTCGAGGAAATTTTTTTTTGCAAATCGGACCATATGGCCCGATTTTCCCTCTTTGGTATGATTTTTCAAAAAATTAAAAAAAAATATATAAATTTTTTATCTGCAATTTTCAAAAAAAAATTTCTATAAAATTTGTGTTATGGGCCTGGTACGTGCCCTGTAATCTCCGCACTCCATAGAGAATATTCTCTATGAATTTATTAGAGTGACACCATACAATGGGCCCACACCACATGCACAAGCCACAAACTGGACTACTTGTTTTTTTAATGATCCAGGCGTTCACATTCATAAAGGGTCAAAAACCCCATATCCCAATAAATGTGGGATTAAACTCCAAGTTGTCCCGCTGCTCATCCTCAGCCCAATAGTAGTTTTCACCACCGCTACTCATCCTTAGCACCACTCTCAGATCTCTCTCCTCTAAACACTACCTCCGCTCGGTGCATAGCCTGGGCGGCCCAGTCACTCTGTGACCCTGCCACGCCACACAGCCTGGCTGACCCAGTCAGCGGTGCCACCTCCGCTGCTCCTCATCATGCTGGTCCTTTGTGGAAATCCCCAAGTAGCAGCCCTAAACACCTCCACTCTCGCTGCCCATGTTTCCATCAATGCAAGTCAGTGCCACCTCCACCTAGGACGCCACGCGATGCCACATCAGCGGACCTCGACAACTGCCACATAGGCCAGAGATAGTGACAACATGCCACATGGCACAGAGACCACATCACCCTCCAAGGCCACTGCACTCACCATGTTAGTGTGTATGACATGTACTGATAGCCATGCCAGCAAACACGTCAGCCCGGGGGGCCAAAATTTTGCTAACGTCATCATTTGGTGACCGTAAATTTGACGACCGTTTAGCCATCAAACACTGGGAAAATTGAGTTTTTTTTACGGCCGTATGACCATCAAATTTAACCCCATGGTTCACTGACATCATCAAGGTTAGGAGATTTCCCAACCTTCACCATTTGCATTTTTGATTTGATAGTCCAACTTTGAGAGGCCATAACTTGGTCATTTGGGCTCCAAATCGGGTGTAATTTTTTTTGAAATTGTGTAGAATTTCTTGAAATTTCCAGTGGTGGTGTTGATTTTTAATTTTGGTGGCCATATTTGTCAAAAATTGTAGATCTTGTTGACTATTCCTATCTGTTCTTGATTTCTACAACTTCCAGGGCTTCATTTGGGCACATATGGTAACATTTTGAGGTGAATTTTTTTTTGAAAGTGCATGATTTTTCATCTACTTTCCAGATCTACAATCAGATTTGAGTGATTTTGGGTAGACATATCACTTTCAGAAATAGGTCATTTTGGGGCTATAATTGCACTTGGTTAATCCTTGGATTTCAGTTTTCTGATTTGCATCAATCATTTGAAGGATTTATTAGTAGTTATCAATCATTATTTGGTTGCACTATGGATAATTCAAAGGTTAAAATTCTCACTCCATATAACTACCATGAATGGAAAGTATCTTTAAGTGATCATTTGTTGAGTCTTGGATTGCTTAGAATGACTCTTGGGTAGGATCAAGAACCTCAAATAGGTGTTGTAGAAAGGCAAAAATGGTTTGATAGAAGGAATAAAGCACTTGGCTCTCTTAGATCATCCATCTCTCACAACATGCTCTTTCATATTGAATCTTGCACACATCCTCATGATGCTTGGATGACATTGGAAGGACTCTTTGGTAAACCTGATAGAATGAGGAAATTCAGATTAGAGAATGATCTCATAGGTCTTAATCCTAGTGATTTTGATAATATTCAAGATTTTTTCTCTAAGTTCAATACTATTAGATTGAAGCTTTCTTCATGTGGCATTGTTAAAGGGGATGAACAATTGATCTTTTCTATTCTTTCCAAGCTTAGTCCCGATTATTCAATCTTTATTTCTACATTCTATGCTACTGTGGATGCTCTTGTTAGTGCATACAAATTTCCCTCTCTTGATGAATTTGTAGCATAGCTCACAAGGGAACAAGCAAAGTTGGCACACATGGGTTAGTTGAAGCCTTCCACACATCAAGCATTGATTGCAAGTGAGTCTACATCAAAGGCTTCTAATGGAAAAGGAAAGAAACAAAATAAGGATCCTAAGCCTCATGACAAAGGTAATGAATCTTCTTCACCAAAAATTACTAAATCCAAGTTCTCTTCAAGAGAGGAATCATCTAGAAGAAAGAGAGATAAATGTGCATATTGTCAAAAGTTAGGACATGATGAGCATAAGTTTTTTCAAAAGAAGATTGATGAGCTAACTCACATTATTCAGAAACACAACATTAAGTTTCCCTCATCAGTGTCTTCTCCTTCTCCTACAAAATCGATAGCTTCTACATCTTCATCATCATCCAAAGATAAAGGTAAAGGACAAGCACTCATGGCTTCCACACATCCTGAGCAAGGTAAATGGCTTCTTGATTCAGGTGCATCACATCATATGGCATCTTCTATGGATATGTTTTCTTCTATTGAGCCTTGTAATTCTCCTAATATTTTGATGGGTAACAACACATTCATGAAAGTTTGTGGGAAAGGTTCTATTCCTATGGGAGAAGGGACATTTAATGATGTTCTTTGTGTACCATCCTTGACCACTAATCTCCTTTCTATTTACCAAATTACACATGGGGCACAAGGTAAAATTGTTGAGTTCACTCCTAATTATGTCTACATTAGGGACATGGAGACTAGAAATGTCATAGCTATGGGAGTTTTTGATCATACATCCCGCTTGTATTCTTTTTCTAATTTTGTTGATAATGATGATGATATTCACGATGTACCCATCCATTTTCCAAGGGATAATTCTGAGGAGAACTTTGGGCACTTGAATCATTTTGTTTTTGAGACAAGTGTTGATCTTCCTACTCCTCCACCTCCCGCTTCTTCAGAAATGGGCTCTACTATTCAGCAGGATGATCATAGTGTTTTAGATCTTGCAAAATGTGATGACTACTTGGATGCATCTTCAACATTTGTTGATTCTCACATTACAGATTTGGGAGACATGCTTGAGGGAGTTTTTCTTCTCTTTGATGACAGTTTCATTGTAGTTGGAGATACTTCTTCACATTCTTTGGAGATTAACATTCTTGATTCTTCTTCTTCACTTGGTTTGTCACATGATGTGATAGATTTTTTGAGCTTGGAGATTCCTATTCAGTCTTCAGAGATGCATATTTGGAGATCTTCCTCATTTCATTTGGATATGGATTGGTTCATTGCATCATCATCATACCTCATTTGGATTCCATTTCCTAGTTCCTATCCACAATGGGAATCATTCCTACATTTGTACTTGGTATATCTTCTTCCCAAGGGGAGAAATGTTGTTTGTAGTCATTGGAATATAATTTGTCTTCAAGCGCTCACCATTTTTGTAGGATATTCTTCATTATGGGGGGGATATCATGTCTCCAACTATCCTTCTTATGGGGGGATAATTATTTATATATACATGATGTATGTAGTTCTTGGGGGGTCTTGAGCACTCCATCCATCCATGCATCTTGTTTTCTTCTCTCTTTTTGGGGGAGGGTTTTTCCCATGAGGTTTTCCCTCTTTCTCCACTTTATGAGAGTTATGCATTTCATGTATTGCATTTTGTACATGGGTACCTAACATGGCCTAGTAGCTGGGACCCATCTTGCATTGTGAGTTCAAGTGCATTCCCCTAAGTTGCACTTATATCCCTCACATCTTGAGACTTAATCCCAAGAGAGAAGGTTGTAGGTGATACAATTCATCTTCTATTCTAAACTATGATAAAAATAGATGATTGCATCTACATAAACAAACTGGAACACACCTATAAGAGTTTAATACATGAAACATAGAATAATAAAAAGGAAAATGTGTTTAATACATAATCCACATGATTTATTAATAATAAATATGTCAAGGTGAGAGATAATTCCCTAGAGAGAATATGCTATAGTATACACCCCTAGACAACATGCCATAGGGTCTTGTCCTGAGAAAAATAGAACTCTTCAAATAGTACATTATTTTTCCTCACCTATTGAACCTAAGTCCAATATTCCCAACTTTCAAAATACCATTCATAAGGGTTTTATAGAACAACCATTGGAAAATGCCTTGAGAACTTTGGTGGCTAATAAAATCATTACCTTACCAGAATTGAGACCCTATGAACCCCAAGTCAAGCCTAATTGGTGGAATGATTCTCATCACTATGAATACATTCACAATAAGGGACATGTTAGTACTATTTTAAATTTTTATCCTCATACTTTAGAGGGTTTCAAAAATGAGGTTCTTAGACCTAATTGTGAAGTATTATGGCTAAAACCCTAGGTTGACCTAAACCCTGTTATGCTTGAGAGTTACTTTTTTCTCATTAACATTTCCAAATGAGCATGTGCAATATTAGACCCTTTTATGAGGACCACTTTATGCATTATGTCACTAGGTTGTCAAGTGAGGTCCCCTTTTTTAATATTTCCTTTAAAAGCCTTAGTTTTCCCATTAATATTCCTAAGTGACTAACCTTTTAAAAATTGTGGCCGTCGTTAAATCTTAAGACTCTCAGTTGTTAGATTTATTGACATGCGCTTTAGCAATAGGATGACATTTGTCCAAGTGGGCCCATCTTCAAAATCTATTGTCATATAAACATCAGGATCAATCTTAAGTTGTCATTATACCATTGGGACAAAATAACTTCCCTTTAATCATCGCGCTTTAGCAACAACCATCTGATCAAGACCCTTTCTAGCATTGCGGTGTTCTGACAGTTTTTCTTCCGTAGTTGCTCTCTAGGTTGACACCTATCTTGGGTGATGTAATAAAGTGGGGTCAGCCTTCTCAGATAGATAAAGCTCAAGTTGATCCTATGGTTGTCGCTATACTACTGAGGTAAGATGTGTGATGCTTAAGGCTTGTGGTATAGCGATGACCGTTTGATCTTATAATCAGGGTGTTGACTATATAGTGTGTCCTCCAATGCCAAGTCATGTTGACATGCTAGTTTTTGATTGGTCAAAGTAGAGGTGATCTGACAACTATTAGTATCTCTAATGTTAAGATAGAATAAAGTGGGGTCCGCCTGCTGATTTTCCCAACGTGGTAATTTTTTGATTAATGAAAGGTTTGAAAGCTAAGGTGGGGTCATCATTTTGGGAAATGGTAAAGGCATGATAAGTTGGGAAAAGATCTATGACGGTCATTACAACGCTGAGAAAAAGTGTTTAGATCTTATGCTTGTGCTTTAGTGACAGGGTGACACCTATCCACTCTGATCAAAGTTAAGTTAAGTTGTTACTTTTTCCACATAGTTAAGTTGGACTATTCTCATTGGTTGGGAACTAGTTTGGGGAAAGTAACAAAGGGTTATGTGGTTGATTTTGTTGACCGTATGATGCACTGAAAAGAAAAATGGATCAACAGTTCGAATTTGAAATTTTATTTTGTGATGTTGCTCATGTCCTGTGAATGTTGAAGCCACCAATTTTCAGTAATAGTGAACTTAATCAGTTTCATGCGAATGATTTGTAAATGGTTGGAAAAAGATTATATACCCTAGTTTGATTATTGAAAATTTCACCTCTTTGAAAGTATCTTGGTGAGTGAGACTAGTTTTTCTCTGAGCGATGTCAAGCGAAGATTTTCAAAGTGTCTAGTAGGCCAAAATTCTAACTTGAGCATTGCATACAATTTTAAGGAGAAAGAAGTGTCAGGAGTTTGTTTTTCTTGATTATAGTTGTCAAGTGATATTTGGGATTCTCTCTTGTACCCGTGTGTTATTTTATAACCCTAGCAAAAATGCCACCTAAGAGGGGATTAGCAGGGAAGATAGAATATAAAGATATAGGTGTTTTTGAAGACTTGATGTAGCTACTCCCACACTTAGAGAATGGACCAGAAAAGGTGAAGGAATTAGTCCCAAGAAACCCTAGGGACTTGGTAAAAGAAGGGCTCTATGATAGAGGTCTTTGGATGACAGATGCTAGAGTAGGAAAATAACACAATGGTTTGATATTTTTTAAAGCAGCGTACTCTCAAAGGAATTCTTGTACCACCCTCAGCAATATATGGCAGTTTGACATAGGGAAATTAGTTGTCCCTTGAGTGTTCATGGATGTAGACCTCCTTATTCAGATCACCAGGTGTTATGATCCGGTGACTGGATGTGTCAAGGATATAAATGGAAATGACCTAATAAGTATTAAAGAAGATGAGATTAGAGAGGTGTTCTCATTAAATGATCTTTCTATTGGACTGGAAAAGATTGATTTTAAATAATTCACTGAGATATATGAAGCACAGAAAAGATTATTTAAGGGTAGGACCTTTAAGGGATTTCCTTGATCAAATTGGATCAATGTGTGTGATTATCCCTAGTACACTTGAACCTTTCAGGTTGGATTTATTCAGTTTACGGGCACAAGCTATGTACAAGTCTTTGACTTTGATTCTTGGACATGATGAGGCAACCCACATGCCAGTTCCATATATGTTTATGATGGTACATTCTTTGCACCCACAGTTGGCACTGATTTTTGATTTCACTTCTCACCTTGCTGATTTAATCCATGATGGATTAATGGGGATAAATAACATGAAGATAAGTAGGCCTTTTGGGTGGTACTCTATGCTAATGCATATGTTCTTGTACAAGGGTGAACAATTTTTTAGTTCAACAATTAATATTGTCAAGGAGAAGAATGGAGAGACCCTTCCAGTTCAGTTATGGACAACAACTTTGTCTTGGGACAGGACAGAGGCTAGCTTCCTTGTCTTTGATAGAAATTTTGCTTCAAGGCTTAGGACATTATTGTATCTTGAAAATCCTAGAATCTCGAGAGAATTGTTGAGATTGATTAGGCCTAAGGAGTATTGCCAAGATTTCACTTTTGTACACAATTTTGGTGACATAATATTGTATCCAGTTTCTACAGTCTTTAGAATATATGGTTGCAATAGGGTGCCATATGTTTTACCTTACCAGGTTCCATTGAAGTTAGGATATGTAGAGATCTTGAGGCTGATTGGTGATCTACAAGAAACAACCCTTACTGGTAAAGGGAGGGGAACTTTGTTACTGGATATAACAATTGCACACTAGTATGTAATTACTAAGGGAGGCTGGGTGCATTTGAATCAAGTCTTGCAGCCCTACATGATGGCTATAGTTGTGGTCAGGTGTGAAGATAATGAAGGTTTATTGTCAGGAATGTTTAGAGAGAAGGTAAGGTGTGCTCTTCTTGAGCACCAATTTAATTTTCCTGAAGATATAATAAGGAATGAGTTTGATCTCCAAACTCAAGAGATTAAGAAAGAAAAATGGATAATCTAAAAGAAGACTGTAGATTTTATTAGAAATTTTGATAAAACATATGACCCACTAAAGAATTTTGAGCCATTGGCTAGGAAGGTAGATGCTCTCATGGAGCATTTTGAGGGAATCATGCAGGCAGTGAATGAGAAGAGGGCTATAGTGGGCAAGGTAGATCCTGAGAGAGCCAGGATGATTTTGAGCTAGCCTGAATACATAAAATTGAACCCAAGGGGAACTTACACCATGCAAAAAAGAAAAGGCTATAGTGTTCTTCTCCCAATTCAATAAAGGAATGAAAATGTTCCATCTTCTTCCAGAGGAAAGAGACCTATAGATGATACAGTAGCACAGGGATCTTCTCTAAAGAGATAGAGAAAAGAAGAGTCAAGCCCAGGATAGGATGTATATTCTCCTTCTCAATCCTCCTTACATTTAGATGAGCATGGAGTTGATGAGCAATTAGTGCAACTAAGCAATGAGGGAAATAATTTTGTTTCTACTGATGAACTAGAAGAAGGAATACTAGAAGCACCTAGGGAGATAGAAATGGATCTTACCATTGCAGAGTTTGAGGGTAAACAAATTGACCCAATTTTGAAACAAGCTAGTGATTCTTTTATTGTCGATGATAAATTTGTAAAGACTAGGGCATTTCTTCAATTTTTGTGCATAATGAAAATAAATTAGTTTAAAGAGATTTGTGAAAAGAAAAAAGAGGAGTTTCTGGATAGGGACATGATTGAAATTGAAAATGAGACAAAGGGGGAGATGATGGGATAGTTTGAAAAGATCACCCCTGAGGAGGGAAGGCCTATGGTCCACACTACAAGAGTGTTGATTCTTCCTAAGTGGGACATTGCAGATGCAATAGTTTTTGACTAGGTTATAAGGAGCAAAGAAAAGACCCTTGCTACTGTAGAACAAGAAAAACAAGCTGCTAGGGGCATTACTTTCTCCAATGATCATGCAGCCCTGGTAATGTGGTCCCTAAAGAGGGAAGAAAATAAAGGAAAGAGAGAGGCTCTCTCTTTAGGATATGCTAGAAATTTTCTAGTACAAAGAGTAGGTGAGACTTCAGGTGTTGAAGCCTCAAACATCATTTTGGAGATTGCCAAGTTTAATGTAAAGGTGGCAGAAGAGGATGGAAAAGAGAAGGAAGAGGTAAGGATTAAATTTGAAACTATCCTTAATTCCTATAATGAGCTCAAAGTAGAACTAATCCAAAAGGATAGGTTGATTGTAGAATTGTTAGGACCACAAGATCATAGGTCACCACAGTTGATGATAGGTGATAGGCCTGTAGTGGCTTCTTCATCAAGTCCTATCATTGAATTTTCACCATCACCGTACCCAGAGACAAATATAGATGCAAGGATTAGTTGGGAAAATCATCAATTGCTTGAAGAAACAAGTCATTTCAGAAGAAAAAGGGTAGAGTTGGATAGTCCGAGGGAAGAGCATTTGAAAGATAAAAGCTTGTTAGAGCAGAGATATCAGGAAAAGGTCACAAAGGTTGTGATGCAATTTTCTACCAATCTGAATCCCACAATTTTGTTTGACCATGCAAGGAGATTAAGGATATTGCTTACATCATTGGACAAGCATAAGGAGGAGTTAGGGCCAAATTTTGATAAATGGGTTAAGAGATCCCCAAATGTAAGGTTATTCAGATGGTTATCTAAGGGTCAAGTTGATCCTGACTCACTAATCAAACCATTGCATCAAAGTGTGAAGAAGCTTGTGGAGCATAGTATCTTTTTGAGTGATTTTGAGAGAAAGTCTAGTTTGTTGAAAAAGGAATTGACACTTCCTTGTTGTGATTTAATCCTAGGAGTTTTCAAGGAAAATGGTGAACTAAAGGAGTTAATCAATTGGAGAGCACAAATAGATGATGATTTTTCTACTAGAATGACTAGCATTTTAACTTTGGAGAATACTTTGTTTTTTTTACACACTATTGAGACATTAATTTATGCTAAGTCCAAGTTTGATTTTATTCAGCGAGAAATCAATTAGCAGGAGGGCAAGTGGGAACAGTTATGCAACAAAAATGTTGAGTTTGCAAATTTTGATTTCCCAAGTGAGGAGGTGTACAACAAATGGAGGTACTAGTACATACCTCATGCAGAAAAAGTAGATGTTTTGCCTACTTCTTGAGCCAAGAAAAAGCTGTAACTTTTTGAATCTTAAGAAGTGGTTGAGTTATAAAGAGGTATTTATTGCAAAGATGATGACAAATAGATGGCGATCAGATTTTCTTGAGGAAACCAAGGGAAGAATTGAAGACATAAAGCAAGGCAACTATCTACAATATCTCTCAAAATGAAATCAATGCATTTATTGTAAACCCAGTAGGGTTGTTGTAAAGTATTTAGGTTAAAATTTTGTAAACCCTAGAATGATCGGTAGCTTGTTGCATCTCCTTGTATATAAAGGATTTTCCATGATCATTCTAGGCATTGAGAGTTTTAGGTGTTAGGAATATACAAATTTTGAAACCCTAACCCTCAGTCGAGGATTGTAATATTTTGTATCATTTCTTAGAAAGCAATAGAGAAGAAGTGTAGGTTGCTACTATTATCTTGCAAGCTTTCTATCCAGGACATATTGTATACAAAATATCAAAGGTTATACTTAATACAAAGCTCAACTATTTTCCTCTCCTTTATGTTTATTTTGTGAATCTTTAAGTCTCTTAGAGATTAATATGTATGTATGTTCGCTTTGAGTTTTGATCTAGGGTTGGATTAAAAATTGCTCAGGGTGGGATATGTGTTCATTAGATTTACATAAGGATTATCTGCAAGTAGGAAAGAATTGGGATGTTTGTATTTATGTTTAAAGACCAGTTATTAGAAGGATCTTTCTATGTATTCTATTTTCTGGTAATATTTTCCCAATAGATAAGGCGTTGGCATGTACTCTCTTGTCTTTGTTGTATGGGAAATGATTGAAATCATTTTAATAACAAACATAAAAGCAATACGAGTCATTTTACTTTATTTTACTTGCATTATATAGTTGTTTTACCTAGTGATGGAGAGTCAATGAATAATAGGTTGTTATTTAGTACTTTCTCACTGTTATCTATTGTAAGATGTAGTATTAAGTAAAAAAACAAATTTATATCTATTGGATCAGGTGTACCCACCTTGGTTCTCTAGAGCCATAAGTGAAGAGGGCAGTCTTGTCCCTATAATTGGTCTAGTTGCCTATAGATTTCCCACATTTGGAACTAACCGCTCCTTAATATCAGTCATAGGCATATTGGTGTCTCATGGAGTGTGAAATCCTATCCAGGAACCAACAAAATGGCAACTCTGCTAGGGATTTTGTAAGATTTTTGTAAAATAATGTAGGTACAAGTTGAGCTAGACTCCTGGCCTGCTTATTTAAAAACTAGTGGGTCGCTGTTGAGCAGATAGAGTTATTTCCTTTTCAAAATTTGCCTACCCTTCCTATTTGTTTAAAATCATAGAAAACCCCATTTTTCTTGGGTGGTGACTCTAAGATATCTCTACAACCAGTCATAAGTAAAGTTTTGTTTTGTTATAATGAGTTTCAAAAATACAAGGTCCTAGAGAAAGGAGCATCTAGAGGAAACCTTGGAGGGTGGGCTTCCAACCACATCTAGACAAGGTTAGATCAGAAGAGAAAAAATTACCAATGATATGTCCTTCACATGGAAGTAGAAGGGAGGTTTAAGGCAAGAAAATAGTTCTCATCCTAGTCAGGAGGGTAATGCCATAGAATATGAAGAGGTTGTTGATCTAGGTCTAAATCAATATGAGGATTATTATTCCCCTACATAAAGAGAGGGAGAAAAGTTGCCCCATAATAGCAAGGTAGTCCCAAATAAATGGTATGGAGGGGAGAGGAGGTCTAGAAGTAAGAGTAGAAGTAGACAAGATTTTGTCCCTCCTTTCATCCTTGGCTCTTCATTGCCCCAAGGCCTCCATGAATCTCAAGATCAACAGGAAGACCCCCAAACACATCAGGTTGAATTTGAAACAACTCTGCCTGATTCTAAGGTAATCTTTGAAGATGTGTATGAATTAGAAAGAAGAATTCATGAGCAAGCAGCTATTAGGCAGAAGAGAGAAAAGGAAAGAGAAGAAAAAATTAGACATGCCATGATAAGGGTTGATCATTTGAGAAGACAAATATTAAATTTAGAAGCCATAAATTATGTTCCCATTCCTGAATAAACAAACGAACAACCCATTGTCCAACAAGTGTTTGAAACAAAGAATCCTAGGGATAAAGGAAAGTAGAAAGCAGTGGGAATTTCAATCAATGAGCCTGTAGGCCCTAAATTTCCCATAGATCTAGCTCTAAAGTTAGGAGCAGACCTTGAGAATGCCAAAAGGGAACAGGAATTGCTAGCCAAAGAATTGGTGAAGGCAGAATTGGAAGCTTCAGCACTAGAGATGAGAAAAAAGATAGATTTCCTCAAGCGGTCTTCAGGATCCACTAATGTTACCAACTCTGTTATGACACAAGGAGGAAATGTTGAGAATATGGCTAATCAGACAATGGGTGTTCCCCCACCAGGAGGGCTCAAAATCTTTGCCATGTCAAACACTAATGCATCAACATCCTAGGGTGCTAATATATCTAATATAGGGCTTATCAATGAAAGATGTAAATAGTTTTTTTCATAGGAATCCCTGGATATCCTAACCCCAACCCTGAAGAAATTAGGAAAAAACTTCCCAAAATCACTGGAAGTAATTTTTTCACTTGTGAGGAACACCTAACAAAGTTTATTAATGTGATTGATGATTACAACATTGTACCAGATGATGTTATAATGAAACTATTTGTACAATCCCTAACAAAAGATTCAAGGGATTGGTTTAGGGCTTTGCCACATGGTAGCATAGGCTCATGGGATCAGCTTAGACATTTTTTCAAGGAACAGTATGGTGATAAAACACATGAGGGTTTTATGTTAAATGAATTTAATAACATCAAGAAAAATTTCAATGAGGATGTTGTTGAATTTAATGTCAGATTTCAAAGGCCATGCATAAACTCTTGCAAGTCATCAGATTGGATGATAGAGTATGTCTTGTCACCTATTTAAATGCATTTGATTCTAAAATGGGCTACCTTTTGAGGGAAAAGAACCCAAGGAGTCTTGTTGAAGCTTATAAGCTAGCTGTAAACATAGAAAGTAACCGCAGGATTTTAGGAAAATTGGGAAGAAGAGAAGATAACAAATCACAATTATTGAACATAAAGGATCCATGGAAGTCAATGAGTGTAAAATTGAAGGTGATGATAGCTTAAAGTAGATCTTGAAGGCACTAAAGGATTTAAATCCTGGTGAGAACATAAATAATAAAGTTGCAGGAAGTGACAAGCCTGCCTTTAACAATTTTAACAAGTTGCCTAGAATGCAAAACTATCCTTATAATACTCAATGGAAGGATGAGAAACCTATTCTCCCAGAGAGGAAGGATAATCCAAATGATAGGACCCTTGATCCATTTCAAATAAATTCAATGAATATGGTAGAGGATGTCCCATGGTGTATTGTTTGTTAGTCACCACATGATCCTAATTATTGTGTCATATCCCAGAGTGTCTCTTCACAAGAGGAACAAGAATGTAATGAGGAACAACCTTACGATGACCAAGAGTGTGGAATGAATTCTTCCCATGTTTGGGATGAGATGGATTCTTTTGAAGAGGATGAAAATCAAGATATTTTGAATGCTTAAACTAGAAATGAATGATACCATCAACAGGTCTTTTCAGATGAGGATAGTGAGCTTGATAATATTCATTGTAATGTTTTGAAGGATAAAGAGACAATTGTTTTGAGAAGGCCATTAGATGAGGAGATTTCCTTGATAACAGTTGATATGGTTACTCAAGCTAAAACAAGTTACAACTTGAGGAATAGAGTAGTTGGTAATCCAAATCAGAAGCCCGCTGGTATTTTCATCAACAAGACAGAAAAAGATGTAAAGACATCCCAGATTAAGTTAAAAGATGTCGATGCTACTGATAAGGTCAAAACAAAGAAAAATGTTAAGCCTAACATTGTCTATAAAGTAAAGTCTAAACCCATAGTTGAGGTTGTTCCAACCTTGCACAGGGAAGTTAGGACTTTGGTTGAAGAACCTACAAATAAATCCATTCAGAATGTTGATAAAGAAGCTGCAAATGTGAAACAAGATGTGATTGATTCAAAATATGTTCCAATTGACATGAGAAAGTTGTTGTCATGGATTACTGTCAAAGTTCCTTTGCTAGAAATGATGAGGATAGATGAGCATAAGGAAAAGGCCCTGAATTGGGTGAATGGTGTAGTATCTACGGACTCTCAAAAAATACAAAAGATTGAGAAACACGTGGCAAATTTGAGTGATGAAAATGAAAGTTGTAGTGAGGAAATTGTTTCTAAAATTCCCCAAATTTATTTAGACATGAATGTTGTTAGCACCATAGCAGGAACAGTTGATCCTTTCTTCTTAACCTTATTGATAAATTGAAAATTGTTAAAAAATTGTATGATTGATTCAGGGGCGTCAAACACTGTTATGCCCACTGAGGTTATGAAGTCACTAGGGTTTAAGGTAGATAGTCCCCATGGAAGATGCCAAGCAATGGATTCAATAGAAGTACCAGTTGTGGGTACTATCAAAGCTTTACCTTATAGACTGGTAGCATACCCTGGAAAATAATTGACCATGAGTGTTCTAGTGGTTGATATCCCTCCACAGTATGGGATGTTGTTGTCAAGAAAGTGGAGTGCTTCTATGGGAGAAAGCATATAGTGTGATTTGTCATTTGCCACATTCAATTTTGAAGGATAGAATATTAAGATCTCTAGGGAACTTAGAACTCCACATATGATTGAGGAAGAAGAAGAAGACACAATGAATTGCTTTCTTGATACTGACATAAATGCTTTCAGAGTCCAAGGTAAGGAGATGGAGGAGGATGTTAAAACTATACATAAATTAGATAGCCAGAAAGGGTGGATTGACCTTGAAAATTTATGGACCATGTATTTTGATGGAGAAAACTCAAAGGAAGGGTCTGGAGTTAGAATATTGCTCATATCTCTGAATGGTAAAACTTTCAAATTTTCTTTTACTTTTCTATTCTCATGCACAAATAATGTTGCAGAATATGAGGCCTTATTGATAGGTCTAAGATTAGCATCCAGGCATGGTATGAAATGTTTGAAAGTAATAGGTGATTCTGAGTTGGTAATCTCCCAAGTTAGATCAAAATATGCTTCAAAGAATAAAAAATTAAAGCAGTATAGAAATGCAATGTGGGATGAAATTGAGAGCTTCAGTGCTTTTAATATTTGTTGGATGGAAAGAAGTCAAAATAGAATGGAAGACTTATTAGCTAATGTAACTCTTAGACCAGAGGATGTTACATTCACAGATATATCAAACATAGAAGTTCAGGCCAGGCCTTCCATCCTTGATAATGTAGAAAATTGGCAAGTCTTTTCTGATGATCAAGACATATTAAGATTCTTGCAATGTGAATCTCATTTTGGTGACAAGGAAATGGATTTTAGTGCTTATGTTGATATAGTGAATGGTAAAGAGGTTATCTTTGGAAAGGAAGTATTACAGTTGAAATCAAACAAGGTTCCTAAGGGATTGGTTGCTTTGGAAAGAGCATTTGATAATAAAGACAAAGCCTTCTCTACTAGCACTGACAAAACAAATGATCTTGAAGAAATAAATTTGGGCACAAGAATGGTACCCAAGAAGGTTTACATAGGTAAATATTTATCCCCTAAAACCAAAAAAAATATGATTGATCTTCTTAGGAAGTTTAGACATGTTTTTGCTTGGTCCTATGAGGATCTTAAGGCTTATAGAGAAGAGCTTTTTCGACATGAGATTCCACTAAAGGAGGGTACAAAACCTTTCAGACAAAAATTAAGACCTGTTAACCCTACCTTGGCACCTAAAATGCAAGTAGAGCTCAAGAAGATGATAGATGCTGGAATAATCAAACCTATTAGACATTCCACTTGGGTCTCTAATTTGGTGCCTGTCAGAAGGAAGAATGGTGACATCAGGCTTTGTGTTGATTTTAGGACAATTATGGATTACCTAATATGGAGAATATGTTGCAGAAGGTCACTGGGTCAGAATTGATGTCCATGATGGATGGCTTTTCTGGTTACAATCAAGTTATGGTTAAACAATCAGAACAATTCAAGACTACATTTACAACCCCATGGGGGACATATGTTTATGTAAGAATTCCTTTTGGATTAATTAATGTAGGTGCCACCTTCCAAAGAGCTATGGATGTATCTTTTGTAGATTTCATTAACAAGTTCATGGTGGTGTATCAAGATGATCTAACAACATTTTTAGCTAAAGAGGAATAGCATTGCCTATATCTAGAAAGGATTTTCATTAGAGAATTACAATATGGGGTTTCTTTGAACCCAAAGAAATGTGCTTTTGGTGGGGTAGAAAGAAAGCTTCTAGGACACATTGTTTCAAAGGATGGTGTAATAATAAACCCTGAAAGGGTGGAAGCTATTGATAGATTGTCTCTACCAAAGAATATAAAAGGAATTCAGTCCTTTTTAGGACAAGTGGATTTTTTGAGGAGATTTATTACTAATTTTGTAGAAATTAGCATTCCTATATCAAGAATGTTGAAGAAAGGAGCCAAAGTTGAATGGAATGATGAAGCAATGCAAGCTTTTAATGACATCAAAAGGGCTATCAAGCATTCCCTAGTTTTGAAAACACCAGATTATAGAAAACCTTTATATATCTTCTCCTTTGCATCTACCCATACTATTGCAGCAGTACTATTATAGAAAAATGCCGATGGTTTTGAACAACCTATTTCTTTTTTTAGTAAGACCTTACAAGCAATAGAACTAAATTATGACATTGTTGAAAAACAAGCTTATGCCTTCGTAAATGCTATCAAAGAATTTAGGTGTTATCTGGTTGGAGCCACAGTGGTTGCTTATGTTCCAAGTGCTACAGTCAAGGATATCTTGATCCAACAAGAGGTTTCAGGAAGAAGATGTAGGTGGATCAATAGAATTCAAGAATTTAATATTGACATTCATATTACAAAGTTGATAAGGGGGTTGGGCCTAGCAAAGTTGATGGCTCAAAGAAACTTAGCTGCAAATCAAATAAATATGTTGGAGGAAGATCAAAAACCTTTTGTTTGCAATATGGATTGCTGTGAATGGTACAAGGATATTGTTAAATACTTGCAGAAGATGATTTTACCCCCTGAGTTAGATGATAACATGAAAAGAACTATTAAGCTTCATTCCATAAGATATGCAATTATAAGTGGTGAGTTATGGTGGAGAAGTAATGAAGGTGTCTTTCTTAGGTGTGTAGACCAGGACAAAGCCAGATTCTTGCTAGATGAAATGCAAAATGGGGTTTGTGGGGGACACTATATGGAAAAGACCATAGCTCACAAGATCATTAGGTTAGGTTTTTGGTGGCCAACACTTTTCAAAGATACCCATCAATTTGTAAAGAAATGTGACCCTTGTCAAAGATTTGCAGGAAAATTGAAATTCAGTGGAAATTTGCCTCTCAAACCTGTTACTGTTAAGGCCCCTTTCCAAAAATGGGGTATGGATTTTATTGGGGAAATTCCTAACAAGTCTAGTGGTGGGCATTCTTATATTTTGGTTGCAATGAATTATTTCACCAAGTGGGTTGAAGTAATTCCCTCAAAAAAGGCAACTAGTAAGGTGGTAATAGATTTTGTGATACATAATATCCTTACAAGATTTGGTTGCCCAAAAAATATAGTAGTTGAAAATGCTATGTGCTTTAAGTCAGAGGAATTTATTGACTTCTATTAGAAAAATGGTATTAAAATATCATACTCATCACCCTATCATCCACAGGGTAATGGCCAAGCTGAATCTAGTAACAAGAGTTTGATCAAAATATTGAAAAGAGTATTAGATAAGAATAAAAGAGCCTAGGATTCTAAATTATTGCAAGCCTTATGGGTTGATAGGGTTACAATAAAGAAAGCAATAGGGTGTGCCCCTTTTGACTTAGTTTATGGGATTAATGCAAGGTTACCCCAAAATAACTTGCTACAGATGTACCAATTCATATAGGCCTATGATGATGATATGGAAGATGAAATGACTATTAGAATAAATGATCTGATCCAGTTGAATGAGGTAAGAAGTGAGGCACATACCAGGAATGAAAAAATTCAGGCTTAGTGCAAGGTCTTGTATGACAGGAGGACTACTCAGAAAAGTTTTCAAATTGGTGACCTAGTCCTGATGTGGAATGCAAGATTAGAAGGAAAAGGGAAACATGGGAAGTTTGACCCCATTTGGTTGGGCCCTTACATCATTCAAGAAAAATGGGGAGTTGGTTCATATTTTTTGAAAAGTTTGACA
The DNA here is from genome assembly GCA_027943335.1 of Chamaecyparis obtusa. Taxonomy (NCBI): domain Eukaryota; kingdom Viridiplantae; phylum Streptophyta; class Pinopsida; order Cupressales; family Cupressaceae; genus Chamaecyparis; species Chamaecyparis obtusa. The sequence continues at coordinate 130,021 of BSBK01008105.1, read as the reverse complement.
GGAGAACTCATGGAATTGCTAGTGCATGGGCAATTTTTAAAGCTTACTTCTCCTAAGAGGTTTTCTGAGTCTCTGTAAAGTTTTTAGTATAGGGTTTTTGTGTATAGTTCCTTGTTTTCAGTCAAAGTTTTGGATGGGTCTACTCTTCCAAGAGATTCTAGCTTTCTCGTTGTATCTGTAGGAGATACATCTCCCCAAGTATGAGCCACTGTTAGTACTATTTTAAATTTTTATCCTCATACTTTAGAGGGTTTGAAAAATGAGGTTCTTAGACCTAATTGTGAAGTATTATGGCTAAAACCCTAGGTTGACCTAAACCCTGTTATGTTTGAGTGTTACTTTTTGCTCATTAAAATTTCCAATTGAGTATGTGCAATATTAGACCCTTTTATGAGGACCACTTTATGTGTTATGTCACTAGGTTGTCAAGTGGGCTCCCCTTTTTTAATATTTCCTTTAAAAGCCTTAGTTTTCCTGTTAATATTCCCAAGTGACTAACCTTTTAAAAATTGTGGTCATCATTAAATCTTAAGACTCTCGGTTGTCAAATTTCCTGACATGTGCTTTAGCAACAGGATGGCATTTGTCCAAGTGGGCCCATCTTCAATATCCACTATCATATAAACATCAGGATCAATATATAGTTGTCATTATACCATTGGGACAAAATAAATACTCTTTAATCATTGCACTTTAGTGACAAGCATTTGATCAAGACCCTTTCTGGCATTGCGATGTTCTAACAATTTTTCTTCCGTAGTTGTTCTCTAGGTTGACACCTATCCTTGGTGATGTAATAAAGTGGGGTCGGCCTTCTTAGATAGATAAAGCTCAAGTTGTTCCTATGGTTGTCGCTATACCGCTAAGGTAAGATGTGTGATGCTTAAGGCTTGTGGTATAGCGATGACAATTTGATCTTATAATTAGGGTGTTGACTATACAGTGGGTCCTCCAATGCCAGGTCATGTTGACATGCTAATTTTTGATTGGTCAAAGTAGAGGTGATCTAGTAGCTTTCAGTATCTCTAATGTTAAGATAGAATAAAGTGGGGTCTGCCTACTGATTTGCCCAATGTGGCAATTTTCCAATTAATGAAAGGTTTGAAAGCTAAGGTGGGGTCATTGTTTTGGGAAATGGTAAAGACATGATAAGTTGGGAAAAGATCTACGGTGGTCGTTACACCATTGAGGAAAAGTGTTTGGATCTTATGCTTATGCTTTAGCGATAGGGTGACACCTGTCCACTCTAATCAAAGTTAAGTTAAGTTGTTACTTTTTCCACATAGTTAAATTGGACTGTTCTCATTGGTTGGGAACTAGTTTTGGGAAAGTAACAAAGGGTTATGTGGCTAATTTTGTTGACCATTGGATGTGCTGAAAAGAAAAGTGGATCAACGGTTTGAATTTGAAATTTATTTTGTGACGTTGCTCATGTCATGTAAACATTGAAGCCACCATTTTTTAGTAATGGTGAACTTAATGAGTTTCATGTGAATGATTTGTAAACAGTTGGAAAAATATTATATACCCTAGTTTGATTATTGAAAATTTCACCTCTTTCAAAGTATCTTGGCGAGCGAGACTGGTTTTTCTCTCTGGAGTGATTTCAAGCGAAGATTTTCAAAGTGTCTAGTAGGCAAAAATTCTAACTTGAGCATTGCATAAAATTTTAAGGAGAAAGAAGTGTCAGGAGCTTGTTTTTCTTGATTATAGTTGTCAGGTGATATTTGGGATTCTCTCTTGTACCCGTGCATTATTTTATAACCCTAGCAAAAATGCCACCTAAGAGGGGATTATCAAGGAAGACAAAATATAAAGATAGAGGTGTTTTTGAAGAATTGATGCAACTACTCCCACACTCAGAGAATGGACTAGCAAAGGTGAAGGAATTAGTTCCAAGAAACCCTAAGGACTCGATAAAAGAAGGGCTCTATGATAGAGGTCTTTGGATGAGAGATGTTAGAGTATGAAAAGATCACAATGGTTTGATATTTTTTAAAGCAACGTACTCTCAAAGGAATTCTTTTGCCCCCCTCAGCAATATATGGCAGTTTGACATAGGGAAATTAGTTGTCCCGAGAGTGTTCATGGATGCAGACCTCCTTATTCAGATCACCAGGTGTTATGATCCTGTGACTAGATGTGTAAAGGATATAAATGGAAATGACCTAATAAGTATTGCATAAGATGAGATTAGAGAGGTGTTTTCATTAAGTGATCCTTCTACTGGAATGGAAAAGATTGATTTTAAAGAATTCACTGAGATATATGAAGCACAGAAAGATTATTTAAGGGTAGGAACTTTAAGGGATTTCCTTGATCAAATTGGATCAATGTGTGTGATTAGTCCTAGTACACCTAAACCTTTTAGGTTGGATTTATTTAGTTTATGGGCACAAGTTGTGTACAAGTCTTTGACTTTGATTCTTGGACATGATGAGGCAACCCACATGCCAGTTCCATATATGTTTATGATGGTATAGTCTTTGCACCCATAGTTGGCACTAATTTTTTATTTTGCTTCTCAGCTTGCTGATTTAATCCATGATGGATTAAGGGGATAAATAACATGGAGATAAGTAGGCCTTTTGGGTGGTACTCTATGCTAATGCATATGTTCTTGTACAAGGGTGAACAATTTTTTAGTTCAATAGTTAATATTTTTAAGAAGAAGAATGGAGAGACCCTTCTAGTTTAGTTATGGACAATAGATTTGTCTTGGGATAGGATAGAGGCTAGCTTTCTTGTCTTTGATGCAGGAGCATCTCAAGCTTTGAGCAATCTTGCATCACCAAAAACATTTCCTATTTTCTTTTGTTTACATTATAATTATTCTATCTATTGGTTTCATTATGTGTGAAGATTACATGATGTTTAGGAACTATTTTGGAACCTTCTCCTAAGATCTCATGAGGATTGGTTGGACTGTTTCAAAGTTGGAGTTGTTTTACTGGTCGTCGGAGCTGTATTTTCCTACAATTTTGGGGCTGATTGCGCATAGTGGAAATGTTGATCCTTAATGAATAAGACCTTTTTCACTTAGGGAATTAAAGAGGACCTCATTTAATATCATTACCCAAGGGCACATCTTCTAATTCATTACGAGTCAAAAGTTATGACCATTTTTCTTGGGGACCTATTTTTTGCCTGTGTTCCTGTTAGAGCCGTTCCTGCAGTTTTGGTGCTGATTGTTCATGTTGGTGATCTTGATCCATAAGTAATAATAATTTGTACTCATAATTAATTTAATAGGACCTAAATTAATATCATTTCCCAAAGGTGCAACTCCGAATTCATTATGAGTCAAAAGTTATGGCCATTTTGCCTCGGGACCTATTTTCTGCTAGTTTTCAGGTGAAAAGTGTGGTGTTTCTTCTTGCGATGTTCCATGTGATCAAATTGGATCTTGTGACCTTAAAGGAATGTTATTGGGTCATGTGAGGACCCAAATCCAAAGGCACATCAATTTATATTCATTCTAGCATTAGTTTTAGTTTAAATCTTCCAGACTGGACCTATAATGTAATTAAAGCCTGACTGGCCGACTTGTGGCTTAGCTGGCTATATATTGAGGGCTTGGGTAGATGTTTTGTAGGAATTTGGATGGTAGATTGGTAGTAGGAGATTATAATCATAATTGGATCTTGAGAGATCTTGAAGATTAGATTGTTTATCTGATATTGTAACAGCAAAGCTAGTGGTTTGCATGCTTGGAGAAAAGGAGATTGCTTGGAGGCTTGCGAGCTCAAATTTAGATCTACCTTAGTGTTTCCATCAGTTGCTGATTTTTTTTAGAACTAAACTAGCTAAGGGATAGAAGAAATAATTTTGATTGTATTTGGCCCTAACCTGGAAGTCCTTATAGCCGGGCATGTTGAATGAAATTTGGTTTTGAATCATTATCTTGTTGTATTCCACTGTGCATATTGTTGTTATAATTGGCAGTTGTAGGCTTGGACTATCCATTATTGGATCCTCCATCCCTACCCTATGTCAAGTGGTATCAGAGCTTGAAGATCCTAAGTGTGTGAACTAGTTGAGGTAGTTTACACCAGGATCTTATTGGTGAATTTTTGCTTTGGATTTGAATCTTTGAGGATGCCTCCAAGAAGATTGGATCCTAGAGAAATTGCAGATCTTTGTGATGCTATGGAATCAAAGATTACAAAGAAGGTGAAATCAAATTTCAGATCTAAGATGGAATTAATGAAGAATGACATGATTGCTGAGATTGTGAGGACTGTTGCTGGTATGCCAAGGAATCTTGGTACTGAGGATGGTTATGAGGAAGTTGCTAAAGACTTTGAAGCTGCTGGATCTAGTGGTGATGACTAGAGGGATAGATTTAGTGAAGATAGAGTTGGTTGGCTACATAGATCTAGAGCTCAGTTAAGTAATAACTACTGAATGGAAGTTTCTAACTTCTCTGGTACTTTGAAACTTGAAACCTTGATTGATTGGATTGGTGAGTTAGAAGACTTCTTTGAGCTTGAAGAAATTAAAGATCCTCTAAGAGTGAGGCTGGCACAAACTAAGTTGAAAGGCCATGCTGCTCTTTGGTGGAAAGAATTACAAAGAGATAGAGAAGATGAAGGTGAAATGAAGATCAATCGGTGGAGGTTGATGGTGACTAAGTTGAAGGCTAAGTTCATACCTACTGATTATGAGCTTGAATTGTTTAAGAAGTTGCATAATCTAAAGAAAAAAGATTTGAGTGTTGAAGACTATACTGAGGAGTTATACAAACTTACTATTAGGTCTGGGAATAGAGAACTTGGTAAGGAAAAGGTAGCTCAATATGTAAATGGTCTGAGATTCAATATTCAGGATGAGATTGGTATGATGAAGATTGATTCAATTGAGGATGCTTATCAATATGCTCTGAAGGTAGAAGATAAGTTGAAAAGGAGACAACATGGAAACCCTCAAGGAAAGGAGAAGATTGATCACTCAGTGAAGGATAAACCTAATGCTGAAGATGAACAAAAAACTATGGAATTGAAAAAGAAGATAGGTAGGATTATCTTTAAGGGTAGTTTTTATAATTGTGGTGGAGAAGTACATAGAGATTTTGAGTGTATAGAAAAGAAGTTTGGTGATCATAGGAATGCTATGGTGAATGAAAGCATATTGAATGAACCTGAGACAGGATCTGAGAACTTGTTGATTCAAAGAACATTACTTGGTACTAAGGAAGAACCTTGTCAAAGGAGTAACTTGTTCAGGACTCGGTGCAAGTTAGGAGGTAAACTTTGTGATGTTATTGTGGATAGTGGTAGTATTGATAACCTTGTGGCTCAGGACATGGTTCAGAAACTTGGTTTGAAGAGAATGAAGCATCCTTATCCTTATAGGATTGGCTAGTTGCAAGATGTTCATGCTCTAGAAGTAAGGGAGTAGTGTCTTGTTGATTTTCAGATTGGCTAGTATAAGGATCAAGTGTTGTGTGATATTGTGAACATGAGTAGTTGTCATATGTTGCTCGGTAGACCTTGGCAGTATGATTGCAAGGCTATACATGATTGTGTCAAGAATGTTTTTACTGTTAAGAAGGATGACAAGAATTTTTCCCTAATGCCTTTGCTGGATACAACATTCGGTAGGAGGAACTTGAGTTTTGGTAGCCACATTGGGTTGTCAAATCTGGAAAGAATTGGAGATCAGTATGGAGAACAAGCCTGTGTGTTGTCAAGGAAGGACTTGAAGAGGCAAAGAAAGTAGAAGTGGAAGAGTATGCAAAGTGAAGACTTGGCAGACATCTATGTGAAGAACCAGTTTGGGGTTTATGTATTTAATCCCACAAGATGTCCTTCCAGCCATTAAGAACATCTTTTGTAACTTGGGGTGTCTGATGTAGGAGCATCTCAGGCTTTGAGCAATCTTGCATCACCAAAAACATTTCCTATTTTCCATTTTTTGCATTATAATTGTTTTATCTATTGGTTTCATTATGTGTTAATATTACATGATGTTGAGGACCTATTTTGGAACCTACTCCTAAGATCTCATAAGGATTGGTTGGACCATTTCAAAGTTGGAGTTGTTTTATTGGCCATCGGAGCTGTATTTTCCTACAATTTTGGGGCTGATTGCGCATAGTGGAGATGTTGATCCTTAATGAATAAGACATTTTTCACTTAAGGAATTAAAGAGGACATAATTTAATATCATTCCCCAAGGGCACATCTCCTGATTCATTATGAGTGAAAAGTTATGACCATTTTTCTCGGGGACCTATTTTTTGCCTGTGTTCCCGTCGGAGCCATTCCTGCAATTTTGGTGCTGATTGTTCATGTTGGAGATCTTGATACATAAGGAATAATAATTTAATCTCTTAAGGAATTTAAGAGGACCTAAATTAATATCATTTCCCAAAGGTGAAACTCCTAATTCATTATGAGTCAAAAGCTATGACCATTTTACCTCAGGACCTATTTTCTGCCAGTTTTCAGGTGAAACGTGTGGTGTATCTTCTTGCGATGTTCCATGTGATCAAATTGGATCTTGCAACCTTAAAGGCATGTTATTAGGTCATGTGAGGACCTAAATCCAAAGGAACATAAATTTATATTCATTCTAGCATTAGTTTTGGTTTAAATCTTCCAGACTAGACCTATAATGTAATTAAAGCTTGACTGGCCAACTTGTGGCTTAGCTGGCTATATATTGAGGGCTTGGGTAGATTTTTGGTAGGAATTTGGATGGTAGATTGGTAGTAGGAGATTAGAATCATAATTGGATCTTGAGAGATCTTGAAGATCAGATTGTTTATCTGATATTGTAACAGCAGAGCTAGTGGTTTCCATGCTTGGATATCACAATTGCACACTAATATGTAATTACTAAGGGAGGCTGGGTGCATTTGAATCAAGTCTTGTAGCTCTACAGGATGGCTACAACTGTGGTAAGGTGTGTAGATAATGAAGGTTTCCTATCAAGAATATTTTGAGAGAAGGTAAGGTGTGCTTTTCTTGAGCACCAATTTAATTTTCCTGAAGATATAATAAGGAATGAGTTTGATCTCCAAACTCAAGAGATTAAGAAAGAAAAATGGATAATCTACAAGAAGACTATAGATTTTATTATAAATTTTGATAAAAATTATGACCGACTAAAGAATTTTGAGACATGGGCTAGGAAGGTAGATGCTCTCATGGAGCATTTTGAGAGAATCATGCAGGCAGTGAATGAGAAGAGGGTTGTAGTGAGCAAGGCAGATCCTGAGAGAGCTAGGAGGATTTTGAGCCAGTCTGGGTACATAAAATTGAACCCAAGGGGAACTTACACCATACAAAAAAGGAAAGGCTATAGTGTTCTTCTCCCAATTCAACAAAGGAATGAAAATGTTCCATCTTCTTCTAGAGGAAAGAGACCTATAGATGATACAGCAGCACAGGGGTCTTCTCCGATGAGACAGAGACAAGAAGAGTCAAGGCCAGGATAGGATGTATATTCTCCTTCTCAGACCCCCTTACATTTAGATGAGCATGGAGTTGCTGAGAAATTAGTGGAACTAAGCAATGAGGGAAATATTTTTGTTTCTAGTGATGAACTACAAGAAGGAATACTAGAAGCACCTAGGGAGATAAAAATGGATCTTACCATTGTAGAGTTTGAGGGTAAACAAATTGACCCAATTTTGAAACAAGCTAGTGATTCTTTTATGGTTGATGCTAAATTTGTAAAGACTATGGAATTTCTTCAATTTTTGTGCAGAATAAAAATAAATCAGTTTAAAGAGATTTGTGAAAAGAAAAAAAAGGAGTTCCTTGATAGGTACATGATTGAAATTGAAAATGAGACCAAGGGGGAGATGATGGGACAATTTTAAAAGATCACCCCTAAGGAGGGAAGGGCTATGGTCCACACTGCACGAGTATTGATTCTTCTTGAGTGGGACATTGCAGATGCAATAGTTTTTTACCAAGTTATAAGGAGCAAAGAAAAGACCCTTGCTACTACAGAACAAGAAAAACAAGCTACTAGGGGTATTAATTTCTCCAATGATCATGCAGCCTTGGTAATGTGGTCCCTAAAGAGGGAAGAAAATAAAGGAAAGAGAGAGGCTCTCTCTTTAGGATATCCTAGAAATTTTCTAGTATAGAGAGTAGGTGAGAATTCAGGTGTTGAAGCCTCAAACATCATTTTGGAGACTACTAAGTTTAACATAAAGGTGGTAGAAAAGGATGCACAAGAGAAGGAAGAGCTAAGGATTAAATTTGAAACTATCCTTAAGTCCTATAATTAGCTCAAAGTAGAATTGATCCAAAAGGACAAGTTGATTGCAGAATTGTCAGGACCACAAGATCATAGGTCACCCTAGGTGATGATAGATGATAGGCCTGTAGTGGCTTCTTCATCAAGTCCTATCATTAAATTTCAACCATCACCATACCCAGAGACAAATATAGATGAAAGGGTCAGCTGGGAAAAACAACAATTGCTTGAAGAAACAAGTCATTTCAAAAGAAAAAGGGTAGAGTTGGACAGGTTGAGGGAAGAGAATTTGAAAGATAAAAGCTAGTTAGAGAAAAGATATGAGGAAAAGATCACAGAGGCTGTAATGCAATTTTCTACCAATCTGAATCCCACAATTCTATTTGACCATGCTAGGAGATTAAGGATATTTCTTACATCATTGGACAAGCATAAGTAGGAGTTAGGGCCAAATTTTGATAAATGGGTTAAGAGATCCCCAAATGTAAGGTTATTCAGATGGTTATCTAAGGGTCAAGTTGATCCTGACCCACTAATCAAACCATTACATCAAAGTGTGAAGAAGCTTGTGGAGCATAGTATCTTTTTGAGTGATTTTGAGAGAAAGTTTGATTTGTTGAAAAAGGAATTGACACTCCCTTGCTATGATTTAATCCTGGGATTTTTCAAGAAAAATGGTGAACTAAAGGAGTTAATCAAGTGGAGAGCACAAATAGATGATGATTTTTCTGCTAGCATGACTAACATTTTAACTTTGGAGAATACTTTGTTTTTTATACATACTATTGAGACATTAATTTCTGCTAAGTCCAAGTTTGATTTTATTCAGTGAGAAATCATTCAGCTGGAGGGCAAGTGGGAACAATTATTCAACAAAGGTGCTGAGTTTGCAAATTTTGATTTCCTAAGTGAGGAGGTGTTCAACAGATGGAGGTACTAGTACATACCTCATGTAGAAAAAGTAGATGTTCCACCTACTTCTTGAGCTAGGCAAAAGCTATAACTTTTTGAATCTTAAGAAGTGGTTGAGGTATAAAGAGGTATTTATTGCAAAGATGACAACAAAGAGATGGCGATCAGATTTTCTTGAGGAAACCAAGGGAAGAATTGAAGACATAAAGCAAGGCGGCTATCTGCAATATCTCTCCAAATGAAATCAATGCATTTATTGTAAACCCAGTAGGGTTGTTGGAAAGTATTTAGGTTAAAATTTTGTAAACCCTAGAATGATCAGTAGCTTGTTGCATCTCCTTATATATAAAGGATTTTCCATGATCATTCTAGGCATTGAGAGTTTATGTGTTAGGAATATACAAATTTTGAAACCCTAACCCTCAGTCAGGGATTGTAATATTTTGTATCATTTCTTAGAAAGCAATAGAGAAGAAGTGCAGGTTGCTACTATTATCTTGAAAGCTTTCTATCCAGGACATATTGTATACAAAATATCAAAGGTTATACTTAATACAAAGCTCAACTGTTTTCATCTCCTTTATGTTCATTTTGTGAATCTTTAAGTCTCTCAGAGATTAATATGTATGTATCTTCACTTTGAGTTTTGATCTAGGGTTGGATTACAAATTGCTCAGGGTGGGATATGTGTTCATTAGATTTACATAAGGATTATCTATAAGTAGGAAAGAATTGGGATGTTTGTATTTATGTTTAAAGACTAGTTATTACAAGGATCTTTGTATGTATTCTATTTTCTAGTAATATTTTCCCAATATATAAGGCACTGGCCTGTACTCTCTTGTCTTTGTTGTATGGGAAATGATTGAAATCATTGTAATAAAAAACATAAAATCAATACCAGTCATTTTACTTTATTTTACTTGCATTATATAGTTGTTCTACCCAGTGATGGAGAGTCAATGAATAATAGGTTGTTATTTAGTACTTTCTCACTGTTATCTATTGTAAGATCTAGTATTAAGTAAAAAAAAAAATTTATATCTATTGGATCAGGTGTACCCACCTTGGTTCTGCTGAGCCATAAGTGAAGAGGGCAGTCTTGTCCCTATAATTGGTCTAGTTGCCTATAGATTTCCCACATTTGGAACTAACCCCTCCTTAATATTAGTCATAGGCATATTGGTGTCTCATGGAGTGTAAAATCCTATCCAGGAACCAAAAAAATGGTGACTCTGCTAGGGAGTTTGTAAGATTTGTGTAAAATAATGCAGGTACAAGTTGAGCTAGACTCTTGGCCTGCTTATTTAAAAACTAGTGGATCACTGTTGAGCACATAGAGTTATTTCCTTTTCAAAAATTTTCTACGCTTCCTATTTGTTTAAAATCATAGAAAACCCCATTTTTCTTGGGTGGTGACTCTAAGATATCTCTGCAACCAGTCATAAGTAAAGTTTTGTTTTGTTATAATGAGTTTCAAAAATACAAGGTCCTAGAGAAAGGAGCATCCAGAGGAAACCTTGGAAGGTGGGCTTCCAACCACATCTAGATGAGGTTAGATCAGAAGAGAAAAAATTACCAATGATATGTCCTTCACATGGAAGCAGAAGGGAGGTTCAAGGCAAGAAAATACTGCTCATCCTAGTCAAGAGGGTAATGCCTTAGAATATGAAGAGGTTGTTGATCTAGGTCTAAATCAATATGAGGATTATTATTCCCCTATAGAAAGAGAGGGAGAAAAGTTGCCCCATAATATGAAGGTAGTCCCCAACAAATGGTATGGAGGGGAGAGGAGGTCTAGAATCATTGTTGTATGGGAAATGATTGAAATCATTGTAATAAAAAACATAAAATCAATACCAGTCATTTTACTTTATTTTATTTGCATTATATAGTTGTTCTACCCAGTGATGGAGAGTTAATGAATAATAGGTTGTTATTTAGTACTTTCTCACTGTTATCTATTGTAAGATCCAATATTAAGTAAAAAAACAAAGTTATATCTATTGGATCAGGTGTACCCACCTTGGTTCTGCAGAGCCATAAGTGAAGAGTGCAGTCTTGTCCCTATAATTGGTCCAATTGCCTATAGATTTCTTACATTTGGAACTAACCCCTCCTTAATATTAGAAATAGGCATATTGGTGTTTCATGGAGTGTAAAATCCTATCCAGGAACCAATAGGACATAAAATGAATGACTGCATGAAATTGAAACATCTTATGCAAGACCTAATTGATGATGAAATAATAAAAGTGGAACAACCTCAAAATATCGAGGACCATATGACTTTTAAAAACCCTTTCTTAAATCATGAAAAAGGGAAATCATCAAATATCAATCCTAAAAACAAAAGAGGTAATGAGAAGGTCAACTTTTCTCATACTTATGATAACACCATCAATACTCTAAGAAGTGATGAAAACACTATAAATGTAATTGTGGTGAAAGAAAAGCCTAAAGAAGCAACATCTAATGTTGTAACTAGGGGGAAAGCATCAAAGATTACCTTACCAGGAAGTGCCCCAAGAATTGTCTTACCAAATCAAACCTCATCTTCATCTTTAAAACAATATAATTTGGTAGATCAATTACAAAGAACCCTTGATCAAATCTCTAATTTATAATTACTCAAGCTTTCACCAACTCATAAGGAGATTCTAGAAAAATCCTTAGTGGAGCCCAATGTGCCACTAAATTTAGATGCTGATAAATTTCAAAACATGGTAGGCAATCTTGTTTCACCCCACTATCTATCCTTTTTGGAACAAGATTATATGTCTCTAAACCACCTCTGAAATCTTCCCTTGCATATAGAGGTCCTAATCCACAAGCATAGAGTGAAAAGATTCCTCATTGATGGGGGATCCAGCTTGAATATTTGTACCTTAAACTTGTTTAAGGCCTTACGATTTTTTGAGGAGGCTATTGACCCAAAGAAAAATATAACCATAAAAGCCTATGATGATGAAGAAAGAGCTTCCAAAGGTGTCATATTACTTCCTATCTAAGTTGGTCCAATGTAGAAAGAGACCATTTGCCAAGTCCTTGACCTAAAATTGACTTACAATATCCTATTAGGAAGGTCATGGATCCACAAAATGCAATCTGTACCTTCAACCTACCATCAATGTCTCAAATTTCCCTTCTTAGGACAAGAAGTCATGGTAAGAGGGGATTCAAACCCCTTCCAATATTGTAATAACATGAAGCCTATTAATGACTCCTTAGTCCCATATAATGCAAAAAGGTTTATTTCCCAAAGAATAGAGCAAGGACAAAGTTCAAAACATCTTCCATCTTTGAAAGGAAAAGAAAAATAAGAAAGAGAAATTGTTGTTGAAAATAATCAAAGTCCTACTAACCTAACTACATTGACAAAAGGAAAAGAGAAGGTTAGTGAGGAAAGTGCTCCTGAGAAACAAAAGGAAGACCAAGCAAGATCCTTTCAAATCTACACCAAAGATACCCATTATCAAAAAATGGATCATATGATGAAGAATTTTGAAAAGAAATGTCAAATCAAACAAAAGAGTGTAGGTGAATATTCCTTATCCATGATGGATCTACCCATACCTCCAAGGTCCCATGGAAGACCATCCAATCTACCTCATTAATATAATGACCACTTTTTGAGGGAAAGCACTTATTCATCCATGGATGAGGAAGATAATGAAATCTTAAATTGGTTCTATAAAGATGATGAATCAAGTGCACATGAGAAGCACATTCAAAACATAAGCATTGTTAGGAATAGTCCCAAGAGATAACTGAGAGGCGGGGGGTGAATTAGTTATCTACATGTTTTAATTCTTTATCCAATTAAGTATACTTAAACATAAAGCATAAAAACAATGAAATAAAATTTCAACACAACACCAATATTTTGGTTACAGGGAAACCCAAATAGGTAAAAAACCTGGTGGGAATTGACACCCACTAATATTCTACATTAGTGTATTATGATCCTTGTTAGAAGATCCTTAACCCTGTTAGGAGTTTCTTTACAATATATGTAGTGCAGTACACCTGGTCAAGGGTCAGACCCTTTTAGGAGTCTTTGAGAACTAACCCTGTTAGGGATGAGGATGCACCATCTGAGAGTACACTGCTCAAATGGGTGAATGCTACAACCTTTTGAATAATAAATACACACTATATCTGGATCTTGGTGAATTGTGCTTTGACCTACTATCTAGATCAATTCCAATGTATAGAAAAAATAATTTACTTGGTCACATAGACCTTCTTCTGGTGGCTCAACACTTGGCACACTGTGCTTTGCTCTTCACAATCAACTCTAAACCATTCTCTAGCAATCACAAATGACTGTCTATAAATATCTTTCCTCTAACTGATATAATCAAGTTGGCCTATTAGAACCACCTTGAAATCATATTAGAGAAGTCATAACAAACTCCAATAATAATTTAGTCAGCTCTACTAAGCACACAACACATTCTGGGACTTTTCCAATAAGATAATTGTAGGCTAAGATAATTGTAGGTGCACGCCACACGTTGTTGGCTCTACCAAAACAACTCAATCTTTCTCCTCAAGTAGAATTACCTCATGCACTCTTAACCCAATCTTACTAACTCTTTTCCAAGCTCTAATCCAAGGGTGCATACTAAAATGATAGGTGCAACTCTAGAACCAATATAATCTCTATCGACTCTTTTGAACAAACATAGGAAACTACTACTGGTGAATAGAGAATGCATAACTTCACTTCTACTAATCATCAAACTCTACATCCATGACTCTAACATCACTAACATGTCTTCATCACATATCCAAATGTGCAAGTCTCCATGATAACTGTATAGACAACCATACACATAACACTACTTGTTACTCTTTCAGGAACACTGTTGACATAAGCTTCTATATAACTATCTGTACTAACAGTTAACCTCTGCACCCATGATAACATGATAACATGTCCATGCTACATATACTAAAATCTTACTACATAATTCTTCCATGCATGCTACTTACCATATGTTGTCATCAATGACAAACATACAGTCAGCACTAGCTTGCTGGTAAATCTCCAACAATCTCCCCCTTTGGAATTGATGGCAACATATGGAATGAAAAAATCCACCAATCCAAAAGAAAATTTCTTTTATAAAATTCTCCATTTCCTCTTTAAAAATCCCCCAAAGATGAATCCTCCATCTATTGCAATATTCTTCAAAATTCTCCATTTCCTCAATTGAACTGCTTCCATAACTGAATACTACTCCCCCTTAGTATATTACTCCTCATTTTACGTATGTTTTTCATGACTATATATTACTCCCCCTTTGACATCAATGGAAAAGGGAACCAATTAGTTTAAGCATCAGTACTACTCTTGAAGTAGATTAGTCAACCATCCATCAGTTCCTAAGGACCGATGCTCTTTCTTCTTTCTTCTAAGCAGAATCAGGGAAGGCAATTACTCCCAACTTCTCCCTGAGATACTCAAAAATATCCTTCGGAAAGGGTTTTGTGAATATGTCTACTAACTGATCTTTAGTACTCACATAGTCCACCTTGACTTCTTTCTCTGCCACTTTCTCTCTTAGGAAGTGATACTTGATCTCAATGTGTTTTGTCTTTGCATGCATCACAGGGTTCTTTGACATGTTGATAGTGCTAGTGTTATCACAATGAATAACAATAGGATAGTCAATCTGAATTCCAAAATCCTTTATCATCTACTTGATCCAAACAATTGTAAAACAATTCAAGGCTGTTGCAACATACTTCTCTTCTATTGTTGACTGAGAAATGCAATTTTGTTTCTTTCTTATCCAAGTGACAATTTTCTCACCAAGAAACACTGCTCCACCTGAAGTACTCTTTTTGTCATCAACGCATCCTGCCCAATCTGCATCAGTATACACATTAAGCTCAACATTTTCTAAATTAGGATACCATAGACCAAAGTCTATAGTGCCTTGCAAGTATCTGAATATCCTTTTTACTACCATGAGGTGACTTTGTTTAGGCTCTGCTGCAAATCTTCCAACTATGCCAACTACATTGGAAATATCAGGTCTAGTTTGAGTAAGATAAATGAGTTTTCCAATCATAGAATTGTACAATGTTATATCTACTACTGGTGAGTCATCTTCTTTTGTAAGCTTGCATCTAGTTATCATAGGTGTCCCTACTGGCTTGCAATCATCCATCTTAAATTTCTTCAATATCTCTTTCACATACTTGGACTATTTAATGAAAATACCTTTCTCTATCTGTTGCACATTCAATCCCAAAAAGTACTGGATAGGTCCAATCATGCTCATCTCAAATTCACTCTCCATCTCCTTAGAAAATTTAGCACTAAGTTTGTCATTACCTCCAAAGATAATGTCATAAAAAAATATAGCTACAACTAGTAGTCCTTCAGATGTCTCTCTTATGAATAGGTTACAATCTGCTGCTCCTTTCTTGAATCCAATCATTGTTAGATATTCATCAAGTCTCTCATACCAAGCTCTAGGGGCTTGCTTAAGTCCATAGAGGGATTTCTTTAATCTACATACCATATCAGGTTTGTCTAATAGGTTAAATGCTTCTGGCTGCTCAATATATACTATTGCAGGAGCATCCAGGGTGTAAGAGCAATCTTGCATCACCCAAAAATATTTCTATTTTTATATTCAATAAGGGCTATCTTATGCAGAGTTGCTATTTATGGGAACTTTCTATTTTTATTAAGTTGGTCATATGATCTCAAAATGTTCTAATTTTATACGTGGAGGTTCATCTCAGTCATATCAGCCTGCCAGTAAAGTTTCATGGCTAGATGAGGTCTAGTTTTGAAGATATTGAAGATTTTTGGTATAGGCAGTAGGGTACAAAAACTTTGAACTCATTTTTGAAGGCTTTAGAGGCCCTAGATGAGGTTAAAAATTTGGGTGACAAGCACTTGCATGAGTCAAGCCTGTAGAGCACTTCGTGGCCTTTCTGAAATGGGGTTATAATATTCCATCGGGTCAACTGGTGATGACTTATGGTCTCTGAAAGTCGGGTCACCTGAAATGGCAGAAAATAATTTTTCTTCAAAATTTTTGTTCAGGTTTCAAAAGTTATTTTGAGCTGACTTTGATGTAATAAATTGAAAAATAAAATAATTCTAAGTTTGGTCAGCCCTAAGAGCTAAATTTCTGGAACCTTCTCAGGCGGTGGAAAATGCCTATATAAAGAAGGCATGTAGTGTTGTCTAGGATAGTTCTGGTAGTAGATCTAGGTATTGATTCAAGGCTTTGTCCTATAGAATATTGTAAGGGAATGCCCATGTGGCTTTGCATATTGTAATTTTGAAAGTTTGTAATTCCACATTTGTGGAGATGATAAGAAGCCAATTTTTTATTCTTGCATATTGTTGTTGTTTCTCTATTTCTGTTATGTGTTTGTGGTATTAAGGGGAGCACCCTTCATCAAGTGGTATCAGAGCTAGGTTCCTAAGTGTGTAAATACATCATTGACTATGACGTAGTTTGCACTAGGACCATGGTTAGGGTTTCAGCATGCATCATGAAAATGCCTCCATGAAGGGAACATGGCAGAAGAGCTGGTGTTGTAACACCTAAGGTTAGAGCACTCTAGAGAAAAGTGTGAGGATTGCAAGAAGACATTCATAGAGGAATGAATCTTAATGTTAGAGATGAAAGTGAGGATGAAACCAAAGAAGGAAATCATGATCAAGAAGAAGAAGAAGAAGGAGAAATTTTGAATCGAGAAGAAGAAAGGCTTTTTCGGGCCATTTCCAAGATCAGAAAAAGACCTAAGATTGAGGTTCCTACATTTTCAAGAAATCTTAACCTAGAAGAATTGATCGACTAGATCAATGAATATGAAGAATATTTTGAGAGTGAAGATATTAAGGATCCTGATAGGGTCAAATTTGTGAAGGCTAGACTGAAAGGTCATGCGAAGATCTGGTGGCAAGAGATTCAATTGGAGTGAAATAGAAGAGGGAAAGATAAAATCACAAGATGGGATCAAATGGTGGATAAATTGAAGTGATAGTTCATTCCTATTGATTATGAGCTTGACCTACTGAAGAAGATGCAAAGTTTGAAGCAAGCAAGAAGATCTATTCAGGAGTATACAAAGGAGTTCTATCGAATCCTCATCAGAACAGGCCATGCGGAAGCTGATAAGGAGAAAGTTGCTCGTTACCTTAATGGGTTGATGCCAAGCATTCAAGAGGAGATGAATCTAGTTTGAATGAATAGTATTGAAGAGGCATACTAGTTTTCCCTAAAGGTGGAGGAAAATTTGAACAAAAAGTTTGAGATCTGACAAAATGGAAGAGGTCACGGTGGATGATCTGATGGATGGTCATATGGAGGCTGAAATGAAGATCTGAAAAAGAAGGATGAGGCTAATAGTAGTCAAAATTAGAGAGGAAACAATTCCAATCATTTCCAAAATCAAAATAATAGAGATTAGAGAGGAAGAGGAAGAGGACAAGGTTCAGGAAGAGGAGGCTTCCGTGGGACACATTTTCACTGTGGAGAAGAAGGTCATAGGGCATTTGAATGTCCTCAACACCAAGGAAGGACAGATAGGAGGAATGAAGGCTAGGCCAGAGTTGCACATGTAGATGAAGATGCTAGATCATCAAATTTAGAAGATGCTGAAAGAGGAGAAATGCTGATTAATAGAAGAGTCCTTCTGAGTGGTGAGAATGAACTTGAACAAAGGAGGAGCCTGTTTCACACTAGATGCAAGTGTGAGGGAAAATGTTGTGATGTGATTATTGATAGTGGAAGCACTGACAATTTGGTATCAAAAGAGATGGTGACAAAGTTGAAGCTCAAGAGACAGAAACACCCACATCCATATCAGATTGCCTGGGTGCAGGATGACCACAAGGTCATGGTCAGTGAACAGTGCCTAGTAAAGTTCAAGATTGGTAGGTACCAAGATGAGGTACTATGTGATATCATATCTATGGATGCATGTCATATGTTGCTGGGTAGACCATGGTAGTTTGATAGATGTGTTGTACATGATGGTCGTGCAAATACCTATTCCCTGACAAAGGATGGAGTGTGACATAAGCTAAAGCCATTGAAGGAGACCAAAGAAAAGGTATGTGGTAATGCAAGAATAACATTTTTTGATGGAAAAAAATTCCTAGATAGTATGAGGCATGAGCATGTGTGTTTTGCTTTAATTCTAAAAGCTGGTAAAGAAGAAGTAGAGGATGTACCTGTAGATGTTGTAGATTTGTTGAATGAGTTTTAGAATATTGTATCTGATAATGTACCTGATGGATTACCACCGGTAAGGAAGATCAGTCATCAGATAGATTTGATTCCAGAAGCTAGTTTTCCAAACAAGGCAGCACATAGAATGACACTAGCAGAAAGTGAAGAGTTGAACAGACAAGTACATGAGTTGTTATAGAAGGGATTGATTTGGGAGAGCTTGAGTGCATGTGTTGTACCAGAAGTATTAGCACCAAAGAAGAATGGAGAATGGAGGATGTGTATAGATGCCAAAGAAATAAACAAGATCACAATCAAGTATAGGTTTCCATTGCCACGAATGGATGATATTATGAATTGTTTGAGTGGAGCTGTGTATTTTTCAAAGATAGATCTGAAGAGTGGATATCACCAGATTCAGATCAGAGAAGGAGATGAATGGAAGAGTACCTTCAAGACAAAGGAAGGACTATATGAGTGGTTAGTCATGCCTTTTGGGCTAACCAATGCACCGAGCACTTTCATGCGGCTCATGAACGAGGTTCTGAAAGAATTTTTGGGTAAGTTTGTCATTGTTTGCCTAGATGATATTTTGATCTTTAGCAAGACATTGGAGGAACATATGATGCATATTCATATGGTGTTTAAGAAGCTGAGAGATGAGAAATTGTTGATTAATTTGAAGAAGTGCAGTTTTGTGAAGAAGCAATTAGTGTATTTGGGATTTGTAGTTTCAGCAGAAGGTCTGAAAATGGATCCAGAGAAAGTACAAGCTATCCTTGAATGGCCTACTCCAATGAGTGCTACTGAGGTAAGATCTTTTCATGGTTTGGCTAGTTTTTACAGAAAGTTTATCAGAAATTTTAGTAGTATTTGTGGACCCTTGACTAAAACAATGAGAGGGGATAGAAAAGAGTTCAAGTGGACTAATGGGGTGGATAAGATTTTTAAACTATTGAAATAAAAGGTTATAGAACAACCTATTTTAGCACTTCCTAATTTTAATAAGGTGTTTCAAGTAGACTGTGATGCTAGTGGTACTACAATAGGAGCTATTATGAGCCAAGAAGGTAAACCTATTGCTTATTTTAGTGAGAAGTTAAATGATGCCAAGAGGAAATATTCTGTTAAACTATCTACTTCCTAAGGAGTTTATTTTGTATACTGATCATCAAGCTTTGCAATATTTGAATAGTCAAGGAAAGTTGAATCAAAGGCATTTGAAATGGGTTGAGTTTTTGCAGAGTTATACATTTGTTTTGAAACATAGGAGTGGAAAGTCTAACAAGGTTGTAGATGCTCTTAGTAGGAGGCAAATATTGCTGACAGAGATGCAGATTGAGGTGTTTGGGTTCAAGGAACTCAAGAATTTGTATCTAGAGGATCCTGATTTTGGTGAAGCTTGGAAAGCTTGTAAAGAACCTATTACTCTAGACAGGATGAAATGGTTGGATTTCATCATTCAGGATGATAAGGGAGTCAGTTGTGCATTCCAAGAAGCTCTATGAGGGAGAATCTCATCAAGGAGAAGCATAGCGAAGGATTGGCTAGACATTTTGGTTGTGATAAAACCCTTACTTTGGTTAGTGAGAATTATTGTTGGCCACAGTTATAGCAAGATGTCAAGAAGTTTATACAGAGTTGCAGAGTATGTCAGATGGCGAAAGGAGTGAAGCAAAATACTAGGTTGTATCAGCCATTACCTGTACCAGAGAAGCCTTGGGAGGATATCAGTATGGACTTTGTTCTTGGTTTACCAAGGACACAGTGGGGACATGATTCAATTTTTGTGGTAGTTGACAGATTTTCAAAGATGACACATTTTATTCCTTGCAAGAAGACTAATGATGTTGTTCATGTAGCGGAATTATTTTTTAGAGAAGTGGTGAGACTACATGGTTTGCCAAAGAGTATAGTTTCAGATAGGGACACTAAGTTCATTGGATATTTATGGTGTACAATGTGGAAGAAATTGAAGATAGATTTGAAGTTCAATTCATCACATCATCCACAGACTGATGGAAAGACAAAGGTGGTGAATAGGAGTTTGGGAAATTTGTTGAGATGTTTGGTTGGAGATAAGCCAATAGAATGGGATTTGATTTTACCATAGGAAGAATTTTCATATAATAATTCTATCAATAGGAGCATTGGTAAATCACCATTCCAGATTGTATATGGGAGTAGTCCTAGAAATGCATCTGAGTTGAGAAAGATAGATAAAGGAGAAATAACTAGTGCTGAAGCTGAGGATTTTGCAGAACATTTGAAGAACATCCATGAGGAGGTGAGGAAGCATATTACCAAGATGAATGCGTAGTATAAGGCTAAGGAAGATGAGAAAAGGAGGCATAAGAAATTTTAGGTTGGAGATGAAGTCATGGTTCATTTGTGGAAGGAGTGATTTTTGGTTGGTACATATAACAAGTTGAAAATGAAGAAATTTAGGCCATGTAAGATACTGAAGAAGCATGATTCAGGAAATGTATATGAGGTAGAATTTTTTACTAAGCTGAATATTTCACCAGTGTTTAACATTTCAGATTTGACAGAGTATCATGAAGGAGGTGTTGAAGATGAGGTTACAGTAGCATAGTGGAGTATTCTAGCAACCAGTTCAGATACCAAACAGATTGAGGATATACTGGATAGTCATGTTGGCAGAAGCACAAGGAACAGGACATATGAAGAATATCTGGTCAAGTGGAAAGGATGACTTGTTGAAGATTCATCATGGATGACAAAGGAGGAGGTTAACCATCTTAGTTTTCCTTGACACACTTGAGATGTGACGGGGTCACTTCTAAAATTACCCGGGGTGTCTGATGTAGGAGCATCTAGGGTGTAAGAGCAATCTTGCATCACCCAAAAATATTTCTATTT
This sequence comes from Chamaecyparis obtusa, assembly GCA_027943335.1. Classification (NCBI taxonomy): domain Eukaryota; kingdom Viridiplantae; phylum Streptophyta; class Pinopsida; order Cupressales; family Cupressaceae; genus Chamaecyparis; species Chamaecyparis obtusa. Next base: position 108,791 of record BSBK01008105.1, on the reverse strand, counting down.
TTATATTCAATAAGGGCTATCTTGTGCAGAGCTACTATTTATGGGAACTTGTTATTTTTAGTAAGTTGGTCATATGATCTTGGAATGTTCTAATTTTACATGTGGAGGTTCATTTTAGTCATATCAGCCTGCCAGTAAAGTTTCATGGCTAGATGAGATCTAGTTTTGAAGATATTGAAGATTTTTGGTATTGGCAGTAGGGTACAGAAACTTTGAACTCAATTTTGAAGGCTTTAGAGGCCCCGAATGAGGTCAAAAATTTGGGTGATAGGTGCTTGCGTGAGTCAAGCCTATAGAGCACTTCGTGGCCTTTTTGAAATGGGGTTATAATAATCCATCGGGTCAACTGGTGATGACTTATGGTCTCCGGAAGTCAGGTTACTTGAAATGGCAAAAAATAATTTTCCTTCAAAATTTTTGTTTGGGTTTCAAAAGTTATTTTGAGCTGACTTTGATGTAATAAATTGAAAAATAAAATAATTCTAAGTTTGGTCGGCCCTAAGGGCTAAATTTCTGAAAACTTCTCGGGCGGTGGAAAATGCCTATATAAAGAAGGCCCGTAGTGTTGTCTAGGATAGTTCTAGTAGTGGATCTAGGTATATATTTGAGGCTTTGTCCTATAGAATGTTGTAAGGGAATGCCCATGTGGCTTTGCATATTGTAATTTTGAACGTTTTTAATTCCACATTTGTGGAGATGATAAGAAGCCAATTTTTTGTTCTTGCATATTATTGTTGTTTCTCTATTTCTGTTATGTGTGTGTGGTATTAAGGGGAGCACCCTTCATCATATACTTCTTTTAATTCACCATTCAGGAATGCTAACTTAACATCCATCTGATAAAATTTGAAGCTTTTGAATGTTGTATAAGCTAGTAATAACTTAATAGCTTCTAATTTGCTTACTAGTGCAAAAGTGTCTGAATAGTCAATGCCTTCTATCTGCACATATCCCTTACACACTAATCTTGCCTTGTTTCTTACTACTGTACCATCTTCAATCATCTTGTTTTTGAATATCCATTTTTTTCCAATCACATTCTTATCACCAGGTCTTGGGACCAGTTCCTAAGTATCATTCTTGATAATCTGATCTAGTTCTTCTTTCATAGCATCATGCCAATTTGAATCATTGCATGCATCTTCAAAACTTAAGGGTTCAATCTGAGATAGTAAAAATACCACCTCATTGCTTGCAGAACTCTTTTCTTTTGATCTTGTTGTGACTTTTCTGCTCTGATCTCTAATGATGTCATCCTTAGAATGATATCTAGATGTAAACTTTGGAGCTTCGGGTGATACTAGTGTCTTATCTACCTTAGGAGTTTCTTCTTCAATTGTCTCAAGGTCATTGAATAACACATCAATATTGTCAAACATTTTTTCAATGACTGTCTCACTAGTGGAGGGTCTGGGTTCTTCTTCAATCATGGGTGAGTAATCATGATATCTTTCTTGAACCATAAAATTTTCATCAATCTTAACATGAGCACTTTCAATGATCTTTTTCAATATTAAATTGAAACATCTATAAGCTTTACTTTTAGTAGAGTAACTAAGGAAAATACAGTCATCGCTTCTTGCATCAAACTTGCCTACTGCTTCATCTCTCTTGATGTAGCACTTTCTTCCAAGATTCTGAAGTATTTTATTGTGGGAACATTACCAAACCATAGCTCATATGGTGTTTTATCTGCGCCAGGCCTTAATTAAATTCTATCGATGGTATAGACTATTGTATTGACTACATCTCTCCAATAGGTGTGTGCAACTTTTCCTTCAATCATGATGGTGCACCCTATATCAAGGATGATCCTATTCCTTCTCTCTATAATTATATTCTACTGAGGGGTTCTAGGTTCACTGAACTACCTTTTGATGCCATGTTCTTCGTAGTACTCATAGAATCTATCAGAGGTGAATTATCCTCCTCTATCTGATCTCAAACATTTTATCTTTAGTCTAGATTCATTCTCAACCTTAGCTTTGAATATTTTGAACTTCTCAAATGCTTCTAACTTGTCTTTCAAGAACTCAACCCACATCATTCTAGTATGGTCATCAAAAAACAAAATGAAATACCTTTCACCATAGTATGATCTTGTTTGAGTTGGACCACATAGGTCTATATGAATCAGATCTAGGTTGTTCTCTATTGAATTGAGCTTTCTCTTGAATGAGTTTCTCACATGCTTTCCCATCACACATTCCTATTAGGAATAGTCCCAAGAGATAACTAAGAGGGGGGGGAGGGGGGTGAATCAGTTATCTACAAGATTCAATTCTTTATCCAATTAAGTATACTTAAACATAAAGCATAAACATAATGAAAGAACACAAGAACACAACACCAATATTTTGGTTACGGGGAAACCCAAATAGGTAAAAACCCTGGTGGGAATTAACACCCACTAATATTCTATACTAGAGTATTATGATCCTTGTTAGAAGATCCTTAACCCTGTTAGGAGTTTCTTTACAATATATTTAGTACAGTAGACCTGGTCAAGGGTCAGACCTTGTTAGGAGTCTTGTACAATTGTCCTTGTTAGGGGAGAGGACGCACTATCTAAGGGCTCACTGTTCAAAGGGGCGAAGGCTACAACCTTCTGAATAATAGATACACACTATATCTAGATCTTGGTGAACTACACTTTGACCTATTGTTTGGATCAGTTCCAATGTATAGCACAAGTACGTTACTTGGTCACATAGACCTTCTTTTGATGGATCAACACTTCACAGACTCTGCTCTGCTCTACTTAATCAACTATGAACCACACTTCAGCAATCACAAATGATTGCCTATAAATATCATTCCTCTAAATGATATAATCAAGTCATCCTCTTAGAACCACCTTGAAATCATAATAGAGAAACTATAACAAACTCTAGTAAACATTATGTCGGCTCTACTATGCATGCAACACATTCTGGGACCTATCCAATAATATAATTGTAGACACACGCACCACACTATTGGCTCTACCAAAACAACTAGATCTTTCTCCTGAAGCTGAATTAACTCATGTGCTCTTAACTGAACATCAATAACTCTCCTCTAAGCTTAAATCCAAGGGTGCATACCCATAGGATAGGCACAACTACAAAACCAATAAAATCTCTTTTGGCTCTTCAAAACAAACATAGGAAACTGCTATTAGAGAATAGCAACTACAAAACTTCACTTCTACTCATTAAAAGACTATGCATCCATGAATGAAACATCATTAACATGTCTTCAACATATATCCAAGTGTGCAAGGCTCCATGTCAATTGTACAAACAACCATACATAGAACACTACTTGTTACTCTGTCAGGAACACTGCTGACACAAGTTGCTATATAACTATCTGAACTAATAGTTAACCTCCGTGCCCATGATATCATGTTGATATGATGTCCATGCTTCATATACTAAAAGCTTACTACATAAGACTTCCACACATGCTACTTTCCATATGTTGTCATCAATGAAAAACATACAGTCAGTACTAGCCTGCTGGCAAATCTCCAACAATTCCCTACATATAGTATCATCTAGCTTTGCTATGCTAGGTAGATCTCTTACTGCCTTTACATTGCTTATATTTACTATGTTATCAAAATTGATATGACATAGTCTTTTATGCCACAACCAACTGTCATCTAATTTAGCAAAAAAAAAACTTGCAACTAGATTAAGCTGAAAAACATTACCTTTAGTCTTTGATCCTGATGCAATTATTTCTCCTTCTTTGTTGTTAATGATGCACTTGTTTCCATTGAATTCCAATATGTAACCTTTGTCATGTAACTGCCCAACACTTAGTAGGTTAGGTTTCAAACCATTGACATAAAGAACATCATCAGTACTATTCTTTCCATCCAAGGTGATGGCTCCTCTACCAACGATGGGTTTAGGAGTGTTATCTCCAAATGTAACCATGCCACCATTGTATTTGTCCAGATGAACAAATATGTCTTTATCACCTATCATGTGATGTGGACAACCACTATCTATAATCCAATCTATCCTTATATCATCTTGTGAAATCAATGCTATCTCTTGTTCCTCTTTCTCATCTTCATGATCTATTTTATTGTTCATTTTCTCTATAATAGCAATAAATCCAATTTCTTCTTTAGCTGAATCATCATCTAAAACTCCATCTCCAGCATAGTAACATTCCTTAGAGTATTTAGGCTTATAGTCATTTTTGAACTTTCTAACTCTTGTAGAACACTTAGATGCAAAGTGACCAATCTTATTACATGAAAAACATTTAAATGGTAATTGACCTTCATATTTTCCTTTTCTTTTTTTTTCTCTTTTGGAAATCATAGCAATGAAATCATATAGTGTTTTCTCTTCATCATCATCAAAATTACCAGAAGTGTTTGCAGATTTCTTACCATGAACTATTGCTTTGAAGGAAGTCAAACTTTTACATTCTATCTTCAATTTGAAATCTCAAAAGCTGATATTTTATTGATCAAGTCTCTCTCTTGAAATTTGATGCAAGCTGCATGGTCTCATCAAGGATGTTGATCTTGTTTTCATATTCTAGAGTGAGAGTAGTCATGAACTTGTCCATAATGTCTTCCTCTGAGATCTCTCCACCATTGTTCCTGATTCCAGCAACTGCTTCATTGATCCTTTGATTGTAAGCTCTGATGTTTTCTTCAGGTAGCATCTCTAATGCATTGTATCTTTTCTTCCATGTTTTTTTGCCCACATCCTTTTCTTTTTTGTCTCCTTCAAATATGTCTTCTAGGTACTTCCATATCTTGTGGGCTGTATCTACTTTCTTTATTTATGAAAACTCACTATCAGATAGGGCACTGATGAGGGATTCTTTGGCTATTGGATTCTGATGAAATAATTCCTTTTTATTTTTAGTAGCATCATCCTTTGCAAGGTCTTCTAAAGTAGGGATCTTGACTGCTTTGATAGTTACATCAAAAACTTCAAAAGAAATGCATTGCAAATGTGTCACCATCTTGTTCTTCCAATCATGATAATTCTCTCCATCAAACTTAGAACTTTCTTTTCTAAAGAATGCCATCTGATCAACCTCAAGCTGCTAAAATTTCTCTCCGAGGCACTTAGCTCTGGTACAAATTGTTAGGAATAGTCCTAAGAGATAACTGAGAGGGGAGGGGGGGGGGTGAATCTGTTATCTACAAATTTCAATTCTTTATCCAATTAAGTATACTTAAACATAAAGCATAAACACAATGAAAGAACATTTCAATACAACACCAATATTTTGGTTATGGGGAAAACCAAATAGGTAAAAACCCCGGTGGGAATTGACACCCACTAACATTCTGCACTAGTATTTTTTGATCCTTGTTAGAAGATCCTTAACCCTTTTAGAAGTTGCTTTACAATATATTTAGTATAGTAGACCTGGTCAAGGGTCAGACCCTGTTAGGAGTCTTTTACAATTAACCCTATTAGGGGTGAGGATGCACTATCCGAGAGCACACTGCTCAAATGGGCGAAGGCTACAACCTTCTAAATAACATATACACACTATATCTAGATCTTGGTGAACTACGCTTTGATGTGCCTTTTGAATAACAGATACACACTATATATGGATCTTGGTGAACTACGCTTTGATGTGCTATCTAGATTAGTTCCAATGTATAGAAAAAATAATTTACTTGGTCGCATAGACATTATTTTGATGGCTCAACACTTCACACACTCTACTCTGCTCTTCACAATCAACTCTAAACCATGCTCTAGCAATCACAAATGACTGTCTATAAATATCTTTCCTCTAAATGATATAATCAAGTCAACCTATTAGAACCACCTTGAAATCATATTAGAGAAGTCATAACAAACTCCAATAATAATTCAGTCAGCTCTACTAAGCACGCAATACATTCTGGGACCTGTACAATAAGATAATTGTAGATGCATACCACACACTATCAGCTCTACCAAAATAACTAGATCTTTCTCCTCAAGCTGGATTACCTCATGCACTCTTAACCTAACCTTACTAACTCTTCTCCAAGCTCTAATCCAAGGGTGCATACCAAAATGATAGGTGCAACTCCAGAACCAATATAATCAATGTCGGCTCTTGTGAACAAATACAGGAAACTACTACTGTTGAATAGCGACTGCATAACTTCACTTCTACTAATCATCAGACTCTGTGTCCATGACTGTAACATCACTAACATGTCTTCATCACATATCCAAACATCCAAGGCTCCATGATAACTATACAGACAACCATACACAAAACACTACCTATTACTTTGTCAGGAACACTGCTGACATAAGCTTCTATATAACTGTATGTACTAATAGTTAACCTCTGCACCCATGATATCATGTTGATAACATGTCCATGCTACATATACTGAAAGCTTACTACATAAGTCTTCCATGCATGCTACTTACCATATGTTGTCATCAATGAAAAACATACAATCATCATTGGCTTGCTGGAAAATCTCCAACATGCATTCCTACTCACCAATATGGAAAAGGATTTCAAATTATGCAAAAAATGGGATACAAAGGACAAGGGGCTTTAGGTACAAGAAATGAAGGATTAATAAAACCTATGGATATTTCATGGAGAGATAGTAAAGAGAAGACTGGATTAGTGTACCTAGAACAAGGGTACACTCAAAAGAAGCATCCCTTGGTTTATGACCAAATATTACAACTAGGTTCCCAAAGTGATGAGGATTCAAACAATTGGGAATGGGAATCATTGTCAAGTGAATCATGTCAAGATAAAGAATTTGATTTCATCCATACTTATACTCCTAGCAAGGGAAAATAACAAGTCTCAGAATCAAATCAGAATCATGAAGAGGTCTTAGATAATGTACCAATTTAGGAAATAGAAGGAAATCAATGGGTAGGAGAGCCTTATGTACCATCATCGAGACCTACTATAGAGGAATCTAACCCTAGTTTTAATCCAAAATATTTTTACCCAACGAAAACCCTAGAGGATTATAGTGAGGAAGATTTTGACCCTAGTTCTCTAGAGCATCTCAAAGAGGCACATATCATAGATTTGAGAGATCAATGTTCAAACCTTCAAATGAGGTCATGTCCTTAAACCATATTGAACCAAACCAAAGCATTGATCCTTTGACCCTTATTTGTCCCAAACTAATTGAATGGGATTCCATTGAACCTACCATCCTCCCTACATTCTTGAATGATAACTTGGTGTCCCAATACCTTAATGCAGTTGAGCCTTCTTCTACCATGGAAAATCAGGACAAAGTGAAAAAGGGGAGTATTCAACCTTTCAATTTGAAAAAAAGTGAAAAAAAATTAAAAAATAAAAAATGGAAAGAATTTAATGTTAAAAACCACATTGTGTCAATATTAAATCAAAAAGAAAAATGAATAAAGAACATTTTCGAAGGTGAAAACCCAATAGGGGTAGCTAAGGAAGAAAGGTTGGATACTTTTCCCAAGCACTATGAAGAAAGATCACCTATCTTAATTGAACCAATAGAGAAAGTGAACATTGGGTCAGAATCATAGCCAATAATCATACACTTAGCAGCATCATTATCTAGTGAGGAAAGAAGGGATTTCATCAAAAAATTTAAAGAAAAACAAATCAATTTTGCATGGTCATATGATGATATACCTGCATTAGATCCAAATTTAATCATGCATCATTTGAATATCAAAGGAGTAAGACCGGTTAAGCAGAAACTAAGGAAGATGCATCCACACATAGCTTTACTTGTAAAAGTTGTTGAAAGTAGGGTTTATAAGAGCCATTGACTATGCCGAGTGGATTTCAAACATCATGTCAGTTTCCAAAGCAAATAAATCCATCAGAATTTACACAAATTTTAGAGATCTTAATCTTGCATGTCCTAAAGATGATTTTCCTCTACCAAGCATAGATGCCATCGTACACCTAACAATAGGACATTTAATATTCTCACTTATGGATGGGTTTAGTGGTTATAATCAAATAAATATAGCATAAGAAGATCAAGACAAGACAAAATTTACATGCACACGGGGGACATTCTACTGGAATTTTATGCCCTTTGGTCTCAAGAATGCTGGAGCGACCTACCAAAGAGCCATGATGACTATATTTCATGACATGATGCAAAAATTCATGGAGGACAATTTAGATGATATACTTGGTAAATCCCACTCAAGAGAATAACATCTACCCATCTTAGAAAAGATATTTGTAAGATTAGAAATATTCAATGTCAAGCTCAATCCAAAGAAATGTGCATTCGGTGTGCAATCATGAAAACTATTAGGATACATAGTTTCAGCCAAAGAAATAGAGGTAGACCTAGCTAAAGTAAAATAAATCATGGAAATGGAGGCACCTCGAAATATCAGTCAAATGAGATCCCTTCAAGGAAAGATTCAATCCATCAGAAGGTTCATCTCTCAATTAGAAGAAAAGTGCCACAATTTCACTCAACTCCTTCACAAGGATAGAATTTTCAAATGGGATGAGAAATGTGTAGAAGAATTCAACTTATTAAAGAAATACCTAATTAATCATCCAACATTAATGCCACCAATAAGAGGCAAGCCCTTAATTTTATATATCTTAATGATAGAACATGCATTAGGGGCACTCTTGGCACAAGAGGATGAAGCTGGATAGGAAAAGGCCATATACTACTGTTATACACTGAATTTGTGCCTCTGATCTCAAGCTCTCGTAGTCTTGATAATCTAGTATAACATGAAAATCATCTCAAGGTTGTGGGACCTTTTTCTAACCGAGATGAGACCTCCAAATTCTAGGCTAGTTCCTCTTGGATAATCACCTTGATTTGCTTTTAAATAGGAAAGTAAACTTTTGAGGGAAAGGGATAGAAGGAGTACATGGAAAGGGAAATGACTGAAAGCAAATCTATCCTACTAGGTAATGCACCAAAACTAGGGTTTGGATCTCAGTATAAAGGGATGAGATCAATGGAGGAATCAGGTCTAATAAGTCACCACTCACTAGATAGGTTTGCATAAGTATTTCATAGGAAGGCTTGAACAGAAGACTCAACCTATGACCTGCAAACAAACATCCTCCTCTGCAACTAGGTGTAGGAATGAGACAAGATTGCTAGGGGCTATAGCATACCCACAAAATATCTAAATCAGATTAGACACAATAACACACAAAATCATAGAAAGTGAGAGGGACCAGGAACCCCAATTTCTATTGACAGCATTCATAAACTTCAATCCAATAAGAGATAACTCACATAAGAAGGCATGAGGATAGGAAAAATGTCATAGAATGCTTTGTAATATCTGAACAATCAATGAAAATTTAACAATTGCAGAAAGTTAAGGGGCAGAAAGAATGCCTTCAATAACCTTTGGGAAAGAAACTTTCCTTTTTTACAATTGGCAAATTCTGAGCACTACAGGCTCCAAAAAATGTTATATACAAACTCAACTGCATGCAGGCAGGAGTCAAAAGTTAACTAGGGTATAGATTTTCCAATTTAATAACCAACCCTAGTAGTCAAATCTGATTATAAATGAATCTTTTTAAATATCTCAATAGATCAGACATAGCTCCCCCTTGCGTGCCCATCTCTGTAATGAATTTGCCTGCAGATCAACAACCTTGACCTGACAACCCCCTCATCCATGAATGCTCAAATCCAATTTTAGATCCTCGAAAGGACCCAAAAATGGCAGTCTAAATCTTCTGCAAATTCTCCCAACTGCAACTACCTCCAAAAATCATAAATCCTTAGCTACCCGCACTCGCAACATCTCCAGAAGAAAGCCCACGAAAAACAAGCCGCTTTGAAATAACACTGGTCGCATGATCACATGAGCTAAAAATATTTTATGCAATCATGCGACAAGCTCTTTAGAAAATATCATCACTTTGCCACATAGACACCTAGACCCACCAAATATCCACCACCTCAGTCAATCCCACGACAAAACCACAAGAAACACCAGAAGAATTTGATGGTAGTCACATGATCACATGAGCTCAAAAGATCTCATGTGAACATGCGACCACCGTAGATCTTGCATCTATGGGGCCCATGCCATACCACCAGCCCACAAGATCGACATGTCATCACCCCCTTGGCCCACCACTGAAGTCATTGTTTACCATTGACGGCTCATCGCATGATCGCATGCGATTAGAAAGCCACATGTGATCATGCGACAAGCGCAAGATGATCACGGCAAACCTAACTCTGTATTTACCTCGGGTTTACTTTCTTCTTAGTCAGAAAGTCACTGGAAGTTTTACTAACCCCAGGCTCTATCTAGCAACTCTGAGAAATCTTTAACCGTGCAACCGCGCACCTGCTTTACCAACCTTGGGCCCACCTTGACTGAGATTCTAATCTAACAGCGGGTGCAAGATCTCATGGGGTCGAAAGATCCCATGAGATCTTATGACCACCATAGATCTCTTTTCCATTGCCACCTCATTGAAATCTAGACCCACGACAAATATTCATCACCAGCTGACCAATGGAACATGGGCACATCACCACCCGATGACCCACTAATAGCTGTCGAAGTCTATTTACTTGACCACTAGAGGCTTTTTGCATGGTCACATTCGGTTAGGAAGCCACATGCGATCATGCGACAAGCATGAAACCGCAAGCTTTGTCACTACCTTGCCTCAAGATTGCTGACCGGCTATAAACCCCCATAACCACTGACGGTTAGTCACATGGGCACATGGGATCGAAAGATCCCATGTGATCATGCAACCAACAGGAAGATGCTACCTGATGACTGCCTGTGGCACCACCAAAACTATTGATGATTTGTCACATGGTTGCATGGGCTCGGAAGAGCCCATGCGATGATGCGACCAACCGTAAGATGTTAGCCACTAACCGCCATCTCGGAGTTGACCACCGATCTTTATTGATAGTGCATCAATGGTTGTTGTATGATCTCATGGGATCCAAAGGTCCCATGCGATCATGCGGCAGTTGTCGGATCTTCACTGCACTAGCATGGCTTTGAGGAACTGGGACCCGCATGGTCAGAGTCGTGCACTTAGGGTTGAAAACATAGAGGCTTTTCAAACCAAAGGTCGAAAACATAGAGAGTTTTTGACACTGAACACTTAAGAAAAATGTCGACGCTGAAGAAGTGTGAAGCACAGAAGGCCCAAAATAACTGAGGCTTTCACTTGAAGGTCAAAAAAATCCTAGGCTTTCATAGAGAAGGTTGAAAACACACTGAGTTTTTGACACTTGAGCACTTTGGAAAATAGGACTGTGGCAAAAAATGAATGATAGAGAATTTTTGGGTAACATTTTGGCAACCTTTGTGGGATGTCATCCTGCTAGACATTTAGACTAGTGGCCTTTGAAGCAATCCATTGGGCATGGGGTCACTACTAAGCACAAAAACTTTCTGACAGCGAGAGGGACAAAAAACTATGCTCGAGCACTTCTTGAAAAATAGGAAAACTAAGCTAGAAAGCTGGGAGAAAGCAGGAAAACTAACCTACCCTAAACTAACCAGTGTAGGGACCTGGTCAAACAAAACCATTCACTAGTTGTGAAAAGTAGCTACCCTTCCTCATTAGGGTATTTTTCATTGGACTCATGACGATAGCAACAAAGATAAGAGGCATACAAAGATTTGGCAAATGAGGATGCACTGCCTCTACAAAAACAAGATCAAGTTCACTCACCTCAAATGGATCATATGGAGGTGTGTCAATGAACTCCTTCTAGGCCAAGTATCTGATGGGGCAGCCTCTTGAAAGTCTGAAGGCGGGACTTTCCTTGATTGCTTCTTCTTTATCTTCATGGTTACCTTCCATCATGGACAGCCATGTCAACTCATCATCCATGGATAGGGGACTGTCATCCTCTTCCTTTAAACCAGCCAAGAGCTCATCAAAGTTGTCAATATCTTGAAGATCTCCAGGAATGACTGACTCTTCACAATCAGGCTCCACACACAAGCCATCTATGATGGTTCCCAAATAATCTTTGTCAAGGCTCTGGTTATCCTTTGCACACTAAGAAGTCTCCTCCTCAAAGATGAGATCAAGCTCATGAATCAGCACATCCTCAGGATCAATCTCTTCTAGCTTTGCAACTTCACAGAGGTGGCTATGATCATAGCCTTATCATCCTGGTCAACAAAACTAGGCAGCTCATCCAATAAGGACAAGGCATCCTCTTCTGTATCAACCTCCTATTAATGGTGAACCTTTTGTTTTGATTGACCCTCAGCCATAGGCAATGGCATGGTCTCTTCTTCATCATCAACAAAAAGAGGAAGCTCATCAAGTAAATCAACCAAGAGCTCAGGCTGAGCATCAACCTTCACCTTCACACCTTGCTACTCTAATTCACCAAAGTCATCACTCTGCACTGACACCTCAAATGTCCTCTCCTCCTGATCACATGAAAGTTCATTTTCTACCAGTCCTTTCTCAGACACCAGACTAGTGTCCTTGCAAAGGCTTGGCATTTGATAACTAGGAGGCAGAGTCCATTGGGGAATCCAAATCACTTCATCATCCTGAGAGACCAGAGGGGCCTCTTGGGATAAAATCTTTTCTTGAATAGGCTGCTTTTGCAGAGTGGTGGACTGAATCTCAAGTGAAGGCTCTTGGAAAGAATTTTTTGCCTTAAAACTTGGGATGTGAAACTGAGGGGGCTCAGAGGGAGATGTAGGAGGCATAACTACTTTAAAGCTTGGAAAAGGACACTTTGCAGGCTCCTCATGTGTAGGCTCTTGAGATAGATGGGCCCTCCAGCTTGGAATTTTAGGCCTAGGAGCCTCTTGTTGAGCAATCAATGATCTTAAATTTGTTGTCTCAATTTCAGCGCGGTGTCTGATCTCCTCTTGAAACTGCCTTACTTGTTGCTCATCAACAAGAGTCTCTGCCACTTGGTAAGGAATGAACCCTTGCTCATAGCTTTGAGCCTCCATCTCTTGGTAGCGAGCTGACTCCTCTTCGTAATAACCTTGAGCCTCTTGCTCTCTCTACTCCCTGAGCTTAGACACTTGCTTAACTAAATCAAGCAATAGACTCTTTGCCTCCTGCATCTTCTTGAAGTCTAAGCTCAGAGTCTGCATCTATTGCTGAATAGAATGAGAAGGGGAGGGTGGGTGGTAAGCATGATAGGGAAGTTGGCTTTGCATTTTTTGTTGTGCCTCTTATGCCCATGATCCATCCTACCTGAGAGCCCACTCATAACTTTGCACAAGGGAAAACGCATTTGGGGTATATTGGATATATTGATACGCTTGAGAAGTATAATAGCTTGGGGTAAAAGGAGGCTTTGGGTGACTTTGGTAAGGCTGAAAACTAGCCGGTTGAGCATTATTCTCACAATAGGATGGTGAGTAACCTGACTGTCCATAGTAACTTGACATGTCTACTCATGTAATTAGCTAGAATCTGCATATTAAAGCTTTGAAACATACCAGCACCTGATTTTTAAAACCAGTAGACCTTCTAGAGTCGCCATATATGTAGCAAAATGACCTCTTTTAGGTCTGTAGCATGCTATCAGCATATCAGAGATAGCATACCTTGAACATGAATTTGAACTTCAGTCCCATCGGGCGTGCCAGAAATGTTATACACTGAATTTGCACCTTTGATCTCAAGCTCTCATAGTCTTGATAATCCTAAATAACATGGGAATCATCTCAAGGTTGTGGGACCTTTTGCTAATTGAGATGAGACCTCCAGATTCTAGGCTGGTTCCTCTTGGATAATCACCTTGATTTGCTTTTAAACAAGAAAGTAAACTTTTGAGGGAAAGGGATAGAAGGAGTACATGGAAAGGGAAATGACTAAAAGCAAATCTATCCTACTAGGTGATGCACCGAAACTAGGGTTTGGATCTCAGTATAGAGGGATGAGATCAATGGAGGAATCAGGTCTAATAAGTCACCACTCACTAGATAGGTTTTCATAAGTATTTCATAGGAAGGCTTGAACAGAATACTCAACCTATGACCTGCAAACAAACATCCTCCTCTGCAACTAGGTGTAGGAATGAAACAAGACTGCTAGGGGCTGTAGCATACCCACAAAACATCTAAATCAGATCAAACATAGTAACACACAAAATCACAAAAAGTGAGAGGGACTAGGAACCCCAATTTCTATTGATAGCATTCATAAACTTCAATCCAATAAGAGATAACTCACATAAGAAGGCATGAGGACAGGAAAAATGTCACAGAATGCTTTGCAATATCTGAACAATCAATGAAAATTTAACAATTGCAGAAAGTTAAGGGGCAGAAAGAATGCCTTCAATAACCTTTGGGAAAGAAACTTTCCTTTTTTACAATTGGCAAATTCTGAGCACTACAGGCTCCAGAAAACATTATATACAAACTCAACTGCACACAGGTAGCAGTCAAAAGTTAACTAGGGTAAAAATTTTCCAATTTAATAACCAACCCTAGTAGTCAAATCTGATTATAAATGAATCTCTATAAATATCTCAATAGATCAGACATAGCTCCCCCTTGCATGCCCATCTCTGTACTGAATCTGCCTGTAGATCAACAATCTTGATCTGACAACCCCCTCAGCCATGAATGCTCAAATCCAATTTTAGATCCTTAAAAGGACCCAAAAATGGTAGTCTAAATCTTCTACAAATTCTCCCAATTGCAACTGCCTCCAGAAATCATAAATCCATAGCTACCCGCACTCGCAACATCTCCAGAAGAAAGCCCACGAAAAATAGGCTGCTTTGAAATAACACTGGTCGCATGATCGCATGAGCTAAAAAGCTTTTATGTGATCATGCGACAAGCTCTTTAGACACTACCACCGCTTTGCCACATAGACACCTGGACCCACCAAATATCCACCACCTTAGTCAATCCCACGATAGCACCACAAGAAATGCCAGAAGAATCTGACGGTAGTCACATGATTGCATGAGCTCAAAAGATCTCATGCAAACATGCAACCACCATAGATCTTGCATCTACGAGGCCCATGCCATACCGCTGACCCACAAGATCAACATGTCATCACCCCCTTGGCCCACCGTTGTAGTCACTATTTACCGTTGACGGCTTGTCACATGATCACATGGGGTTAGAAAGCCACATGCTATCATGCGACAAGTGCAAGATGATCACTGCAAACTTAACTCTGTGTTTTACCTCAGGTTTACTTTCTTCTTAGTCGGCAAGTCACTGGAAGTTTTACTAACCCCAGGCTCTATTTGGGGACTGCAAGAAATCTTTAACCGCGCAACCGCGCACCTGCTTTACCAACCCTGGGCTCACCTTGACTGAGATTCTAATCTAACAGCGGGAGCAAAATCTCATGGTGTTGGAAGATCCCATGAGATCTTATGACCACTGTAGATCTCTTTTCCACCACCACCTCAATGAAATCCGGACCCATGACAAATATTCATCACCAGCCAACCAATTGAACATGGGCACGTCACCACCCGAGGACCCACCAGCAGTTGTCGAAGTCTGTTTACTTGACCGCTAGAGGCTTGTCGCATGGTCGCATGCTGTTAGGAAGCCACATGCGATCATGTAACAAGCATGAAACTGCAAGCTTTGTCACTACCTTGCCTCAAGACTACTGACCAGCTATAAACCCCTGTAACCACTAATGGTTAGTCACATGGGCGCATGGGATCGAAAGATCCCATGCGATCATGCGACCAATAGGAAGATGCTACCCGATGACCACCTGTAGCACCACTGAAACCATTGATGGTTTGTCACATGGTCGCATGGGCTCGGAAGAGCCTATGCAATGATGCAACCAACCATAAGATGTTAGCCACTGACTGCCATCTCAAAGTTGACCATCGATCTTTGTTGATATCACATCAATGGTTGTCGTATGATCTCATGGGATTGAAAGATCCCATGTGATCATGTGATAGTCGTTGGATCTTCACTACACTGGCATGGCTTTGAGGAACTAGGACCCATCTGGTCGGAGTCATGCACTTAGGGTCAAAAACAAAAAGGGTTTTCAAATCGGAGGTCGAAAACACAAAGAGTTTTTGACACTGAACACTTAAGAAAAATGAAGACGCTGAAGAAGTGCGAAGCACGGAAGGCCAAAAACAATCGAGGCTTTCGCTGGAAGGTCAAAAACATCCTAGGCTTTCAGAGTGAAGGTAAAAAATACACTAAGTTTTTGACACTTGAGCACTTCTTTGGAAAATAGGACCGTGGCCAAAAATGAAGGATAGGGAATTTTTGGGTAACAACTACATAAGTAGGACATTGGTAAAGTATGAGTTTAATTACACCTTCATTGAAAGAGCATGTTTGGCCCTAGTTTTTTCTTCCCTAAAATTATGCCATTATATGTTATCCCACAAGATTTGACTCATTGCAAAGATCGATCCCTTAAAATATCTTCTCAGCAAAACAACATTGAATGGGAGGTTGGTCAAATGTGATGCAGGAGCATCTCAGGTCCTTGGCAATTGTGTGTCACCAAAAACATGTTTGTGTTTTCCTGTGTTGTTCAGTTCTTTCTTTGACCAAGTCAATTCTATATTTCTGAGTTTCCTTTGTTTACCGGGGTTGGTTTGTTATCTCTCTGGTGCTTGGTGAATTTCCATGGCACTCAGTGATGCTTGTCTGGCGCTCGATTATCCTTTCTTACCGAGTTGTTTGTTTTAGTTTCCTATTGAGGCTGACCCTTGCAATTAATTTTTGTCACAAGTTTAATAATGGTATCTATCATTGGGAAGTGTGTGGACCTAGATCTAGTTGTTCCTTCCGTTGATGGTGGATCTGAAGGCTAACTTATTCGGTAGCCTATTGTATATAATGTAATCTTTGTTTGTATTTTTGGAGACCAGATTAAGATATCAGAGATAGAAGCTAGGAGATAGAAGATTATTTTAGATCCTCGTATGTTGGAGGACTTCTGTACTTGCTTGTAATATATGGCCTAAACTGGGAAGGCCTTACAGCTCGACATGTGTGAATCAATTGAAGTTAATATATGAAAGATACTTGCATTCTCTCTCTCACTTGTGTGTTACTTACTTCCATGTGTGATCACTGTAAGGTGGATCTAGTCAGGGTGTGCCTGTGGCCCCTCTCCCCATCCTCCCTTACGTTAGGTGGTATCAGAGCGAGGTGAGATCTAGATCTAGGTTTGAAAATCTAAGTTTGAGAGTTCCTTCTTTTCAAACCCTAGTTGATTTGTTGTGGGGTAGCATATTACAATCTGGCCTGCAATTACAGAGGGTTTCAAGATTCATCGTGGGAGGTGAGATGTGAATTCAAGATTGGCAGACATGTTGAGATAACTTGCTGCTAGGTTAGAAGTTATTGAAACAACCCAGAGAAGAGGAAGACATCTTGAAAATGTTAGTGATGATGAAATTGAGGAAGATTGAGGTGATGTAGAACTTGCACTAGCGATGGATCAAGGTGAGGAAAGATTGTTGAAGGCTTTGAAAAATTTGAAGTCTACACCACACTTTAATCCTCTTGAGTATAGTGGAAAATTAGATTCTGATGAATTGGTGGACTAGATCATCGAGATGGAAAAGTATTTTAAATATGAAAATGTACCTAAGGAAAAGAAGGTGAAGATTTCAAGCACAAAGTTGAAAAGTAATGCATCCTTGTGGTGGGAACATCTGTAGTTGGACAGAAATATGAAAGGCAAACACAAAATTAAGGTATGGAATAAGATGGTGAATAAATTGAAAGGAAATTTTTTACCTTGTGATTATCAGATTAACCTAGTTCGGCGAATGCAAAGTTTGAGGTAGAAAGATAGATCGGTAAAAGAATATACTGAGGAATTTTATAGATTAGATATTAGATCTGGACATGATGAAGATGATGTGGAAAAAATTGCTAGATACCTGAATGGTTTGAGAGTTTCCATCCAAGAAGAAATCAGTTTGGTCAAGTTGGAGAACATTAAAGAGGGTTATCAATTTGCATTGAAAGCTAAGGAGAAATTGAACAAGAGACATGAGCAAAGGAAAAGAGGTAGAGGTGGTAGATTCCCTAGAGGAAGAGGTAGATCTTATGGTGAAAGCAGTAGATATGAATCTGAAAAGAAATTTTTTGATAAAGGCAAGACCAAGTGGAAAGGTGAAAGTTCATCTAGAGGTAGAGGCAATAACTACCGAGGTGGTTATAATAGAGGTGGTTTTTGAGGAAATTGTTACAATTGTGGAGGACATAGATCATTTGAGTGTACATATGCAAGTAAGAAGATTGGTAATAGTATAAATACTTTGGTGCAAGAAGAGTCACTGAATGAACCTAAGAAGGAAAATAACTTGATGGTAAGGAGAGTACTTTGGAGTGAAAGTAATAAGGAAGATTTAGTAAGGAAAATTTTGTTCAAGACTAGATGTAGAGTTTCTAATGAAGTTTGGAAGGTAATCATTGACAGTGGTAGCTTGAAGAATCTAGCATCTAGGGAAATGGTCACAAAGTTACAGTTGAAAAGGTTGGAACATCCGAAGCCCTCTCAAATTTCATGGATCAAAGATGAGCATACACCCTTGGTAAGTGAACAATGTTATGTGAATTCTAAAATTGGAAAGTACTATGATAAGGTGTTATTTGATATCATGCCTTTTTATTGTTGTCATATTTTGTTGGGTAGACCTTGGCAATATGATAGACATGCTATATATGATGGGAGATTGCATAAATATACTATTTGGGCTGATGGATGAAGACAAATCTTCTTACCTTTGATTGAAGAACCTGTTAGTAATGTTTGAACATCTGTGAAAGTTTTCTTTATGTAAGGAGTAAATTTTTTTAAGGATTTAAAGAAGAATGATGTATGTTTTGTTGTGATTCCTAATAAACTGAGTAAGAAAAAAGAGGATAGTTTCCCTGAGGAGATTGATAAGTTACTCACTAAGTACAGTGAAATCATTTCTGATAATGTACCTAATGGTTTTCCACCAAAGAGAATCATTGATCATTGGAGGGATCTAATCCCTAGAGATAGTTTACTGAATAAGGTACCACATCAGTTGACACCTACCGAGAATCAAGAATTGAACTGACAGATTCAGGAATTGTTACAGAAAGGTTTGATCTAGGAAATTTGAAGTCCTTGTGCAGTACCTATTGTATTGGTACCTAAGAAGAATGGAGAATGTGTACTGATTCCAGAGAAATCAATAAGATAATAGTGAAATATAGGTTTCCTATACCAAGAATGGATGATATAATGGACAATTTGATTGGAGCAAAGAATTTTACCAAAATTTATTTGAAAAGTGGGTATCATCAGATCAAAATCAAAGAAGGTGATGAGTGAAAGATTTCTTTCAAGACAAAAGAAGGTTTGTATGAGTGGTTGGTTATGCCATTTGGTTTAACTAATGCACCGAGTACTTTTATGAGGTTGATGAATGAATTTTTGAAGCAATTCTTGGGTAAATTTTTGATTGTATACCTAGATGATATTCAAATATTCAATAAGACTAGAGAAGAACATTTTTTGCATGTTAAACAAGTATTGCAGAGATTGAACGAAGAAAAGTTGTTGATGTAATCATCTAAAATTGGGCTAATAGAACCTAAGGCCCTATTTGCCCTTAATTCGGCATATAACCTTAATTGTGTTAATTTGATCTTTGATTATTAGCATGAACTCTCAAAAATTTGATAAACCCCATCAAATCCTAAATCAAGCATTAATTACTAGAGGTCCAAGCAAAAATCAAAGTTATTAACTCTAGGCCTATTTAATTAATCAAATCCCATCAAATGCAAAGGCTAGAGTTATTAATTAAAACAAATGCATAATTACCTCCTAAATCAAACAAACATAAAAAATACACTTTATGATTAGGAGGCTTGCACATGGATCAAGGATCAAGCCAAGGTACATCTCAACCACTCCTCATGGATGCATCTCAACCGTCGATTCTCTTCCAAATCCTATAAAATAGAATTTTCAAAAGGCTTTCTTCTTCTTCACACATTTGATAATTGCTTCTACATGCTTCTAATTTGGCTAATACTTGCTCATGAATTTGAGGCTTCATAATCCATGATTATGGACTCTCATGCTTTGGAGAATTCGCTAGCTAATGCTTAGATTGATAGTTGTTTTCCATGCTTTTCAAGCTTTTATTAAGTAGAAAACACTTCAATTTGGGTTATAATGGAAGAAATTAGGATTTCATGCTTTCATTTTTAGTTGTTTACATGCACTCTTGAATCTCTCATTTTAGTGTAGATTGTCACTATTTTAAGGGTCAAATATGAGAGCAAACAAACCCCTATTTCATACTTACACTAACTAGAGAGCAATAGGATGTTTTTGCTTGTTAGTTTTTACAATTAAATCTTTATTTTCCACTAACAAGTAATGTTATTATCCTATTGAAGTGTTGTGTTGCAGGTCACAAACTCACACACACATTTTTGGTGCCCACCGTGGGGCTGAACCCCTAATTTTTCAATTTTTTGGCCTTTTAGAATTAATTATCATCATACAAATTTGCCAGAGGATCACATAAGGGAAGAACATCCACATTTGGTCAATATTGGGTCACATCCTAGAATCACAGATCGTATCTGATTACAAGGTTGCACCTGTTTGAAATATAGGATCGCATCTTGTAGATCTGGATCACATGCAGGAAATTGGGTCACATTTGGGAAATAGGGTCATTTCTAGGAATTTGGGGGGGAAAATCTAGGATCACATCTAGTGATTTTTAATGATTTCTCAGGTTTTCTGGTTGCTAACGAATTGTGTGATTGATCTCTCTAGTTTTTGATAGTCTAACTATGGTTTGCAAGTTTGAAAAAATAGAAAATTCAAATGCTAACATGTGATTTTGATTTACTTTAAGGATAAAATGAACCTTTATGCATTTTGTTTTGAGCACCTAATGATAGTTTGATTTCACCACATAAATCAGTTAGAGGATTATGCTCTTTTCTCCTTGAGAGAAAATCAGAAACTCAAAAATTGACTTATGTTTTGAAATTAGATTGAGAAATGAATGCTAACAATTTGCTTATGTAATTTTCCTTAAAGTTTTATCTTCAGATTTTAGATTTTCTAACCCACTAACAAGCTAATGGGTGAACTTGGTGTTTGTGATTAATTTTGAAAACCTAACAGTTGTTTGCAGGATGTTTGCCCAAGACCCAAAAAGAAACAAAAGACTACTAATACTTGTTATGCAGGTTGCCTCTAAAGTAAAATCAACAAAAGATTTTCATGCTTGTTTCATAGGAATTTAAAACAATTTGAGATCAAGTTGCAAACCAACTAGAGGATTATGTTCTTTTCCCCTTGAGGGAAAAATAGAAACTCAAACATTGGTTTGAAATTTGGCATCAAATTGGAGTAATTAAACTCTTACTATGCATGATCTATGTAGAATTTATGGTATAAGTTAGGAGATTATGCTCTTCTCCTTCATGGAGAACTAGAAATCTAGAGCTTACTATCACTTGTTCATTTTCTTTATTGTACACCTTTAGAGGGCCTGCTGGTTGAGGAAAAAATCTCCCAGGAATGACCCAAGTGGGGACAAGTCTTTTGTCGACTCCTCCACCCCACTATAAAATTTGACACTCCTTTGAGGCTAAAGCCTTGGAAGACATGATTTATCTTGTCTTGGGAGATTGATGATCAATCCCAATGACTGACTTGGATTTCATGTAGAGCGGAGCCACTTTAATCTCACTTCTCGAGACTACACACTTTCAAGTTCCTATAGGGTTAACAGCCTCAATCATACTTGTGGGACTATGGGAGATAATTGTGAATGGATGCCCTCATTAAAAGCTCTATGTTAGATGCCACCTAGATCACCCCCGAAAGGTTTTTATCACTTGTGTGAGGCAAATAGTAATTGCCCCAAGAAATTCACCATATCAAGCCCCCATTGACGTTAACACTTGGAAAATATGGCCTCCAATATCCATTGCATGTTATTGGACTACGGTATTCTAAGGAGTCTTTGGGTGTGTTCCTAAGTCAGTGAACAAGTGGTTTCAATCTCTACCTAGTATAAGGAAGGTTAGGTGTGTTTTCTCTAAAAATGATTTGCTTGGTGTGTCTTAAATACAAACTCAGTTAATTTCCCCCAAATGAATAAGCACACAACATTTTCAAGCATTTACAAACACCTGAAAATCACTGGAATCTAACAGACATGGCACATTTTCTGAGAAAAATTAAAATTGAAAATTCTTGGTCATCATAAGATCGTATCCGGTATTCTAGAGTTGCACCCCGTATCCCGGATCGCATCTATTCAAAGTTGGGTCACATTTGGTAGTCACACCATTTCCTGATTTGCATCTCGTGCACATTCCATTTCTTGGGTCACATATTGTATTTCTTGGGTCACATCCGGGGTTCGAATTTGTTCACCAGTCACTATTTAGGATCACATTTGGGAAAGGAAGCATTCTCGTACATCCCAGAAGAAAATTTTTCACATTTCCAGATACCCATTTGGCCAATTAGTAGGTTCTTGTTGCTAAAACATAGTCATCAGATACCCAGAAAGAGTCATTGTTGAGAACGTCTTGTCATCTTGCATGGTCCAAAACTGCATTGTCCAATTGTGGAGTCAGTTTACCCAATCAGTAACAAACAAGTTCTTAGCTCATAAACAAGGCACTTTGACACCCTTTGACGCTGAAACTTTCACTTTCAAACCCACTTGCACTTTGGTTCCCAAATCATAAGCAGGGCATTCTAACCCCATTTGACGTTGGATCCATAAAAACATTTCAAACCCACTCTTGATTCCTTGGATTCATAATCAGACATTGAAAACTATCAGACCCGCTCTTAAACACAAGACACACATTGGTTACTCAATCCGGATTTCATGGTTGCTACCAAGAACAAAACTTACAATTTTGAAACAAACCTGTTCTCAGATGGACAACCCATATTCACACTGGAAATGGGAGAAACTTCAAGACTCAATCCCTTGTATGGCACTACACCTAGTACTACTTATATAATGACACCCAAACAAATAAACATGACTGATCAAGATGAATACCGATGGGATGAAAGATTCCATGCACAGAATGAAGAAGCAGAACGTGAGAGACAAAAACAAAAAGCCCAATATGATGATGATGATGTAGACCCTACTGAAAAAGAATACAATAGAGCTTTAAGAAGAAAATGATTTCACAAAATTTTTGAAAGAGCCTTGGAAGAAAACAAAGAAAAGTGCTTCTTAGAACTTGCTTCCTGAGGTGTGAAATTACCTAAAGACTATGATGTGGAGAAACTCAAACAAAAGGTGGATATTAGTCCCATGTCAATTCTGAATAGACAATTCCTTCTCATGAAAGCAGAAATTAAAGAACTCAACGAATCAAAGGACAAACCAAAACAATAATATTCTCTAGAGCACATATGTCCTTTCTTTTTTGATAAGGGACTCACAATGGTTCCATTTCCTAAAATTGTTGCAATACCAAAGTATGACAAATACATGGGAGATTTTGACCCTCAGGATCATGTGAGGGAGTTTTGTACAACTAGTATGGAGTTCATGCATGAACAAACATACCTCATGAGGCTATTTCCACGAAGCCTAGGTGGACAATCTATAGAGTGGTTTACCAAACTACCTACTGGAATCAAAACATTTGATGAATTAGTGCAAAAATTCATACAACACTACTCCTACAACATCCAACACACAGTCACAATGTTGGATTTATGCAATACCAAACAGAAAATGAGAGAATCATTCTTGAGTTTCCTAAAAAGATGGAGAAAAATAATTGCATGATATGCTAGAGAAATTCTTGAAAATGAAAAGATGGATATTTTCATTAACAACTTGGTTCCAAAAATGAATTTCCCAATTCAATTACAAGGACCACCTAGCTTTGAAAAAATGATCGATAATGCTCTCAAGATAGAGGAAGTTCTAATCAAGAAAGGTGACATTACCATTCACAAGGAACATAAGGACAAGTCCTATCCCACTAAGGACAAGTACAAATATGAAAACAAGAACAAACATGTGGTTAATGATGGACTCGTTGATACTCCTAATCCAAAACCCAAACTAGAAGTTTTCAATCTGACAACGAGTCTTCAAACAAACAAGAGTCCAAATCCTACTGAGACTCCAAAGATGAACGATACTTTCAACAAACCTCGAAGAGAACCTTGGGCACCACAACCTAAGAGAGCATTTACACCATTGGGAGACACCTTGGAAGTGGTTTTAAAATCACTTATGGAGAATCAAATCATTGTAATTCCTGAACCCGGTAAGCCTTGGGATCCAGAAGACAAACCCAAGTGGTGGAATGATAATGAATATTATGATTACCATCATAATAAAGGAAACACCACTAACAATTTCTTGAAATTGAGACATGTTATTCAAGATCTTATTGAATAAGGTAAAGTTAAGGTAGATGGACACCACACGAACAATGATCACAAAGCATTTCAAACCCCACTACCTAACTATGAAAAAGGAGAAAATTCTAAAAGAAATAAGATTAATTACACATACACTGATGGTGACAATGTAATCAACATGATGGAGCCATGTGAATATTTCATCAACATGATCACTCTCAAAGGAGTGAAAAACAAATCTGAATCTTCAAATGTTGTAACACGAAGCTGAGAAAAGCTTACTCTTAAAGGAGTCTCAACATCTAACACACTACCTACAACAACAACATCTAAACAAGTGGTTCCATCTCCAAAGTTCAATCTTGTGGAACAATTGCAAAAGACACCCACACAGATATCTATTCTAGAGTTGTTGAAAATCTCCCCTAGTCATAGGAAGGTTCTTGATCATGCCCTATTGAGCACCAATGTACCAAAAGACTTAGATGTGGATAGATTCCAAGCCATGGTTGGTCACATGAGTTCCCCACATTACCTATCTTTTTTAGAAGAGAATGATAAATCATCAAACCAACCACATAATCAGCCCCTTCATTTAGAGGTTCTTATTCATAAACACCAAGTCAAGCATGTCTTGATAGATGGAGGCACTGGTTTGAATATTTGTACTTATAATTTGATAAAACAACTGGGTTTCTCAAAACACGCAATTGATCCTAGGAGGAAAATAACAATCAAGGCATATGATGAGGAAGAGAGATCCTTTAAAGGATTGGTTGTCTTACTCATCAGAGTAGGGCCTATAGAGAAAGATGTCCTTTGTCAGGTTCTTGATTTACCCCTTGCTTACAACATTCTTCTTGGGAGACCATGGATACATTCAATGCAAGCAGTGCCTTCCACATATCATCAATGCCTAAAGTTTCCTCATAATGGAGTGGAGGTGACTATTCCAGTAGATACCACATATACTTGTAATAACCTCAAACAAACTGAAAGCATGGTTCCTCATAACAAATAAGGGTCCACCAAAGCAAAGACATCTAAAGAAATGGTCTTGAGGAGCTTTGCTAAGAAGATCAATATCCAAGAAACAAACATGGGAGAGTACAAAATAGATCCTGTAGCATCTTTGATAGATCTTCCTATATCTCCTAGGACACAAGGAATGCCCTCATCTACATTTACACCTTCTAATGGCAGCACTTTGACTATACATGAAGGAAATGGAATGGTGAAAGCAAAGGTATCCCTAGAGGAAGAGAATGAAGAAAAGGCTATTTTACAATGGCTTTATAAAGAACCTGAAGAAGATGGGAATGTTAAACATGTTGAAATTTCCTCAAGAAAATATGGGAAAGGAGATGATCTTATGAAACAAATGGGGTACAAAGGAAAAGGACCATTGGGATAAAACAACAAAGGACTAGTGGAACCCTTACACATGGATTTCAAAAATCCTAAGGTTAAGACTGGACTAGGCTTCAGAAAGCTAGATTTCATCCTACAACAGAAAGGGGTCATGTATTTGATAGATCAAAAGATTATGATGATGAAGAAGAAGTGGAATGGCAGCCCATTCCTTATGAAAGGTTGCTACTCTTACAAGGGGACCCAGATATGACTTTCCTTGACAGAAGTCTTAGACAAGAATCAGAAGGAGAACAAGAAGATAAGCCTGATGAATAACAAGAACACGAACCTCTTATATTTGATACACCACATTTTGATGAAGAACCTAAAGCAATGAATCCACAAGAACCATTGCAAGAAGAAGAGAACCGTGCTAATGAAGAAAATGAGGTGCCTAGGACTATTGCTCACTTTTTGGGAGTCTCAGATTATAGTCAGGTGGATTCACATGAGTACGAATGGGATGTCCTTTCTGATGCAACCATGGACATAGAAATAGATGTGATACACAAGTTTTCTCCTAGGATCTTGATTGAAGAAGGAGAAAGTTCTAATGTTAGATCACTAGAGTTAGATCTAC
The DNA here is from genome assembly GCA_027943335.1 of Chamaecyparis obtusa. Classification (NCBI taxonomy): domain Eukaryota; kingdom Viridiplantae; phylum Streptophyta; class Pinopsida; order Cupressales; family Cupressaceae; genus Chamaecyparis; species Chamaecyparis obtusa. The sequence continues at coordinate 82,450 of BSBK01008105.1, read as the reverse complement.
ATAACATTAACATGAACTCTAAAAATAATGAATCTGACTCTAATAATCCTAACACTTATCTAGAAGAAAACTTAATGGATGATGTCTTGCAAGTTATGAATGGTGATAACAATGCGGTGCTATCTCTTGAACCTATTGAATCTTTTCCCTTGGAACACCTTGACTTGATAGACTGGGATGAACCTACAAACACAAGCTTGCTATCTTTTGACAATGACTATTCCATAGCCAGTTATCTTAATGCTTGTGAACCAATCCATTATTCCACTAGCGTAATGAGTGAAATAATGACTGAAGAGGATATCAAGTTTCTTAGTCTTAAAAAGAAAAAGAAAAAGAACAAGAGGTTTGATGGTGAAAACCACTTAGTGGTAGCATCAGACCCTAAAAGATAAAAAGAAAAGGGTGTATCTAATGGTGAAAACCTCCTTGAGGCACCAAAGGATGGGATGCTTGATATCCTCCCAGATCATTTTCAAGAAAGGTCCTCAGTTTTGATTGAACCAACACAACCCATTAATTTGGGAACAACAGAAGCTCCTCAGTTAGTCCACATAGCTCAATCATTGACAAAAGATGAGAAAATCCAATTCACTAATTTCTTCAAAGAAAAGAAGATCAACTTCTCTTGGTCTTACTTAGATATGCCTGGATTGGATACAGATTTGATTATGCACCATTTGTCTATTTCACTAGATGTAAAACCTGTCAAGCAAAAACTTAGAAAAATGAATCTACATTTGGTATTGCTAGTGAAAGTGGAACTGGAAAAACTATTGAAAGTAGGATTCATTAGAGAAATTGATTATGCAGAGTGGATCTCCAATATATTTCATGTTTCTAAGGTGGAAAAATCAATAAGAGTATGGATAGGCTTTAGGAATCTCAACAAGGCTTGTCCAAAAGAGGATTTTCTACTCCCAAACATAGACATGATTGTGGACTTAACAACAGGTTATGAGATGTATTCCCTAATGGATGGATTTTTAGGATATAACTAGATCAAAATTTCTCCTGAAGACCAAGAGAAAATAACATTCACCTATGCATGGGGAACCTACTGTTGGAATGTAATGCCATTTGGTCTCAAAAACATAGGTGCCACATATCAAAGGGGAATGACCACAATCTTCCATGATATGATGCACAAGAACATGGAAGACTATGTTGACGACACTTTGGTGAAATCAAGGATAAGGACTACACACATAGAGGATCTGAGGAGGATCTTTGATAGAATGGAACAATTCCAATTAAGGCTTAATCCTAAGAAGTTCACATTTGGCGTGTCATCTAGAAAACTCTTAGGATTCATAGTTTCAGCTAAGGGAATTGAGGTGGATTTGGCAAAGGTGAAGGCAATTCTAGAAATGAAACCACCAAAGAACATTAGTCAAATGAGAACCTTACAAGGCAAGCTAAAATCCATAAGAAGGTTCATATCTCAGTTGGCTGATAAGGCACAACCTTTCACAATGGTTATGAGGAAAGGAACCACATTCACTTGGGATGCACAGTGTGAGGAGAATTTTACCCAAGTCAAGAATTATCTGATGAATCTTCCAATCCTAATGGTGCCAATTTATGGAAAACCCTTATTTGTCTACATATCAGCAATAGATACATCACCAGGAGTATTTCTTGCACAAGAGGATGAGGCCAAGAAAGAAAGAGCCATATATTACATCAGTAGAGCTTTGGTCACATATGAGCTAAACTATTCAATGATTGAGAAGGCATGCTTAGCAGTGGTGTTTGCATCCCAGAAGCTGAGACACTATATGTTAGCACACAAGGTGAAACTAATGGCTCAAATTGATCCACTTAAATACTTATTAAACAAAGCAATGCTGACAAGAAGACTTGCCAAGTGGGTCTTGATTCTAAGTGAATTCAACATTGAATATGTAGATAGGAAAGCCATTAAAGGGCAGGTGATTTTTGATCAACTTGCAGAGATGCCATTAACTGATGATAAGCCATTACTTGTGGAATTTCTAGATGAATCTATCATGCACCTAACAGAACATCCCTGGAAAATGTACTTTGATGGATCTTCACACAACAAGGATTAGGAGCTGGATGTTTATTCATTACACCACAAGGATATAAGATCCCAAAAGCTTATAAGATGATCTTTCCATGCACCAACAATATGGTAGAATACGAAGCTCTTGTGAATGGGCTCAAGCTTGCAATAGAGTGGAAAATCATTGAATTACACATCTATGGGGATTCACAACTTATCATCAACCAAGTAAATGGTGATTATCAAACTAAGGACAAAAAGATAATGCCCTATAGAAAAATGGTGGATGACTTGAAAAAGTACTTTGTCTTCATTACCTTTTAGAAAATTCCAAGGTTAGAAAATAGAGCAGCTGATGCGATGGCTACTTTAGCATCTATGTTACAATTGGAAGAACACCAATTTTGCTATGACTTCCTGGTGGAAGAACTCCCTTTCCTAGCTTATGACTCTCCTAAATGCCAATTTTTTTGTGCCCTTGAAATGCAGGTGTTATCCAGATATGCCCATATTTAGTCCTATCTTAAAGACCAAACAATTCCTAAAGGCTATTCTAGAAATAAAAAGAGATCCCTCCTAAGAGCAGCATCCCGCTACGTGATCATTGCTAATCACTTGTTTAGATGTAGTCTAGATGGCACGCTTCTTAGGTGTTTAAAACATGAAGAGTCTAATCATGTATTAAAAGAAGTTCATGAAGGTGTGTGTGGATCACACTCGAATGGTTTTTTGTTAGCCAAGAAAATCCTAAGGGTTGGATACTATTGGCCCACTCTAGAAAAAGATGCTATTCACTTTGCAAAAACTTGTAATAAATGCCAGATTCATGGCAACCTCATACATGCACCAGCTAGAGAGCTGATTCCTTTTATAACACATTGGCCATTTCAGCAATAGGCCTTTGATTTTCTTTGACAAATTTTTCCCAATCCATCAAGCAGACATAAATATATCATCACCGCAACTGAATATTTCACAAAATGGGTGGAGGCTGTCCCATTGTCTAATGCAACAGGAAAAAAAGTTTCAATGTTTATCTTGAATTACATCATTTTCCATTATGGCATACCCTTGTCAATTGTGACTGACAATGGGGGACAATTCAAGAACAAAGACATACATGAGTTGTATTTGCAATTCAAAATCACTCAGCACTGTTCCTCAATCTATTACCCTCAAGGTAATGGACAGGCTGAGGCATCAAACAAAAATATTCTAAAAATCTTGCATAGGACAGTAAACAAATTAGGAAGGGATTGACACTTGCAAATCAATCCAGCATTGTGGGCTTACAGAACGAGCATAAGAACTCCAATTGGTGCAACTCCATTTGCACTAGTCTATGGATTAGAGGTAGTCTTACCAGCTGAGGTAGAGATTCCATCACTAAGAGTATCACTCAAACATCTGGTCACTGATGAGGACTATCAAATCTCTAGATTGCAAGAGCTTGAATTGCTAGATGAGTGCAGACAATAGGCGTTTGACCATCTCAAAGCTTACTAGAAAAGGATGTCAAGAGGATACAACAAGAAAGTAAAACCCAGAAGTTTTTAGATAGGGGATCTAGTTCTCAGAGAAAATCCTAAAAACTAACAACATAGAGAACAAAAGGGAAATTTTGAACCCAACTGGCTGGGTCCCTTTGTCATTATAGCAGCATTTGGATCAAGAGCCTATCAATTGGCTACACCTGAAGGAGATTTTTTGCTAGATCCAATCAATACTCTACATTTGAAAAGGTTTTATGCCTGACATTCTGGAGGAAGCTCATGTACAACGAAAAGAGTCCTGAAAAAAGTTCAAAAAAAGAAAATATGGATCCTGAAAAAAAATCAAAAACATTGGAAAAATATTGAAAAATGACTATCTTGGTGAAAACCTAGCAATAGGCACCTTGATATGTCAACAAAAAAATAAAAAAAGAGAAAAATACAAAAAAATAGAAAAATGAAAAAGAAGAAAAAAATTTGAAAAAGGAAAAAGTGTCATGGTGAAAACCTGGTAAACAGGTGCTACTTGTAATCAACGCTTGCACATTTGGCCTATGTAAATATCAGTTTGTATATATCCCTCAGTCACTTTCGTGACATGCCAAATCCCAAGAGAACTATCAGAGAATTGTGCCTTCCTAAGACTGGAATCTGTCCACATTAGGTTCCTAGGTAAACTATTTTTCCCTAGGGGGCATTGATCAAATTATATTTTTTGACAGGATGATGCGTTCACAATGACAATAAACTACAAACAATGGTATTTTTCAATACCACCCTTGTCCGCAATTGACTATAAACTACAAAAAATGGTGTTTTTCAACACCAATCAGTTGGATCTAAAAATGTGTTCCTCAACATGTCATGATAAAAACAATGTTTCTAAACACTAAAATAGGTGAGACACTTATGGATAAAGAAATGGATTTTTGATTGATAATAATTCTTAAGCATGTGTTTGAAAGGATGAATCAAGAGTGTTTCTCAACACTATAATCACAACTGTCTATATTCTGTAAATACAATGACCATGCTAAGGGATAAAAAACTTTCTTTTTCTTATTATCAATTGTTGATAGTTATGCTTCCAAGAGTAACTCGATGATGTCTATGGACTAAGAGAAACAAAGACTGGGGGCATGACATTTTCTTTGTTTTCTATTTGTGGTAATAAATCCAATGATCTTCAGTAATCATGGGGAATAGGTGTCTACTTATAAGTGCCTCCACCTTGTAGTGGAATGCCATGTATACCTTGACTTGTTTCCTATGAAAGCCTTAGTGAGGTTGGATCTATTTCCTTTCCTGTTTAAAAACTAACAAAGATAAACTATTTCCTAGTAAGGGGCATCGTAAATCGGATTATACCCTAGGATATGAATACAAAATGAAAGGTCATTGCGGGTATACATTTACATATTATGCACTAGAAAAGAAATAGATTATATCAAACAGGAAGTAACTGACAAGACATTTATAGCTGGGTTCTTTAATGTTTAGGTTGTCTTCCAATATGACGAAATAAAAAGGATGTATTCATATTTTTAGGATTGCCAAATCTATTCATGAAAATTGTATTATCCTAATGCGGTCCTGCTAACAGAGGCTCTATGATGAAAAACAACCCACTTTGAATAAACATTGATTGTCCTAGGTGTCTTAGGTGCATTTCATTGGTTAATTGCATTAAGGTTCATTTTAGTTGCATATCATATTAGTTTGCATTAGGTTCATTTAGATGCATTTCATTGTCTTTAGTTGCATTGAAGTTCATTTTAAAATTGCATTCATTTTAACTTAGTTTCATTCATCTTAGTCTTGCATAAGCATGAAAATGTGGATTCAACTATCTAAAGCAATGATATAAACTAAGATCTATTCAAAGCATTTATGACATAAGCTAAAAATTCAGAGCATTAAGCACCCAATGTTAACCATTTTACATGTGAGACCAAATACATCATGGAATCATAAACAACTAAATCTAAAATGATAGAGTATAAATCATTGATATCCATTTACATTCATAAACCATTTCATATCATAAAACCACTTGCATTTTGCATCCATATTGATCCATACATAAATAAAATTGAGATTTCCATACATCGTATCGCAATACATCTCATACATCCATACATTCATGAAGCTTTGAAAATAACAAAAACATGAGCATATATCAGTGAAATATATTATGCCATCATTTTATCATAAATTTATCTAATCTTGACCAAGTTTGACTATCACATCAAATATCCCAAGCATAAATCAAACATCATATATCACATGGGAAGAAATTGAAATCATCAAGGATCAAACATTAGAAATGGCAACACATGAAGCATCAAATAAAGAGTATCAATATGAGCATCAATATATAATCAGAAATGTCCATGAGCAAGAATGTCTATCAGAAATCAATCAGTAAATTAGAGTATCAATATATCAAAGCAGAGATTAAAACAATGAGATAATGTATCAGTACGGGGTCCCACGGACATGAAAAGTGCATTGATAAAAAATGGTATAGATATAAGATATACAATGAGTCCAGAGATACAAAATATGAACATCAAAGAGGTATACACCTCACTAGCCCCCTTGTCCTCAATAGGAGGATCGGGAGGGGGTGCGTCTACTCTACTAGGTGGTGGTGGTGGTGACATGGCACCCTCTGACTACTGAGCAACAACTAAATACAATGGATCCCTTTGGTGGGTAGGAACAACACCGCAATATAAAGTGAAGTAATAGGTAGTCTGTTATCCTTGATGGGTAGCTGTGTGAACATACCTATCATGCTCAGTTCTCAATTGTGCAAGTTGTGCATCCCTGCATGCCCTCAGCTGAGGTATCTGTATCTCACTAGCTATCCTCAACTGTTCTATCTGAGCATCCCTATCTACTCTCAGCTGTGCCATCTGCATGTCCCTCTCTGCTCTCAAAAGTACCAATTGTGCATCATGCTTTGATAACTATTCTATGAGGGTAGCTACCTGTAGTCTCAATGCACTTGCTCCTACTCACACTGTGAAAGTCTATCACCATCACCACCTGCAGGGGGATCCTATTGTGCCTTCTATTCTTGTGGATCCTAATCTCCCCCTACAAGTCTCTGCACATGCTCATCTCTATGCAATAGTGGTCCTGTATCCCTTTGAGGAGGAGTGACCCGTACTCTACATTGTCTGTGGCTGGTGTCACCTCTAGAGCCTCATCACCTACTACCACCTAATGCAATACCTCCACCACCTCTATCATCCCATCCATCTCCTCTACCTCCACTGGCTCCATCTCCATCTCTGCCTCCACCTCTCCCTGCCTCTCTCCCTCTGCCCCTCTCACCAACACGTCCATCATGAGCCCAGCCAACAACATCATCATTAGGATCATAGTCTAGTGCATCCTCAATGCATGGAATGGCATCATTTGGAGCAGTGAACCTCGGATATGGAGATCTCAAATAGTGGGCATGGTACTCATCAGTAACCCCTACATCATGAATACCTAGCTGATAATCCCAGTCCATAGGCTGCATGTGTGCAATCTCATGGATTGTTGTCTCAAATATAAGCCAAGGTCCCCACTGAGCCTCCTCACTCCTAATCTGAGCATATAAGAAAGTCTCTTGGGACATCCCCTACACTCATTTGAATTGTCTGCAAACTCATGTGATAAAAAACTGCTCAACAATATAGTGGGTCCGCCCGACTAGATACCTCATCTGAAAGAAGAATGGCATATATCTCACATTTGAAGGCCAAGCCTCACAACTCAAGTAAGGTCGCCACTCTACATCTGTAACATCATCTAGGAGACATCTCCAATACTCCAACTTGCTCAAGTGGGGTTGTTGAATAAATCTAGAATACATATAAATATATGGTAGTCCGACGTTGCGGTGCCTTTGACCAATGGGATGGGTCACGGGGATATGCTCCCATGTCCAGATCTATAAAACTATGCTACCTATAGTCATCGATCACAAATGTTGGTACACGATCTCATGTAGCTCCAAGTACATGTGTGCTAAGATACAACTCCCCTAGGTGAATCTCCTTGGAGACTGAATCATCTACCCAATGACTCTAGACCAACCACACATGAAGCCATGTTGGCCCCTATCAGGCATCATAATGCCACCTATCAAACTAGCCAAATATACAGGAAGAGGGGCATAGTGGGAAATCCTATGGTCCCAACTCAGGTAACGGGTGGTGATCCTATCATCCTGGAATACTCTCAGGGCATGTGCAATGGCTGGAGGTGCAGATGCCTCATACTCAATTCGGTGACCTATGATGTAAATATGCAAGATCCTCCACATGTCCTCTAGTGTCACCATCATCTCACCGGTCAGTAGATGGAAGGTGTTATGCTCATAATTCCATCTCTCGACTAGTGCTATCAGTAATCTACAGTTTACCGAAATATGTGGTAACTACACAAGACTCCATAGACCACAACAGCCAACCACCTATTGATCTTCTAGGCTCAGCTAGTCAAATAATGCTAATACTTGGGTAGGTCTAGGTGACCTAAATGACATGATAGGGAAATTAGTCTGCACAACTGAAAATAGGGGCACTATGTCAGAGTTAGACAAAGGAAATTGATGAATAATTGCTCAAAAAGATTAGGAAGACAAGTTAACTTTTCTCAGAAATTAGAAAAACTAGATGCAATTCAGAATCCCAGATGCAGATCAGGAAATCCAAGATGTGACCCTAAAACATAATGCAATCCTAGAAATCCTAGATGCGGACCAGGAAATTCGGGATGCGATCGGGTATCCTAGATGTGGACCTATTTTTAAAATAGACTTGAAAAGCTTAAGAAAATTCAAATTTCTCTGGACACGACTTGATGGGGTGTGATCCCTGAAACCCCAGATGTGATCCAGAATCTGGGATGTGATAGAGGATGGACATGGTGCGATCCTATATATGGGATGCGACGCAAAATTAAATTGGCTAAAACTTGCATAAAAATGCATGAAAATTAAATTTTTTCAAATTGACAAGTTGCATTATCAAATACTCATAGGTGCATCATAATGTCATGGTCTCCCATGTCACCTAGCCATCTCAAATCTATGCTTCTCCATTGGGAACACCATTTTTGCTCAGAGCTCAGTGAACTTCTAAGGGGTAAAAGTGAAAATGAATAGTTAAAAGTCACTTTTTGACCTATTTAAGCCTCTCGGGGGTCCCAGAGACCTAAGGGACATTTATCAATAAGACATCACAGAGGCTTATTATCGGGACCAAAATTGAAGCAGGTGATCTATATCACCCAGGTACAGTAAAAATGGAATCAAATTGCAATCAAATAGGGGCAAACTTGGTCAAACAGTGCTTCTGAGGCACTAAAATTGATCTAAATGGCTTGAAAATTCTTTCCAAATCGATCTAGGCTTGATCCCAAATCAATTCAATCACTAAATTTTTTTCTAAATGCTTGAAACTGATGAGTTTATTTGAATTTGATCTAATTTTGGTCCCGAGGGGGCATAATCATACCAAATCTAGTGTTTGAATCAAATTCTTTCACACTAGGGGCATGATAGTTTTCTTCAATCAAGTTGAGACTATTTTCAATTGAAAATTCTTTTCAAAAACCTCATACTGACCTTCGTTCAATCAAGCTTGGAGTCAGTATTGTCAATTCCAGTCCAATCAAGTTCAGAATTGATATTTTCAAATCAAGCAGAATTTTGTTCAATCAAGCTCGAGATTCTTTTATCGGTCTTCGTTCAATCAAGCTCAGAATTGGTAATGTCAATTTTGTTGGTGTTCAAAATGGACGCTTATGCTCTTAGGCTGCCAATATACCCTCAGATAGATTTTAGGAGTGGTTATTTCCAAAATGTATAAGGATCTTAGGGTAACTGGACCAACTATAGGGACAAGACTGCCCTCTTCACTTCTAGCTCTGCAAAACCAAGGTGGGTGCACCTAACCCAGTGAAAACTATAATTCACACACCAAAGACTGGGTCCAAACAATAGATTGAATAGTAAGAAAGTGCTAAATGCTAACCTCCCATTCATTGACTCTCCATTACTATAGGGTATTACTACTATCAACCTAATACAATTAAAACTTGAAAGGTGTTGATATTTAGAGATGGAGAGAAGTAAGAAAGGGCCAATCAAGCATTGAACTCAACTGAATATACTAATCTCTGATTAGTGCCATTATCCATTGGGAAAATCTCAAATACAAACATTGAAACATGAACCAACTATTGTCAAAGACTCATTGCCATAAACATAAGTATTTCAGCCCATCTACTACTTATAATATCCTTTTGCAGATGAATCAAAGTGAATCTATGTCCTATCCAAAGTATATTTCACTTGATCCTAGATCAAGAACCAAAGACTAGAACATATACAAAGGTAACCCTATGCAATAGATTAGAAAATCTAGAATTCACAAGATTAACACCAAGGAGAGACTTGTAAGCTTGAAATACTTGTATTAAGTATAATGAATCATGTACATGTTCAAAGTAGAGAAGAGAGAAAACCACTTCAATAACCTGCAAAAGACTACAAGGAAATTCTATTCAATCTAATACAATATGATATCGCCTGCTACAACTCCCTGGAACTAATCAAGATCAGAACCCTAATCAAGATCAGAACCCTTTCAAAATAAAACATTTCACTTCTTATACCCCTAGTCACCTTGGAATCCTCAAAGAGGATGCATCAGGCTTCAGGTGACTAGGGTTAGGGTTTCAACAACTCAACCAACCAAAACTACATCAGAATTTATTGCAGGGGAAGAAACATAAGCAACCCAGAGAAAATGAATCTTAGACGGATCTGCAATCATCAAAATCCATGAGGATAGTAGTAAACAACCAGGAACTGCCATGAAAACCAGTCAAATTGGCCACTTGCAAACACATCTCGAGCACAAAACCATACTTCTAGTACAAAAACATCATGCCACCTACCATAGGGACCCTCGGATTAGTCTATAACAAGCAGTGCCGCCAAATCAATTGAAACTGACCATTAAAACCATAAATTTTGGTACCTTCTGTCCCTTGAAACCCTCTGCAATTTTGAATTTGAACTTCAACGGTCATTTTATGGCTCAGGTGGCAAATCGATGATCAACATTTAAAATTAGATCAACTTTATAGTCACAACTGTCAGATCCTAAGATTTTGTAGGCTTATGATTTATCCTTTATAGGAATCTTGGTTTACATTCAGCGACCACGCGACTAAGAAATCTCATTCGTGAAATGAAACCCCAACTCAAGCTTAACCTCAGCGAATCAGTGAACAAAGGAAAACACTTAACCTTAGTTCACAATTGGCAAACTAGCGAGAGAAGGATCTGTGCCAATTCACATAATACTTTTCTTCTCTACCAGATTATTTAGCGACAACGTGAACCCTTGTTCACCAAATTGCTAGACCCTTTAGAAAATCACCAAAACACTAAGCAAACCAGTGAAACCTTTGAATTTTGTCAAACTGCCAAAACACTTATCCCAACTGCCAAAATACTGAGAAACTTTGACCGGGCCCGCATCAAGAAGATCGATGGCCATTTGAAGTTCGCATACCCATCTGAGATTCTATCAGATTACAGGCCCACCATTAGATCAAGAATCTCCTCCCTACTCTGACAACCCTCTGACACTGGAAGAAATCAACGGTCATCGCAAGATCTTAAGCCTCTGACACACTCAATGAGATCATACATCATTTGTCAATTCTCTGATAGGATCAGGACCCTCTGACACATCCAAAAATTAGGTCCCACTGACAGCATGCCAATGTGTTACTACATGGACCAATCACAAGCCGCCAACTATGCATTCGTGTCCACGGACCCACCTGCCATCTTAAAGAGAATCAACGACTGTCGCTATACTACTGCATTAAAGGTTGAGCATGTTATATCAATGGTATAATGACAGCCACAAGATTAAAATGAACTTTAATCTGCCTAAATGCTGAGAAGACCGGTCCCACAGACAACCCTCCACCTCATTACTTCTGTCGACCAATGAGATACCGCCAAGTCAACACACCTGGCAATGGACCCACTTGAAAAGAAAGGCTACATCATCAGGAAAGATCAACGATCGGCATAAGATCTCAAGCTTCTAACACATCCTATGAGAACTTACACTGATTGTTAGATGGAGATGGTGTCAGAGCTGGGCCCAGGGAAAAATAAAAGCTACCGAAACATAGGAAAAATTAAAGCATGGGACTTAGGCTTAAAGGAAAATATCGGAAGCAGGGGACCATAGGAAAATATTAAATGTCACCGGGGGAAGAAACTTAGAAAAAATTAACACTGGGGCCAACCAAAATATAAAACACGTGCATTTAAAATCTTTTAAGTGACCCGAAAAGGTAACACAAAATTAGAAAAGGGCCAGGATTTTTTAAAGGGTTTTTGTATGCAACGGCTATATTTTCAAAAATTTGAACTAGGGCTAAAGGCAAGGACCTAAAAATAACTACAAATACCAGGGGACAAGGGCTAGAGCCATGAAATTTTTTGCATGTGCTAACAGTGGCTCATACTCGGGGACGTGTATCTCCTATAGATACAACAAGCAAGCTAGAATCTCTTGGATGAGAAGACCAACTTAAAAATTTGACACACAAAAAGAAAAAACAAATGACTGCACAAGGGAAAACCTAAACTACTATTCATGGAAAAGATACATCAGGAGAAGTAAAACTTTAGGAATTGTTCATGAATAGGCAATTCCAAAGTACCACCAATTAAATATTTAAGAACATAAGAATTTGTCCCCCATTTGCTTTCAATAAGATAAGGGCCCAACCAAATTGGATCAAACTTTCCGTGCTTCCTTTTATCTTCCAACCTTGCATTCCACATCAAGACAAGGTCATCAATTTCAAAACTTCTTTTGGCAGGCCTCCTATAAAACAAATTCTTACATTGTCTCTGCAATGCCTCATTTCTTTCATGTGCATCCCTCCTTACCTCTTCCAATTGGATCAGTTCATCCATTCTTACTCTCATTTCATCATTTAAGTCCTCATCATATGCTTGGATAAACCTATACATCTACAATAGATTATTTTGAGTTAATCTAGCACCTATTCCATATACCAAATCAAATGGAGCACAACCTATGGCCTTCTTTATAGTTACCCTATCTACCCATAATGCCCACCATAACTTTGAGTCCCAGGCTTTCTTATTCTTGTCCAACACTCTCTTGAGAATCTTAATCAGACTTTTATTACTGGACTCAGCTTGGCCATTCCCTTGTGGATGATATGGAGAAGAAAATGAAATGTGTATCCCATACTGCTGACAAAAATCACTAAATTCCTATGATCTAAAACACATTGCGTTATCAACCACAATTACCTCTGGGCAACCAAACCTGGTAAGGATGTTTTGCATCATAAAATCTATCACCACTCTGCTAGTAGCCCTTCTAGTGGGGATAGCTTCAACCCACTTAGTAAAATAGTCTGTTGCCACTAGTATGTAAGAATGTCCACCACTAGATTTATTTGGAATTTCCCCAATGAAGTCAATACCCCACTTCTGGAATGGAGCCTGAACTGCAACAAGTCTAAGTGGTAAATTCCCATTAAACTTCAACTTTCCAGCAAATCTCTGACATGCATCACATCTTCTTACAAACTGATGGGTATCCTTAAAAACTGTAGGCCACCAAAATCTAGACCTAAGGATCTTGTGGGCTGTGGTCTTTTCCATATAATGTCCTCCGCATACACCTTGGTGCATTTCCTTTAACAGAGCCTCAGACCTCTCATGGTCTCAGCATTTTAGCAATACTCCTTCATTGCTTCTCCACCACAACTTACCATGTATAATGGCATACCTTGCAGATTGCAACTTGATAGTTCTCCTTCTATTTTCATCCATCTCGGGGGGAAGGACCAATTTTTGCAAGTAGCCAATAACATCTTTGTACCAATCAAAATGATCCATATCACAAATGTAAGGCCTTTGTTCCTCTTCTAACACATTCACATGATTTGCAACTAGATTGCTTTGTGCCATTAATTTTGCAAGACCTAAGCCTCTTACCAATTTTTTAATCTGGATATCAATATTAAATTCTTGGATCTTATTGATCCATCTACATCTTTTTCCTGAAACTTCTTGTTGCACCAATATATCCTTAACTGCAGCACTAGGAACATAAGCAACCACCTTAGCTCCCACAAGATAACATCTAAAAGCCTTGACTGCTTTGACTAAGGCATAAGCCTGTTTCTTAGTAATATCATATTTCAATTCTATTGCCTGTAAGGATTTACTAAAAAATGATATGGGTTGTTCATATCTATTTGAATTCTTCTGCAATAAAACTGTTGCAACTGTATGATAAGAAGCAAAAGAAAATATCTGCATGGGCTTACCATAATCAGGTGTCCTTAAAACTGGAGCATCCTTGATGGCCTTTTTGATACTTCTAAAAGATTCATCTGCTTCTTCATTCCACTTAATCTTTTCCTCCTTTTTCAACATCCTAGAGATAGGGATACTGATTTCTGCAAAATTTGTAACAAATCTCCTTAGGAAATTTACCTGCCCAAAGAAAGACTGTATTCCTTTAACATTTCTAGGTGGTGAGAGCTTATCTATAGCCATAACCCTTTCAGGGTCAATTCTCACTCCATCCTTGGACACAGTATGTCCTAAGAGCTTGCCTTCCACAACACCAAAAGAACACTTCTTTGGATTCAAAGAGATCCCATACTCCAAGGCCCTAATAAAATTTTTCTCAAGATGTTCACAATGTTGACTTTCCTTATCTGAATATGCTGTGAGATCATCTTGATATACCACTAGAAATTTGTTTATAAAGTCTGCAAAGGCTACATCCATAGCTCTCTGAAAAGTAGCTCCTGCATTTGTAAGACCAAAGGGCATTCTAACATAAACATATGTTCCCCAAGGGGTAGTGAATGCAGTCTTAAATTGTTTTGATTCCTTGACCATGACCTGATTATACCCAGAGAAACCATCTATCATGGACATTAAATCTGATCCAGTAACCTTCTACAACATATTCTCCATATTAGGAAAACCATAATTGTCCTTCAAAGAATTGACATTCAAATTCCTAAAATCAACACATAACCTAATGTCACCATTCTTCTTCTTAACCAGAACCAAGTTTGACACCCAAGTAGAATGTCTGATAGGCTTGATAATGCCAGCATCCATCATTATTTTTGAGTTCATCTTTCATTTTTGGTGCCAAAGTAGGGTTCACGGGCCTTAACTTTTTCCTAAAAGGTTTGGTTCCTTCCTTCAATGGTATTTCATGCTGGAATAAATCTTCTCTATAGGCTTTCGAATCATCATAAGACCATGCAAAGACATGTCTAAATTTTTTGAGAAGATCAATCAGATTATTCCTAGTTCTTTGGGACAAACATTTACCTATGTAAACATTTTTGGGTATTTGACTTGTTCCTATATTTATTTCCTCCAAATCATTTATCTTATCAACAAATTTAGGAAAACAAGTCCTTTCTTTATCATCAAATGCCCTCTCAAGAGAAACCAGTCCCCTTGGGATCCTATTTGATTTTAATTGCAAAACTTCCTTCCCAAGAACATTCTCTTTTCCATTTTTGATGTCAACAAAAGTGCTAAAATCCATCTCTTGACCATCAAAATGAGATTCACACTGCAAAAACCTTTAGTATATCTTGATCATCAGAAAATACCTGCCAATTCTCAACATTATCTGGGATAGAAGGCCGAGACTTACACTCAATCCTGGATATCCCTGCAAAGGTAATATCCTCTGGCCTTAATGCTATGTTTGCTAGTAAGTTAGCCATCTTATTTTGGCTTCTATCCACCCAATCAATACCAAAGGCACTGAAACCTTCAATTTCATCCCAAATAGCATTTCTATATTGTTTCATCCTTTGATTCTTTGATGCATACTTTGATCTAATCTGAGAAACTATTAACTTAGAGTCACCAATCACCCTAAGATGTTTAATCCCATGTTTTGATGCTTGTCTCAAACCAATCAGTAGGGCCTCATATTTAGCAACATTATTTGTGCAAGGGAACAGGAGAGTGAAAGAAAACTTAAAAGTCTTACCACTTGGGGATATCAATAGCACTCCTGCTCCAACACCTTCCTTTGAACTTGCTCTATCAAAATACAGGGTCCATAAGACATTACCTTCTGCCATGTTACTTTTATCATTAGCCAGGAAGACAAGCTTGACCCTTTCTTGCATCTCTCTCTCCTGAACCTGGAAAGAACCAATATCAGTGTCCACAAAACAATTCATATTTTCATCTTCATCCTCCTCAATCATATGTGGAGTTCTAGCATCCCTTGAAACTTTCACACTTTCACCTTCAATGTTAAAAGTAGCAAAAGACAAGTCACATTGAATACTTCCTCCCATAGAGGCACTCCACTTTCTAGATAACAACATTCCATATTGAGGGGGAATGTTGACTACAAGAACACTCATAGTTAATTATTTGTCAGGAAATGCTGCTAATTTATAAGGCAAAGCCTTAATGGTACCAATAACTGGCACTTCTCTTGAGTCCATAGCTTGGCATCTCCCATGAGGTGTATCAACCTTTAGTCCTAATGACTTCATGATCTCTGTAGGCATGACAGTGTTTGATGCTCCAGAATCAATCATGCAATTCTTCAATAATTTTCTATTTATCATAAGGGACAAGAAAAAAGGATCAACTGTCCCTGATGCAGTGTTTACAATGTTTGCATCCAAATACCTCTGAGGAATCTCAGAAACAATTTCTTCACTTTTACTATCAGGTGTGTCATCTAAAGTAGCCACATGCTTGTCACCTCCGTTCATTTCTTGGACCTTTATAGAAGAGGCACCATTTACCCAATCCAAGGCCTTGACTTTGTGCTCTTCTATTCTCATCATTTCCAAAAGTGGAACCTTGACAGTTATTTGTGAAAGCAATTTAGTCATATCAATGGGAACATAAGGATGGTTGCCCATATCTTCCTTAATCTCAGAGATATCTTTATCCTCTTTTTGGACAATCAAGTCAGAGTTAATCTTTTGTACAAATTCATCTTCCCTTTGAGGTATGGGAACAGCTACTTCTGATGCCTTTACTTTACCCTTAGGTATTGCAGTAGGCCCACTCTTCCTTTTTATTTTAACCTAATTGACAACACCAACACCCTTTTCCTTTTCCTCATGTTGTGTGTTCCTTTCAAAATTCTTGATAAACATGCTACCTAGTTTACCATTGGTTCCTCCAATTGTCCTGCTTCTCAAATTGTAATTACTCCTAGTTTGAGTGACCATATCTGCAGTGATTTGTGCAATTTCCTCATCAGAGGGTCTCCTTAAGGAAACATGTTCCTCACACTTCACTGCACCACATCCAACATCATCAAATTCTTTCTCCTCATCATTAGTAGAGTCAACCTCATCCCACACATGTGAAGAAGTCATTCCACAACCACTCTTATCATATTGCTCATCTTGTTCTTGGTTATCAGGTAAATTCAAAGAAATAACACAATGCTCTGGACTATGAGGAGATTGACAAATAGTACACCATGGGATATCATCATTCATGTTAATTGAATTTCTTTGCAAAGGATCAGGAATCCTATCATTGGGCCTATCCCTTTTAACTGGAAAAAAGGGCTTGCCATCCTTCCATTGAGTATTGTATGGGTAATTCTGCATTCTTGGTTGCCTACTAAAATTACTTGAAGCTGGCCTGTCATTTGTTGAAACCTTATTGTTTCTTTTTTCATCAGGCTTTAGACTCTCTAAAGCACTTAGAATCTACTTTAAATTGTCCTCCTCCTTAGGCTTAAAATTAGAAAACCTTCCCATTTCTTTCTTGTTTTGCATTTGAGGCCTATAATCATCTCTTCTCCCTAATTTTCTTGATATTCTTCTATTACTTTCTATGTTGATAGCCAAATTGTAAGCCTCCCCAAGATTTTTAGGGTTCTTATCCCTTAAGAGGTAACCCATCTTTGCATCAAAGGCATTTAAGTATGTCACAAGACACACTCTGTCATCTAACCTGATAACTTGCAGTAGCCTATGCATAGCCTTTTGGAATCTTATATTAAATTCAAGGACCTCTTCATTCTAATTTTTCTTTATGTTATTGAATTCATTCAAAATAAAACCCTCATTTGTTTTATCTCCATAATGCTGCTTGAAACAATTCTTAAATTCATTCCAAGATCCTATACTAGCATGGGGCAATCCTCTAAACCAATCCCTAGCATCCTCGGTCAGAGATTGTACAAATAATTTCATTACAACATCATCAGGCTCAACATTATAGTCATCTATTACATCCATAAAATTTTTTAGATGTTCTTCATATGTAATGACATTGTTCCCAGTAAACATAGGGAGTTTCTTTCTAATTTCATCAGGAATAACATTAGGATAACTAGGAATACCAAAAAAGATAAGTTATTTGTACCTTTCATGAATAGGAACTCCATGTGGTCGATCCATTCCTTGAGATGTAGATGTCCTTGTGTTTGAACCATCAAGAATTTTAGCAGCACTCGGAATGCCATTTGTTTGAGATGCAAGGTTACCATGATTTCCACCTTGCCCCAAGAAAGAAGAAGCAACATTTGAAGGTCCTGAGGTATGTTTGAGAAAATCAATCTTCTTCCTCATTTCTGCAGTAGTAGCCTCCAACTCTGCCTTCTCTAGTTCTTTAGCCCACATTTCTTTCTCTTTTCTAGCCTTCTCAAGGTCTGCATCTAAACTCAACCCTTGATCTAGTGGGTTTTCCACATGAATCTATTCACTAATCTGAACTCCAACAGTTTTTTGTTTGCCCTTATCTCTAGGTCTAGTTATCTCATGTGTTTTATACACAATAGGCTATTCCTCTACTCTTTCAGGCTCTGGAACAAAATTAATTGCCTCCAAATCTAACAACTACCTCTTTAGCTGATCAACCCTTATCATTGCTTGTCTTACTCTGTCCTCTTTGTCCTTTTCCCTTTGTTGCCTGATAGAAACTTGTTCTTGGACTCTTCTTTCCAATTCATAGACCTCCTCAAAGATCTCTTCTGATTTAGGGAGAGTAGTCTCAGACTCATCATCTCCCACTTGAAAATCATCTTCATACTGGTTCAATCCCAAATCAACAGCCTCTTCATATTCTGAAATATTTTCTTCTTAACTAGGCTTGGTTTGAGTTTCTTGTCTTGTACTTTTCTTATTTCTCCAAGTATGAGAAGGATTTCCTTTCTTCTTTCCTCCCCTTGTCTGACTAGGCCTGGAAGTGCTTGGAATACCTTCTTCCATTAAGCTTTCAGGATGTTTGTTCCTCCGGGACCTAGTACCTCTATAACTCATTTGATAAAAATCTATTGACTAGCACTACTATAGAGATGTTTGAGTCGCCACCCAAGTATATTGGGAATCTTACAATACCACTTAACAAATATCCAAATGAGACTACAAGACAAGGGAAAAGAATAACCCCGTTTTTTCAATGATGACCTACTGGTTACAATAGACTTGTGTAACACTTCCCCAGTAGAGTTGCCATCTTGTTGGTGGCTCGGATAGGCAAATCAATCTGGTCAACAAAAGATTTTGACTTTAACAATATAATCCCAACTAGAGATCCTAACAAATTTTCTTCAATGTTGTTCTCCCCAATAGAGTCACCAACTTGTTGGTGTTCAAAATGGATGCTTATGCTCTTAGGCTACTAATATACCCTCAGATAGATTTTAGGAGTGGTTAGTTCCAAAATGTATAAGGATCTTAGGGTAACTAGACCAACTATAGGGACAAGACTGCCCTCTTCACTTTTGGCTCTGCAAAACCAAGGCGGGTGCACCTAACCTAGTGAAAACTATACTTCACACACCAAAGACTAGGTCCAAACAATAGATTGAATAGTAAGAAAGTGCTAAATGCTAACCTCCCATTTATTGACTCTCCATTACTATAGGGTATTACTACTATCAACCTAATACAATTAAAACTTGAAAGGTGTTGATATTTAGAGATGGAGAGAAGTAAGCAAGGGCCAATCAAGCATTAAACTCAACTGAATATAATAATCTCTGATTAGTGCCGTTATCCGTTGGGAAAATCTCAAATACAAATATTGAAACATGATCCAACTATTGTCAAAGACTCATCACCATAAACATAAGTATTTTAGCCCATCTACTACTTATAATATCCTTTTGTAGAAGAATCAAAGTGAATCTATGTCCTATCCAAAGTATATTTCACTTGATCCTAGGTCAAGAACCGAAGACTAGAACATATACAAAGGTAACCCTATGCAATAGATCAGAAAATCTAGAATTCACAAGATTGACACAAGGAGAGACTTGAAAGCTTAAAATACTTGTATTAAGTATAATGAATCATGTACATGTTCAAAGAAGAGAAGAGAGAAAACCACTTCAATAACCTGCAAAAGACTACAAGGAAATTCTATTCAATCTAATACAATATGATATCGCCTGCTACAACTCCTTGGAACTAATCAAGATCAGAACCCTTTCAAAATAAAACATTTCACTTCTTATACCCCTAGTCACCTTGGAATCCTCAAAGAGGATTAATCAAGCTTCGGGTGACTAGGGTTAGGGTTTCAACAACTCAACCAACCAAAACTACATCAAAATTTATTGCAGGGGAAGAAACATAAGCAACCTAGAGAAAATGAATCTCAGACGGATCTGCAATCATCAAAATCCGTGAGGACAGTACAAAACAACCAGGAACTACCATGAAAACCAGTCAAATTGGCCACCTGCAAACACACCTCGAGCACAAAACCATACTTCTCCTAGTACAAAAACATCATGCCACCTACCACAAGGACCCTCAGATCAGTCTGCAACAAGCGGCGCCACCAAATCAATCGAAACTGGCCATTAAAACCATAAATTTTGGTACCTTCTGTCGCTTGAAATCCTCTTCAATTTTGAATTTGAACTTCAACGGTCATTTTATGGCTTAGGTGGAAAATTAATGATCAGTATTTAAAATTAGATCAACTTTATAGTCGCAACTGTCAGATCCTGAGATTTCGGGCTTATGATTTATCTTTCATAGGAATCCTAGTTTAAATTCGGTGACCACGCGACTAAGAAATCTCATTTGCGATATGAAACTCCAACTCAAGCTTAACCTCAGCGAATCAGTGAACAAAGGAAAACACTTAACCTTAGTTCACAATTGGTGAACTAGCGACAGAAGGATCTATGCCAATTCACATAATACTTTTCTTCTCTACCAAATTATTTAGCAACAACGCGAACCCTTGTTCGCCAGATTGCTAGACCCTTTAGCAAATCACCAAAAGACTAAGCGAACTAGCGAAACCTTTGAATATTGTCAGACCACCAAAACATTTATCCCAACTGCCAAAAGACTGAGAAACTTTGACCGGGCCCACATCAAGAAGATCGATGGCCGTTTGAAGTTCGCATACCCATCTGAGATTCTATCAGATTACACACCCACCATTAGATCAAGAATCTCCTCCCTACTCTGACAATCCTCTGACACTGGAAGAAATCAATGGCCGTCGCAAGATCTTAAGCCTCTGACACACTCGATGAGATCATACATCGTTCGTCGATTCTCTAACAGGATCAGGATCCTCTGACACATCCAAAAACTAGGTCCCACTGACAGCATGCCAAAGTGTTACTACATGGACCAATCACAAGCCGCTATCATCTTAAAGAGAATCAACGATTGTCACTATACCACTGCATTAAAGGTCAAGCATGTTATATCAATGGTATAATGACAGCCACAAGATTAAAATGAACTTTAATCTATCTAAATGCTGAGAGGACCGGTCCCACTAACAACCCTCCATCTCATTACTTCTATCGACCAATGAGATACCGCCAAGTCAACACACCTAGCAATGGACCCGCTTGAAAAGAAAGGCTACATCATCAGGAAAGATCAACAATCGGTGTAAGATCTCAAGCTTCTGACACATCCTATGAGAACTTATGCTGACCGTTAGATGGAGATGGTGTCAGAGCTGGGCCCAGGGAAAAATAAAAGCTGCTGAAACATAGGAAAAATTAAAGTGTAGGACTTAGGCTTAAAGGAAAATATCAGGCTTAGGGATCCATAGGAAAATATTAAACGTCGCCGGGGGAAGAAACTTAGGAAAAATTAACACTGGGGCTGACCAAAATATAAAACACGTGCATTTAAAAGCTTTTAAGTGACCCGAAAAGGTAACACGAAATTAGAAAAGGGCTAGGATTTTTTAAAGGGTTTTTGTATGCAACGGCTATATTTTCAAAAATTTGAACTAGGGCTAAAGGGACCTAAAAATAACTGTAGAGACCAGGGGACAAGGGCTAGAGCCATGAAATTTTTTGCACGTGCTAAAAAATTTGAGTTCAATCAAGTTCAGAATTGGCAGCTTTTTAAACCAAGTAGGATTTCGTTCAATCAAGCTCAGAATTCTCCACTTCAGAATAGTTCTCGTTGCTCTATAAATCTCCTGAATCACATCTTGAATCAGATTTTCTTTGAATCCCTGTGTTGTTTGCAAAGCAATTCAGAGAGGGTCAAATGTAATCATCTAAAATTGGGCTAATAGAACCTAAGGCCCTATTTGCCCTTAATTCGGCATATAACCTTAATTGTGTTAATTTGATCTTTGATTATTAGCATGAACTCTCAAAAATTTGATAAACCCCATCAAATCCTAAATCAAGCATTAATTAATAAAGGTCCAAGCAAAAATCAAAGTTATTAACTCTAGGCCTATTTAATTAATCAAATCCCATCAAATGCAAAGGCTAGATTTATTAATTAAAACAAATGCATAAATACCTCCTAAATCAAACAAACACAACAAACACACTTTATGATTAGGAGGCTTGCACATGGATCAAGGATCAAGCCAAGATGCATCTCAACCACTCCTCATGGATGCATCTCAACCATCGATTCTCTTCCAAATCCTGTAAAATAGAATTTTTAAAAGGCTTTCTTCTTCTTCACACATTTGATAATTTCTTGTACATGCTTCTAATTTGGCTAATACTTGCTCATGAATTTGAGGCTTCATAATCCATGATTATGGACTCTCATGCTTTGGATAATTTGCTAGCTAATGCTTAGATTGATAGTTGTTTTCCATGCTTTTCAAGCTTTTATTAAGTAGAAAACACTTCAATTTGGGTTATAATCGAAGGAATTAGGATTTCATGCTTTCATTTTTAGTTGTTTACATGCACTCTTGAATCTCTCATTTTAGTGTATATTGTCACTATTTTAAGGGTCAAATCTGAGAGCAAACTAACCCCTATTTCATACTCACACTAACTAGAGAGAAATAGGATGTTTTTTCTTGTTAGTTTTTGCAATTAAATGTTTATTTTCCACTAACAAGTGATGTTATTATCCTATTGAAGTGTTGTGTTGTAGGTCACAAATTCACACACACAGCTGATAAATCTAAAAAAGTGTTCATTCATGAAAGAGGAGATTTGTATATTTGGGATTTGTGATTTCAGTTGATGGTTTGAAGATGGATCCTAAAAAGGTTGAAGCTGTTTTGAATTGGCCTACACCTGAGAATGCTAGTGAGGTAAGCTCATTTCATGGTTTGGAAAGTTTTTAGCAAAAGTTCATTAGGAATTTTAGTTCAATTTGTAATAATATGACTGAGACTATGAGAGGAGATAAAATAGAATTCAAGTGGACACATGAAGCTGATAGAAGTCTCGAGACTTTGAAGTAGAAGGTTGTTGAATTGCCTGTTTTGGCATTACCTAATTTCAATAAGGTATTTCAAGTGGAATGTGATACAAGTGGAAGTGCAATAGGAGCTGTGTTGAGTCAAGAAGGTAAACTTGTTTCTTTCTTTAGTGAAAAGTTGAATGATGCAAAAAGGAAATACTCTATGTATGATCAAGAATTCTATTCTATTGTTCAAGCGCTAAAGAAATGGAGATATTATTTGATACTGAGTGAATTTGTGTTGTATGCCGATCATAAAGCTTTACAATATTTGGGTAGTCAGAATAAGTTGAATCAGAGACATATGAAATGGGTTGAGTATTTGTAGAGTTATACATTTGTGATAAAGCATAAGAGTGGAGTCACTAACCAAGTTGTTGATGCATTGAGTAAAAGGAGATCTTTGATGACCGAGATGAAAATTGAAGTTCTTGGATTTGATGACATGAGACATTCTTATGAATTTGATCCTGATTTTTCTAAGCCATGGAGAAAGTGCAGAGAACCTATTCAAGATCAATCGAGTACTAAATGGGAAGAATATTTCATTCAAGAAGGTATGTTGTTTAAAGGTACTATTCAGTTGTGTATACTAAGAGGACCAATGAGAACTAATCTGATAAAGGAGAAACATAGTAGTGGTTTGGATGGAAACTTTGGTGTTGATAGGACATTGAATTTTCTTAAGGAGAAATACTTTTGGCTGCAGTTGTATAAAGATGTTCAAAAATTTGTGAAAATTTGTGGAATTTGTCAAGTTGCAAAAGGAGTGAGTCAAAATACTAGATTATATACACCGATTTCTATTCCTGACAAACCTTGGATTGATATCAGTATGGATTTTGTTCTTGGCTTACCGAAGACAGTAAGAGGTAATGATTCTATATTTGTTGTTGTGGATAGAATTTCTAAAATGACACATTTTATACCTTGTAGAAAGACATCAGATGCAGTACATATAGCAGATATTTTCTTTAAGAAAATTGTCAGATTGCATGGATTACCAAGGAGTATTATCTCTGACCAAGACAGTAAATTTGTTGGATACTTTTGGAAGAACCTTTGGAGAAAGTTTGGCACCAAGTTGAAGTATAGTTTGACATTTCACCCACACACTGATGGACAGATAGAAGTTGTAAACAGAAGTTTGGGAAATCTTTTGAGATATTTAGTTGGAGACACACCGAGTAATTGGAATTTTGTGTTGGCACAAGCAGAGTTTGCATACAATAATTCAGTGAATAGGAGTACTTGAAAAACACCTTTTGAGATTATAAATGGTATACAACCAAGAGGTATATCAGATTTGAGGGATATTAATGATGAAAGAAAGAGAAGTGATGAAAGAGTAAAGTTCTCTAAGTACATGAAGAAATTGCATGAAGATGTGAAATGTAAGTTGGAGAAAAGTAATCAGAAATACAAAGACAGAGCTAATAGATCAAGAAGACATAAGACTTTTACAGTCGGTGATGAAGTAATGGTTCATTTGAAGAAAGGCATATTTCTTGTTGGAACATATGGGAAGTTGAAAATGAAGAATTTTAGACCTTGCAAGATTTTAAAGAGATTTGACAGTGGAAATGCTTATGATATTGAGCTACCTGATGACATGGATAGATCACCTATTTTTAACATTTCTTATTTGTATGAGTACCACGAGTCAGATGAATAAATGATAGTACTGAATGATTATCCTAAGAAACCAATAGAAGAAGTTGAGAAGATTTTAGAGCAAAGAATTGGCAGAAGTACAAGAGGTAAACTGTATATGGAATATCTGGTAAAGTGAAAGAATAGACCGATTGAAGATAGTTCATGGATTTCATAGTCTGAGTTGGATTCAGCTCGCATCGTATTTGTTTCATGATTTAGAGAATCATTTCAAATAACCCCAGGTGTCTGATGCAAGAGCATCTTAGGTCCTTGGCAATGTTGTGTTACCAAAAACATGTTTGTATTTTCCTGTGTTTCTCGGTTCCTTCTTTGACCGAGTTGGTTCGGTGTTGCTTGGTTTTCTTTATTTACCAGAGTTGGTCAGTTATCTCTTTGGCACTCGGTGAATTTCCCTAGCACTTAGTGATTCCTGTCTGGCGTTTGGTTATCCTTGCTTACTGGGTTGTTTGTTTTAGTTTCTTGTTGAGGCCGACTCTTCAAATTAATTTTGGTCATGGATTTAATGATGGTATCTATCATTGGGAAGCATGTGGACCTAGATTTATTTGTTCCTTCCATTGATGGTGGATCTGAAGGCCGACTTTTTTGGTAGCCTCTTGTATATAATGTAATCTTTGTTTGTATTTTTGGAGATCAGATTAAGACATCAGAGATAAAAGCTAGGAGATAGAAGATTGTTTTAGATCCTCGTATGTTGGAGGACTTTTGTACTTGCTTGTAATATCTGGCCTAAATCAGGAAGGCCTTACAACCTGGCATGTATGAATCAATTGAAGTTAATATATGAAAGATACCTACATTATCTCTCTCACTTGTGTCTTATTTTCTTCCACGTGTGATCTCTGCAAGGTGGATCTGGTCAGGGTGTGCCTTTGGCACCTCTTCCCATCCTCCCTTGTGTCAAAATGGGTCATAGTTCTAAGTGAATTCGACATAGAGTATGTGGACCAAAAGTCTATCAAAGGCCAATTAATAGCTAATCTATTAGCAGAATCACCTTTACAAGATGAACATCTAATTCAAGTGGAATTTCTAGATTCTGAAATTGTTAACATTGAAGCAAAAACATGGCAATTATATTTTGATGGTTCTAATACACAACATGGATCAGAAGCAGGGATACTTTTGATTACTCCTCATGGGTCTACAATTCTGAAATTACACAAATTGCTATTACCATGTACAAATAACAAAGCTAAGTATGAAGCATTGGTCATTGGCATAAGGTTGGCATTAGAATGGAAAGTAACAGAGCTACAAATCTATGGAGATTCCCAACTAGTTATTAATCAAATTAATGATGAGTATCAAACTAAAGATGATAATTTGATCACCATACAAGAACATGATTGAGAATCTTAAGAAATACTTCACTCTAATAACATTTGATCAAGTACCAAGGGATAAGAATAAAGCAATGAATGCAATGGCTACTTTGGCATCACTTCTCCAAATACCAGATCAAAGTGCCATATATGAATTCCTGGTAGAAGAAGTTGAGCAACCTGCATTTGACCCTTCCCATCCTCATACCATTTTCTTACTAATAGCTCATGAATAACCTTGGTATGGAGCCATTTACACATACTTGAAAGACCAAATCTTACCTTTAGACCAAACCAGGAATCAAAAGAAAAGCTTTATCCAACTGGCATCTTGCTACACCTTTGTATTTGATACGTTGTATCGCAAGAGTCTAGATGGAATACTTCTAAGGTGTCTAGAGAAAGAGGAATCAACCATAGCCTTACAATAAATTCATGAGGGGATTTGTGGGTCACATTAAAATGGTTTAACCCTAGCTAAGAAACTTCTTACGATAGGATATTTTTGGCCTTCTATAGAAAAGGACGCTTGTCACTTTGCAAAAACTTGTCGTAAATGTCAATATCATGGTAATTTGATCCACGTAATAACACAAGAGCTTCATCCTATGAGAACACCTTGGCCTTTTTATTAATGAGGTTTAGATCTGATAGGGATGATTTATCCACCATCTTCAAATGGTCAAAAATTCATCATTACTACAACAGAGTATTTTACCAAATGGGTGGAAGTTGTACTCTTATCCACTACCACAAGAAAGCAGATATCCTTATTCATATTAAATCACATAATTTGTAGATATTGTGTTCCTCATGCCATCATAACAGAGAATGCAAAACATTTCAAAAACAAGGAGTTGAAAGAATTATGTACAAAATTTCATATGGTACATCACTCATCTTCAATATATTACCCATAAGGTAATGGAAAAGAAGAAGCGACAAACAAGAACATCATAAAAATATTGAAGAGAACTATGGATAATTCAAGTAGAGATTGGCACATTCAAATAAACCCTACTCTATGGGCTTATAGAACGAGCATTAGAACACCAATGGGGGCCACACCATTTTCCCTAGTCTATGGAGCAGAAGTAGTTTTACCTTTGGAGGTAGAAATTCCATCCTTAAGAGTCTCATTGCATGGTTTACTAAGTGAATAAGACTATCGAGTTGCTAGGTTTCATGAACTAGAACTGCTAGATGAAAGGCAGCAACAAGCTTTTGACCCATTAAAAGTGTATCAGAATCGAATGACTAGAAACTATAACAAGCATATCAAACCAAGGGCATTCCAAGTAGGTGACTTAGTGTTGCGAGAAAATCCAAAAAATCAAGAAGAAAGGGAAAAGAAAGGAAAATGGGAAGAAAACTGGTTAGGACCCTTTGTGATCACTTTGTCTTTTGGGACATGTACCTATAAATTAGCTGATTATGAAGGAGAAGAGTTGTAAGAACCAATAAACAGTATACACTTTTAAAGGTTCTACACATGAAGCAATTGTAGAGGGATAGAGAAAAAGAGTATCAGAGATATCAGATGAGAGAGCATCTTATTTATTGTATATAGTCAAAAGAGATCTTGAAAATACCAAAAACATTGAAAAGAAAAAAAAAGAAAACAAATCAGAAATGCAGAAAAGATAAAAAATAGTGGAAAATTGAGCATGAAGAAAGCTAAAAACATTCAAAAATGATCCTCAAAAAGATGTTGTCTTGGTGAAAACCTTGTAAATAGGCACCTTGATGATATGGAAACCAAAATTTTTTTAAAAAAAAAGAGAAAATACAAAAAAATTGAAAAAGATAAAAAGTGCCTTGGTGAAAACCTAGCAAATAGGCACCTTGGTAGTGAAAAAAGCTTGAAAAATAGAAAAAAGGAGCAAAATCCATTCAATTGGTGAATACTTGGTAAATAGGCACCATTGAAAGTCCAAGTCAGTCTCATGCCTAGTGTTCATCCTTGTAAATATTGCATTCACCAGCATTTGTATACATTGCATAATAAAACCCCACAGTTGCATCTGTAAGTACCTAAAGATTTTGTCACTAAACCAATCTGTAAATTGTCCCAAGTCCCAAAATGCAATAACATCAAATTGGGGGGGGGAATATACTCTAAAGGAGGAGGGATTCATGAAAGAAAATATCAATCTGACACCAAATCAAAAATCAAAACACTTGCACAATCAAATCTAAATCCTAATCCAAAATTCAATCAAACGCAAAATTTTGATCCAAGATCCCACAAGGAAACTTATGTTTATTAGGATTAAAAATATGAAATGGATAGAACTATACTTGAAATATGGATTTAAAAATGATGCAATTTTTTTTTTAAAGTGTTGACTTGATTGATGAAATCATGTCTTTCTAGTGAATCGATGAAAGTTTGTAAACTAGACAAGCTATGATGGAAGCATGATATTTTCTTGGTTTCTGAATGAGTGTCTTAAGGTCAAAGTTTTGAAGTATGTATTATTTTTCTAAGGACATGATCATTAAAGAATCATCAAGGACATGTAAATATGGAGAGACTAAGATCTTTGTTTGTTTACGCAAAAGGATACCTTGGCTATTTTGATGTTAAATATCATAATACCAAAATCCACTTGCAACATAGAACCTGACAAAATTGGTATTCGTACTCTCATGATTAGTCTCAATCATTGATAGTCGTACCAAAGGAGGGAAAAGAAATGAAAAAGGTTAAGAAGGTACTTATATCATCATAGTTGAACTAGTGATGGTTGTACTAATTTCAGGATTCTAAAACTACTCAATGATGAATATAAGCTCCTAATTTGTGAATAGTCACAGTTAGTTGCATCCATTCTAGATTAAATGTGACATAGTCAAGGCTAGTGGATCTAATTAAGGAATTATTGACCTTGCAGCCAAACCAATATGCAATGGAAATACACAATAACAACAACAGATCTAAAATGAAACTAAAGTCTTTATTCATCAAATTACCGATTACATGCAATGTGTTGGGCTGTAAGGCCTTCCCAGTTATGGCCCGATACAAAGCAAGTAATAGTCTACAAGATCTCATAAGATCCAAATCCTTTCCCCAACATCCAGATTCAGCTAGTCCAAGTCTGCAACAAGCAGCACACTGGTAGGCACCCAGGAAAGATCTAAACTTGTACTCAAACTTCCAAGCAATCTTCCTACTCCTAAGCTCGTAGGCTACTAACCTTCCTTCAACTATCTGATGCATAAACAACTACCCAAGCATCCTATAAATACTGATTCCCAGCCACAAGTCAGCTGATGAAATAATAAACCCTCACAATAAATATTTAATGCTAAAACATCAGACGGCTCTCACATAGCCTTACAAAATAAATAAACTCTCAAAGATGGCCCCAACGGTCTTCAGACCCGCATAGAAGAATGAAACATGCTAGATCTAGGTCCCCACACATCCAATGGTCAATCCATAACTTGAGGAGCATAACCCAAATCAATGGAACCAGTCGGCCAAGACGATCCAACAAAAAAATCCATTCGGTAAGAAAGAAAACTGAGCGACGGAGGAAATAACCGAGCACTAGTTGACCGACCACGCCAAGCATGACTAAGGAATGCAGTTATCACCAAGTGCTAGTGAACTGACGCATTCAATCACTGAGTGTTCTTCAGAGATCGAGCACCTCGGTAACCACATAAACCAAGCAACTAGTCTCTCAAACCGAGAAAGAAATCCACCAAACGAAGATCAAAACTACCAATCTACCTTCAAAGACACATATTTTTGGTTGATACAAGATTTCCAAGAATCCTAGGATGCTCCTACGTCAAACACCCTAGGTAAGAAAGATTTTCTCATAAGGAAATCAGGAATGCCTCAAGGGAATCAAAATAGGTACGCCAAATTTTTTCCTAACCCATATCTCCTCTTGTCCTTCATCCCAAGTAGTCTTCACCTCATTCAATGTCTCATGCAGAAACTTCTTCTACTTTTCATTGTGCTTATCCCTTCAGTCGGAAACTGATAGCAACCAACTATGACCACTACCAATCACATGAGTGCCTCGGTAAGGTTCATCCCTCCCAGAATCCTCAACCAACTCAGTATCATTTGCATCTCTTTGTGTCATAAATGTCACCATCTACTACACCATCTCTACCAACAAGACCATCTGTTTCTTAATCTCAACAAACTCTTCAGAGATGTCATTCTCCTTCTCCTTCAAACTAGACTTAACAAGAATAGGTTCTTCAACCTTGTGCTCCTGAGGTTTGTCATAAGGACAACACCTGATAAACCCACATCCCTTAACCCCTGTCTTGTGTAAAGGTATCAACTTATGCCAAGCTCCTTCATGCCTAACCACATAAGTGTTAGCACAACCATCAAACAAAACATTTCTGTCAAACTGCCAGGGTCTACTAAGCAATAAATGATAAGCATCCATAGGCAATACATCACACAATATCTCATCATGGTAAGATCCAATCTGAAACTTAACCAAGCATTGTTCTTCAACTCTAACCTTAGAAACATCTTGTATGCAACTAATCTGATAAAGATTAGGATGTTTCCTTCTTTCCAAATTCAATTTACTAACCATTTCATCTGAAACAAACTTCTCAGAACTTCCACCATCAACTATGACATTACATACCTTATCCTTGCACTTACATCTCATTCTGAATAAATTCCTTCTTTGCACTAATTCATGAACACATGCAACTAATCTCCTAGTGATAAGTGTCTCACCTTTTTCTGCAACATTCACAATATCTTCTTCAGCAATTAGTGAAACTCTCTTCTTAGGACATTGCCAACTTCTATGGCCAGCTTCACCGTAGTTATAACAAGTGCTAGTAAACTCATTCTTCCACCTTCCTCTCTGTCCAACATTCTTAATAACTTGACCACTGCTAGATCCCACATCAGACTTAGGATTCTCTATCACATTAATCTCAGCAACTGCTTCACCAGTTTTTCCACCTCAGTTCCTATTATTTTGTCTTCCTTCATACTTGTTATTCAGCTTCTCTTCAATCTTCAATGCCATCTGATAAGCATCACCGATTGTTGTCATCCGCACAGTAAGTAACTCTTCCTGAATACTAGGTCTCAAACCATAGACATACCTAACAACCTTCTCTTTATCAGCTTCAGAATGACCAATCCTAATTAGGATTATGTAAAACTCATCGGTATACTCCTGTACCAATTTCTTAGTCTGCTTCAAAGCTTGCATCTTCTTAAACATGTCCAATTCATAATCCACCGGAATGAATTGCTTTTTCAACTTGTCAACCATTCGGTTCCACTTAGTGATCTTTTCTTTTCCTCTTCTACCTCTTTCCAACTGAACTTCTATCCACCAAATATTTGCATGACCCTTCAACTTAGTCTTTGCAAATCTAACCCTATCAGGATCTTCTATTTCTTCATACTCAAAGTACTCATCAATCTCATTGATCCAATCAATCAATTCTTCTGGCCTAAGGCTTCCAGCAAATGCAGAAACTTCAATCTTAGGTCTCTTCCCAATCTTAGACATAGCTTTTAGAATTTGATTCTCCTCAAAATCTCTAGCTTCTTCTACAACTTCAAAATGATCTTCCTCAGATTCATCATCACTATCCTCTTTCAAAGGTAGGCTTCTTCTTTCTCAATTCCTCTTGTAAGTCTTTCACTTGTTTCTGCAAGGCCCTAAATTCATCAAAGACTGAATTCTCCAGAAGTTTCTTCTTCCTCTGAGATCTCACGATTTCTCCTCAGAGGCATCTTCAAATCAAGATCTAGATACACAAGATCCATTCGGCTCCAACAGGATTAGACTTTTCTCAAATAGGAACAAACTTCACTCTGATACCACTTGACGCAGTCAAGCCTGGTGGATCCAATTAAGGACTAACCGACCTTGCATCCAAACCAATATGCAGTGGAAATACACAATAACAACAACAGATCTGAAATGAAACTAAAGTCTTTATTCATCAAATTACGGATTACATGCAATGTGTTGGGTTGTAAGGCCTTCCTGGTTACGACCAGATACAAAGCAAGTAACAGTCTACAAGATCTCACAAGATCCAAATCCTTTCCCCAACATCCAGATTCAGCTAGTCCAGGTCTGCAACAGGCAGCACATTGGTAGGCACCCAGGAAAGATCTGAACTTGTACTCAAACTTCCAAGCAATCTTCCTGCTCCTAAGCTCGCATGATACTAACCTTCCTTCAACTATCTGATGCCTAAACAACTACCCAAGCATCCTATAAATACTGATTCCCAGCCACAAGTCGGTTGATGAAACAATAAACCCTTACAATAAATATTTAATGCTAAAACAACAGTTGGTTCTCACATAGCCTTACAAAATAAATAAACTCTCAAAGATGGCCCCAACGATCTTCAAACCCACATAGAATAATGCAACACGCTAGATCCAGGCCCCCACACATCCAACGGTCAATCCATAACTCGAGGAGTGCAACCCAAATCAATGAAACTAGTCGGCCAAGCCGATCCAACAAAACAATCCAATCAATAAGCAAGAACACTGAGCGACGGAGGAAATAACTAAGCACCATTCGACTGACCATGCCAAGCATGACCAAGGAACATAATTATCGTCGAGTGCTAGTGAACCGATGCCTTCAGTCACCGAGCGTTCTTCAGAGACCGAGCACCCCGGTAACCACATAAATCGAGCAACCAGTCTCTCAAACTGAGCAAGAACCCCACCAAACAAAGATCAAAACTAGCAATCTACCTTCAAAGACAAACATATTTTTGGTTGATACAGGATTGCCAAGAATCCTAGGATGCTCCTGCATCAAAATGCATTTAAGGGATTTGCCTATCTTAGTTTGAAAAAATAAAGTGGAAAAGAGAAAAATAAGAAAGGGGGTGGAGTAAATAAAAAATCAAAACAAAACAAAAACGCACATCAAAAACTATATGTGATAGAGTGTGTTGGAAGTCAAAATAAAAAATAAAAAACAAAAGGTGCTTTGCATTAGATTAATGGCATTTGTTAGATTCATTTTAAATCATGATAAATTTTGCATCCATTTAAGAAATTAACCTAAGTTCATTTAAATACATTTTAGTTTGCATTCATTTTTAAATTAAATTCAATCATTTTACTTAAGGTCATCACATTTCATTATTCATTGCATTTCATGGCATGTCATTAAGTTAATTTTAAAACATTGCATTATTTTGCATACATCTAATTTCTTTCATGCATTATGTTTCATTAGGTAACCATATGACCGTAGAAATTGATTTAGTTTGCATCCATTGATTAATCCACATCATTTAATTGCATCAATTCATCATTACTAAGATTGCATTTCATTCATTCTACATCATTGCATTTTTAAGATCATATTGTTAGTACATTGCATTATTTATCTAGGTGCATCCATCAAAAGTCATACATGTAAAACATTGAAGTATATTCAAACTTAGGTCATTTTCATTTACATATAAGATCATCATCATTTCATTCATATAATTAATCATTAAACCATCAAATTTCATAGTTTCATCCATCACATTTTGCATTACATTTATATACCATAAATCCATTACATTTATTATCCATTATGTACATCAATATCATCAAAATAAATTGTATTCATAAGTACCATACATTGCATTAATCATTAAACCATTACATGATCATACAATATTAAACCATGTGACATATGTATCCATCTACTGTAT
This sequence comes from Chamaecyparis obtusa, assembly GCA_027943335.1. Taxonomy (NCBI): domain Eukaryota; kingdom Viridiplantae; phylum Streptophyta; class Pinopsida; order Cupressales; family Cupressaceae; genus Chamaecyparis; species Chamaecyparis obtusa. Next base: position 48,428 of record BSBK01008105.1, on the reverse strand, counting down.
GTCATAGATAAGACAAACATTTGCATCAATGGAATACTAGACATGTGCATTCATATCAGAAACCGCATTTTGAAAAAGCATAGAAATAAAGCATGTAGAGATAAGAATCATATAGATCTACATATCATATAAAGCTCCTAAAAAATGAAGTCCAACACATAATGATGTCATATAAAGTAAATCTAACAACTAAGTATCAAAGTCCATAATATCACCAAAGATCATCAGTATTTGGAAATCAAAGTCCATCAAAGATATCAACAAGTATCAAAGAATAAGTAACATCAATTGATCAAAGAATAATATGAGTCCAATGTCTCGAGATAAAAAAATGAATCATCATATACATCAAAGAATGAGGTATCTTATCTCAAAAATAGGTCAACTACCAGAACCATCAGCACCATCAGGACCACGATCAACATCTAGAGCCCTACTCAAACTAGCTTGTAAACCATGTTGACTCATAGCAACCATGAAGGTCTGCATCATCAAACTCAATTGTGTCACCTGTTGTCTTATCACTGACATCTTAGACTATAAAGAATGAACATCTGAGGCTAATGTTGGTACAGGAGGAGTCTGTACTGGTACCTATGTAGGTGGAGTCTATGGGGAAGCCATAGAAGAAGATAGAATGTAAGTAGACAAAGATTGAATGAAAGCAGAAGAATAGGGAAGAATTGAAGAAGATGGAATAGAAGAAAAAGAGGGAGCCTATACTAGAGGAGCCTGTGGAGGTGTTGTGGACCCTGTCTCTGATCTAACAGTATCTCTGCAACCTGGGTATCCACATCGGCCACAACCTGAGCACCAACCTGTCTGAAAATGTCGACCCTGTGTTGGCCCCATCTGGCCAATCTATCCATGCCAACCCAATGCAGAGCTCTTTCCACACCACCTCTGACTCTGACACAACCACCCCTCATCCAGACACCACCCCTAGGAGGGATAGGCTCAACAACAATCACTGGGATAATGGCCCTACCTCCTCTGTTAGCCCGCCGACCCCATCATCCCCGATGACCTTGTCTCCAACATCCACCACCGTCATCACCATCTCCGTTATCATCATCTGACTCCTCCTTAATGCCTAGCACTCTCTCTGCAGGATCAATGAATCTTGGAAATCGGTTCCAATAAAACCACTTGACGTAATCATCTATCATATCGACATCCACAATATGATCTCTCATACCCACGCAAGGTGGGGCAACTATATCAACTCTTATCGTGATGTCTGATAGTCTATTTGTGGGCCCCATATCGACTTCTCCATTTGTACCCAGACATATAAATCCAATCTCTATAGCATGCCCTAAATCCGGCCATACTGCCATAAAACCCTCTATAAAAAAAATCACTCAATGATCAATGGTGTGCATCCTATCATCCACTGCGACATGCACATGAATGGTAACTTGGCCGCATCCTTAGGCCATGCCTCACATCCAATGTATGGTCACCAAATGACCTGATCAATGTCATCAATAATCCATCTCCAGTAATCTAACTTGCCCAAATGAGCTTGCACCACCATGCCCTCGTACATCCAAGAAAAGGGCCAGCCTGGATTACGATGTCGAATAGAAATGGGACGAGTAACAGGGATGTGCTCCCATGTCCACAGCTATAACGGGATCACCCTAGCAAAAAGAGTCATCCTGCAACGGTATACTACATGATGCAGCTCATGATAAAGTTGAGCAAGCATGTAGGTCCCCCTGTCAAATCTTCATGGCTGCGCAATCATATCCTCTAAGATACAACCCCAACCAATAGAAAAGCCATGACCTCGCCGATCAGGAATGAGAAAGCCGCCAACTAATGCACCCAAGATGATAGGAAGAACAAGAAAGGAAGGGAATTGTGCCCACTGAATGGAATCATCACCAATGGTAGGATCACCAAACACTCGCCTAGAGGTGGTCCCGTCATAGACCTGGTCATAATAATTGAGCTCCCCATGAGTCGAGATGCGCAGGATCTGGTACACATTCTCAGGAGTGATAGTCATCTCCCCCATTGGAAAATGAAAGGTGTTATGGTTAGAGTGCCATCAACCTTCCATAGTTGTGAGAAGACCTCGATTCACGCAGAATTGAGGAAGGACAAGGAGAAAGGACAAATCTTATCTACCAATAACTCGATGCTTAGGACCACTCAAGTCATTGATCATGATAAAAGATAATGGATACAAGCCTCAAACTCTAAGCGATTTAAGCTCGGCCTGCAAAAAGTAAGTTAAACACATCAGAAATGAAAATCATTACATATTGGATCATTTAAAGTCAATCAAACAATCAAAACCTAAATCAAACCACAATCAATTTTCCTAATTCTATTTAGAGAGGACGGAAAATTTATCATCATCCATCATCGAAATCAAGATTGACAATCAAACATTCAATATGACATGACTCAAACTGACATCATACGACTCGCTATCAAATCAAACTTGATACCTAAGCTAATTAACTGATTGATGACACCAGACGGTTCAGAAAATAGACTTAGAAATTTGCACATCTTACCAAAAAGGGTGTACGCGCTATTTAAATGCTTAAAAGCGCTAAAAGACAAAAGTGCAGTTTAAAATGGTAAATACATGAAGAAATTATTGAAAGCACTATTTTAAAGTGTACGCGCTATAGAATTTAGTACGTGCTATAGGAAACCCTTGTATGTGCTGCTAAAATGTTTAAATGCGCAGTCAAATTTGTACGCGCAGCAGAAAAGAGTGAATGTGAATTGTGCCCTAGTTCTACCATTTGTACGCATTATTAAAAGTTGCGGATGCACTGTGGAAAATTGCGGATGCACTAGAGAAAAATTGTATGCACCGCTAAAACTATTGAATGCGCTATTTAATTTGAAAAAATAAAAAAAGAGAGTTTTTCCTGTAAAAATTCAAAAAAATTTAAATTAAATGCATTAAATTGACAAAGTGAGTAGTCGGAGTACATACCAGAGGTCCATAGCCAAGTGGACGCATGTATCGGGGGCCTCACTTGAATCTGTGCTCGCGAATAGAGATCACCATCATCAAAAAGGCAAAAGGACCCAGAGAAAAAAGACAAAAGGAGAGGTAGAAATGAATAGTAAAAAGGACTTTTACCCCTATATATAGCCCATTTTGACCTAAAAAGGGCATCTTTGACCAAAAAATAACCAGGGACCCAAATTTTTCACCCATTCTGCCAAATCAGGGGCATTTGTCATCAAATGATCGTGAATACATTATCGGAAATGAAATCGAAAATCATTATTAATTGACCTAATTCATGCTAATTGATCTAAAACGTCATATTTTTCAACTGCACTCAAATTTCATTTCATTTCCAAGGGGGCATAAAATCGGATAATCAGGATTGATATCATAATAAACGAATTAGGGGCACGACCATCAAATCAAAGTGTAATCTGTTATCAGAAAATTTTTCATTTATCAATTGAAAGGGGCATCAAACATCAAATCATATCAAATCAGACATCATAACAGGAAACTTAAAATCAAAATGACCATCAAGGATTTCAAATCAATCAGAACTACATTAGTTTTATCATTAGAATCTGTATCTTTTATCACATCAAATCATACATTAGTTGATCAGGACTTCACATTAGAAATGATCAGGGCATTCTTTGAGCCAATACGCTTCATGCATCAATTCAAAGAGGGGCATTTGTAATCACCTGAAAATGGACAAGAACAATTAAGTGACAAATCAAGGCAAAAATCAAAGCAATTAAATCAAATCAAGCTAAAATTAAAGAGAAATTGCAATCAAGCCATAATTTAAATTTAATTAAAAAAGAAAAGCCATAAAATCAATTAAAATTGATTAAATCATGATAAATAAATTAATTATGCAATTAATTAATTAATTACATAGTTCATTTAAATCAAATCAACTCACTCAAGGGGTACACATGACTAAACATATTAATTAAATTCAATTAAATAAATCCTATTTTATCTCAACTATCAAATGGGAGGAAAATGCATCAACCAATAGGATTTGAGAACCAAGCTCGCATGGATCAATATCACATTGAATCTCCACCACCCATAGGGAGAGAGAAACTTGTCCACCCATTTTGTCCTCTTGTCCCAAGCTTTGAGGAAAAAATATTTAAATGGTCTCCAAAGGTGGAACCATGGACTTGACCCTAACCTAACCTTGATCAAATTGACTCTACCCCCTACCCTTGCCAAAATCTATAAAAGCAAGGCTAAAATCAATCAATTATCATCCACAATTTCTGAGAAGCATCAAACCTTTTGCAATTTTAAGCTAGAAAGGCAAATCTAGGAGCTAATTAGTCTATTTCTTTTGGAATTAACTTATTTTAGCTTTGATTATCATATTTTCTCATATTAGGATTGTCACTAGTGAGAGCTTGCTGAGAGCTCTTCATTAGCATCCCTAATTAGAGAGCCATAGAGTGCTCATTTGTCTTTTAAATAGCTTAATTGAATTGCTTTTGTGGTAATTTAGTTCTTATTTTGATTTATTTGACAAAGCTAACCCTATGAAGGTACTAATCCTAGTACACACTACCTTATTTAGAAAACTAGCTCCTGGAATCAAGTCCATTTGATGACTAACCTTCCTTACTGGTGGTAATCTATCAGACACATTATCAGATACAACATCTTGAAACTCATTCAACAAATCTACAACTTCTATAGGTACATCTTCTACTTCCTCTTTACCAGCTTTTAAAATTAAAGCAAAACACATATGCTCATGTCTCATACCCTCTAGGAATTTTCTTCCATCAACAAAACTTATTTGTGCATTACTACATACCCTTTATTCTACGTCCTTCAATGGATTTAGCTTATGTTGCACTCCATCCTTTGTCAAGGAATAAGTATTCACATGTCCATCATGTACAACACACCTGTCAAACTACCGCGGCCTACCCAATAACATATGATATGCATCTATAGGTATGATATCACATAGTACCTCATCATGCTATTCCCCAATCTTGAACTTCACTAGACACCATTCATTGACCATGACCTTGTGGTCATCCTGCACCTAGGTGATCCGGTATGGATGTGGGTGTTTTTGCCTCTGGAGCTTTAAATTTCTGACCATCTCTTTTAACACCAAATTGTCAGTTCTTCCACTATCGATAATCACATCATAACACTTATCCTCACACTTGCACCTAGTGAGAAACAAACTCCTCCTTTACTGAGGTTCATTCTCACCACTCAACATGACTCTTCTGTTAACTAGGACTTCTCCTCTTTCAACATCTTTAAAACATGATGATTTGGTATCTTCATCCACATGTGCAACTCTATCTTGGACTTTAGTTCTCCTATCTGTTCTTCCTTGGTGTTGAGGACATTCATATACCCTATGATCTTCTTCTCCATAGTGAAAACATGTTCCACGAAAGCCTCCTCTTCCTGGTCCCCATCCTCGTCCTCTTCCTCTTTGATCTCTATTATTCTGATCATGGGAATGACTGAAATTATTTCCCTTTTGATTTTGACTGCTACTAGCCTCATCCTTCTTTTTCTAATCTTCATTTCAGCCTCCATAAGATCGTCCACTGGATCTTTCACCATGACCTCTTCCGCTTTGCCTGCTCTCAAACTTCTTGTTCAACTTTTCCTCTACTCTTAGGGAAAACTGGTATGCCTCTTCAATACTATTTATTTGGACCAAATTCAACTCCTCCTGAATGCTCAGCCTCAACCCATTGAGGTAATGGGCAACTTTCTCCTTATCATCTTCTACATGGCCTATTCTGATGAGGACTCGATAGAACTCCTTCATTTATTCCTGAACAGATCTTCCTGCTTTCTTCAACCCATGCATTTTCTTCAGTAGATCAAGCTCATAATCAACAAGAATGAATTGTCTCTTTAATTTATCTACCATCTGATCTCGTATTGTGATTTTCTCCTTTCCTCTTCTATTTCACTCCAATTGAATCTCCTTCCACCAGATTTTTGCATGACCCTCAAGTTTGGCTTTCACAAACTTGACCCTATTAGGATCATCGATATCTTCATACTCAAAATATTCTTCTAATTCATTGATCCAGTCGATCAACTCCTCTAGGTTAAGATTTCCTGAAAAATGTAGGAACCTCAATCTTAGGTCTTTTCCCAATCTTGGAAATAGACCAAAAAAGCCTTTCTTCCTCTTGGTTCAAAATTTTGCTTTCCCTTTCCTGATCAAAATTTTCTTCTTCTTTGACTTCATCCTCACTTTTTCTTTTTACTACAAGATTCATTCCTTTGTGAATCTCTTCGTGCAATGCTCGCACTTGTCTTTGGAGGGTTGTAACCTCGGATGATACACCTCTGGCTCTTCTACCATGTTCCCTTCATGGAGGCATTTTCACGCTTATCGCTGAAATTATAAACCATGGTCCTAGCGAAAACTACCTCATAGTCAGTGATCTATCTACACACTCAGGAACTCTTGCTCTGATACCACTTAATGAAGGGTGTTCCCCTTAATACCACAAACACATAACAAAAATAGAGACACAATAGCAATTTGCAAAAATAGAAAATGGGCTTATTATTATCTCTATAAGTGTGGAATTACAAATTTTAAAATTACAATATGCAAAGCCACATGGGCATTTTTCTTACAATGTAATGTAAGACAAAGCCTCGAATAACCACCTAGAATTACCCTAGAAAACACTACAGACCTTCATTATATAGGAAATTTTCCACCACCTAAGAAGGTTACAAAATTTTAGCCATTAAGTCCAACCACCCCTAGAATTATTTTATTTTTCATTTTTATTACATTAGGGTCAGCTCAAAATAATTACAATTTATATTTTTAGGTAGCCCAACTTCTAGAGGCCATAAATTTTTAACCGTAGCTCCATTTGGCTATTATAACCACTTTTTGGAAATGGTAGCTCCTAGTCTACAACAACTAATTTGCATAAGCTCTAGTCAATTGGGGTTCGACCATGTTCCGGAGCCTCTAAGGCCTTCAAAATTGAGCTCAAAGATTTTGTACCCAAAAACCTCAATAAATTCACCAATACAAATGATATGGTGATGAAATTCAACTGACAGACTAATATGACTAAGATGAACCTCCACCTGTGAAATCAGAACATTCTGAGCTCGTATGACCAACTTACTAAAATTAGTAAGTTTCCATAAATAGTAACTTTGTACTGAAAACAACCCTTATTAAAAAGAAAAAAAGAAATTTTTTTTTGGGTGATGCAAGATTTCCCTTACACCCAGGATACTCCTGCATCATGTACATTCTCTAAATCCATGACATTTGCATATATTCGATATTTGACAAGGCACTAAAAAATGCTTCTTTTACTCTAATATTGTACTCAAATTTCCCTATCTCATCAGTAGTAGCATTAGAAATATCTACAAGAGGATTGTAAGTCTTCTTAGAGATCTCCCAATAATATTCTCTGATAAATCTTAGGTGTGTAATCATCTGAACGTTCCATATGGAATAGTTAGTTTCTTCAAATCCCAGACTCTCCTTAAAGGATTCCATCTTGGATGTCCACAAGAAATTAAGCTCCCAAAAGGGTACTTGGCTCTGATACCAATTGTTAGGATCAATGAAGCATACACAAATGATAGGGGGGGTGAATCAGTTATGTCCCAAAACTTAAGACTTTAATCAACTTTCACTCTTTATATCTCAGATCTGAATGATGAACATTAAAGAAGCATCGCAACACATTAAGCAACACATAACACCAAGATTTTTTTATGTGGAAACCTTGTTAGGGGAAAAAATGTGGTGGGGATCAAACCCACAAGATGATTTACTCTTTTAAAATCAGTATACCCTATTAGGAGTATTACAAAGTGGAATGCACATGAGTTTGGGCACACTTCCTAGAGATCACTTATCAAATACAACAAGGTATAAAACCCAAAGGAATTCTCACTACCTTACAATAAATAGATGGACAACAATCCACTGTGGACTAAAATCTACAAATCATGAATTGACTGATAGCATCTTTGTTATGCCAATACAATTCCAATGAAGTACATATTACATCAGATCTTTTCCTCAATTATAGATTTCACTCATACTTCTTCCAAAATATCTCATACACACACATGATCCTCTCTCATGCCTTCACAATTACAAATGATTACATCTTTTTATACATTTCATCAACCTTATAAATAAATAAGGTTGGAATCATCCTTAATAACTCAATTACAAATATTAAATCAAATACAAATCAAACATCAATGTGATCCAAAACATGTCAGCATAGACATAGTAAGGATCCAAATCTTCATCCTTGAACACACTCTAGATCCATAAACAATGCCACAATCCATTGCAACATGCTACACCACCATGTTGGCCAAGAACAATAAGAACACCAACACAACACATGAAAATCACCAAATCCAATCACATAACTCAATGCGATCCAACAACATGAATAGGACATGATCTAGAAACATAAAAAAGAAACCTAAACTTCCATAGAAATGACCAAAACAACCCAGTCTTAGAATTCACCATCATCTTTGCACTATTCACTAAGAACACCAAGCAATGACCTCTATCACTTAAGAAAAATAGCTTTCTAGCATCCAAATCATTAACCACTTGAGTTGAGGACACACATCTATGTCCTAAACTCATCACCAGGTTAGCAACTAGAAATATTGCATAACCAAACTATACCGATCCAAATACTAAAATATTGTCTCTTCCTTAACATCCAATATACCAATCTCTAATCAATCAGCCATAACTCTCTCAAATCACCATGCGAACCTCTATAAATTGACATAGGTAAAATAAAGACATCCCTAAAACCATTTATACATTCGCAACATCTGATCTTCAATATGATATCCATACCAAGAAAATCCTCTCACTAAATATATCAAGAACACTACCACAAATAGTAGGAATATATTGACAATAATGACAAAACATCAATGTCAACAAATATATGTATGATAATCCAAAAATCTCCAACATGTTTATCTTTTTCATAGATTGTTATGATGCTACTAATTTCATTGTGGTTTTGATTCAAATCCATTGTTTTTAAGATTAGTTGTGACATACTGATTTCTTGGTACTTGAAGATATAACAGGGTTTGTGAATAGTTTTTATGGTAATAGGTACATACACAAGTATATTATTTCAATTTTTGGGCATTTGTACTATTTTTTTCCCTCTTTTTCTCCTTTGTCCTTGATGGAAACAAGGGGAGAGGATTTAGTGTTTTGTAGACAAGGACAAAGGGGAAGTTTTTTGCTCATTTCTTTGTTTTTTCCTTGATGCCACAACACTAATTATAGCTCATGTGCATACCCTTGATCCAATTTCTAGTGATTTATATTTGTAGTGATGTATATTTGCAGTGATATTGATCATACTAGTTGATGATACTTGCATGTGCATCATACTTGGTTCACACTTTATGATGCATTCAGAAAAGTAACTTATGATTTCATAAAAGTAACTTGAGTTTCAGTTTAAATATGATATGGATGATGAAAATTTGGTACACAATCTTCTTTTCAAACATGTTTAGATTTGTTCACAATTAATTTACATGTATTGTTGATCTAAATTACAATCTCATTACCTCAATTCACAATCAATTTACACGTCAGTTGACATGAATGGTATTGATGCTTAAGTTGAATCACATGTTTATCCACTATTTATCATTTTATTTCCAAATCACCAAGTATGACTTGGCATTTGAAATTAAGAAGGGATCGTATTTTAATTAAAGGTTTTGGAAAGCCTTTTTTTAGCATTACCTAATGTGAAGGAAGATGCTTAAGTATTTAATTTACATACATTTAGCACCAAAGTTGTACCAATGTCATTGACATTGAAATAAGTTTAGCGACATTAATTATAATGCCTTCATTATTTACATGCTTAAGTGGTATTTAAGTGTTATTGAGCATATTTAATTATTTCTATTAAGAAACCATAATCTTAGGTTCTCGATTTAGGGAACGACCCATGGAGATTCTAAGACAATTTTGAATCATTGTTTGTGATGACCACCATCGATGGTAGATATTGAGCAATTACAATATGGAAATCTTGGGCAGTCAGGTGTTTGGACAGTTTGAAATAGAAGAGGAGAAAGTTGTAACAAATTTCTCTCACAGGTCTCTTCATTCCTCTTTAGTTTTCCTTAGTATTTTTTTCTTTTTTAATCTTGGGTTAGTTTCTTGTTTAATTTTTGTAAAGAAGTTTGATAGGTTTAGGAAATTGTTGTCTATTCCTAAGAGGACCATGTCTATTAAGGGATTGGTATAATGTTTAGAGATCATTTTACTTGTTTTTCTTCATTTGGTAAAGGAAGTCTTATCTATTACAAAGGGTTTTTGTATTATTCTTGTCAATAATATTTTCTTTCATACACATTAAACCCTACCTTGCTTGAGTCAAAATGCTTTGTGGTCATTACTCTATTTTCTTGGTAATCCGAGTTGGAGTTATTCAGTTTTATTCTTCTTCAAGGCTTATAATATGATATAGTTATGCATTGTATAAACTAGTTATGTTCACCTAAGGATTTGTATTGTATTTAGTTAAGTTTTGATGCAGGAGCATCCTAGGGTAGTTGGCAATCATGTATGTTGGAGTGTTTCTGTGTTACTCAATTGTAGCTTTGACCGAGGGGCTCGGTCATTAGAGGGGCTTGGTCATTGAAGGGGCTCAATCATTGAAGGAACTCGGTGAACTTCTGGCACTCGATAGAACCTGTTCTCAGTGATGCTTGTGGTGCTTGGTTGACATGCTTGCTAGGTGATGCCTAGCTAGCTCGGTTGTTTTACTGCCACTCGGTAATTTTGGCTTACTGACTGGAGTTCTTGGAGATTTGGCTGGTCTACTTGATGTATTTAATGTTGGTAGCTTGTGTTGTATTCTCCTATGTGGATCTAGAGGATGACATAGAGAATTAATTATTTGTAAGGCTATTTGAGAGCCGACTGATGTTGCATTTAATATTTTTTTTTTATAGAAGCCGACTTGGCTTAGGAGTTAATTGTTTCTTCCAGCCGACTTGTGGTTGAAGAAATGTATTTAAGGAATGTTTGGGTAGTGTTTAGGGGGTCAATTAGAAAAAGGGATTTGGAAAAGGATAGTAAGTGGATCCTACGAGATCTTGAAGATCAAATTGTTTGTCTGATATTTGTAATAGCAAAGCTAGTGGTTTGCATGCTTGGAGACAAGGAGATTTCTTAGTGGCTTGAGAGCTCAATTTTAGATCTGCCTTAGTGTTTCCACCAGTTGCTAATGTGCTACAGAGCTGGACTAGCTAGAGGATTGCATAATTACTATTGTAATTGATTGTATTTGGCCCTAACCCGAAAGGCCTTACAACTGGGCATGTTGAATGAAATTTTGTTTGTGCATTATCTTGTTGTATTTCTGATGTATTCTTGTTACTAGTGTAGACATCGACTATCCATTATGGGATATCTCAGGTTGCACTACATCAGGTGGTATCAGAGCTTGAAGTTCTTGAGTGTGTAAATCGATCACCGAGTTGAGGCAGTTTACACCAGGACCTTGGGTTGGTGATTTGTTGCCTTTGGTTTTCAAAGATATTGAAGGATGCCTTCGAGAAGATTGGACCCTAGGGTGATTGTAGATCTCTTTGATGTTGTAGAATCAAAGAGTACAGAGAAAGTTAAAGTAGATTTCAGATTTGAGATGAAATTGATAAAGAATGACATGATTGTTGAGATCATGAGGGCTATTGCTGGTATGTCAAGGAATCTTGGTACTAAAGATGGCTCTAAAGAAGCTGCTAAAGACTTTGAAGCTACTTGATCTAGTGGAGATGATTGGAGGGATGTATCTGGTGAAGACAGAACTGGTCGGTTGCATAGATCTGGAGCTCGGTTAAGTACTAGTTACTGAATGGAATTTTCTACTTTCTTTGGTACTTTAGGACCTGAGGACTTGATTGATTGGATTGGTGAGTTAGAAGACTTCTTTGAGCTTAAATAAATTGAAGATCCTCTTAGAGTAACATTGGCACAGACTAAGTTGAAAGGACATGCTACTCTTTGGTGGAAAGAATTGCAAAGAGATAGAGAAGATGAAGGTGAAATGAAGATCAATCGTTGGAGGTTAATGGTGACTAAATTGAAAACTAAGTTCATACCTGTCGACAATAAACTTGAGCTCTTTAAGAAATTGCAGAATATGAAGCAAAAAGATTTGACTATGGAAGACTATACCGAGGAGTTCTATAAGTTGACTATTCGATCTAGACACAGAGAACTTGGTAAGGAAAAGGTAGCTCGGTATGTGAATGGCTTGAGATTCAATATTTAGGATGAGCTTGGTATGCTGAAGATTGATTCGGTTAAGGATGCTTATCCATATGCTCTGAAGGAAGAAGATAAGTTGAAGAGAAGACAACATGGTAATTCCTGAGGGAAGGAGAAGCTAGATCACTTGGTGAAGGATAAACCGACTACTAAAGATGAACTGAAACCTGTTGAACCGAGGAAGAGGACAAGTAGGGTTATCTTTAAGGGTACTTGTTATAATTGTGATGAAGAAGGACATAGATCTTTTGAATATTCGCATAAGAAGATCGGTAATAGCAAGAATGTTGTGGTAAATGAGAACATACTAAATGAACATGAAGTAGAGTCAGAAAACTTGTTGGTTCAAAGAACATTGCTCGGTACTAAGGTAGAACCTTGTCAAAGGAGTAATTTGTTCAGAACTCAGTGCAAGTCAAGAGGTAAACTTTGTGATGTGATTGTGGATAGTGGTAGCACTGATAACCTTGTAGCTAAGGAGATGGTTCAGAAACTTGGTTTGTAGAGAGGGAGACATCCTTATCCTTATAGGATTGGCTGGTTGCAAGATGTTCATGCTCTAGAAGTGAGGGAGCAATGTCTTGTTGATTTTTAGATTGACAAGTATAAGGATCAAGTGTTGTGTGATATTGTGGATATGAGTAGTTATCACATCTTGCTCGATAGACCTTGGGAGTATGATTGCAGGGTTATGCATGATTATGTCAAGAATATATTTACTATTGAGAAGAATGATAGGAAGTTTTCCCCGATGCCTTTTTTGGATACAACACTTGGTAGGAGGAACCTAAGCTTTGAGAGCCGAGATGAGTTGAAGGATTCTGAAAGGATTGGAGATCAGTATGGAGAATAGACCCGTGGATTGTCCATGAAAGACTTGAAAAGATAGAGAAAGCAGAAGTGGAAAAGTGTGCAAGTTGAAGACTCAAAGGACCTGTGTGTGAAGAACCAGTTCGGGGTTTACGTGTTGAATCCCGGAAGATGTTCTTCCAGCCTTTGAGAACATCTTTTTGCACCTAGGGTGTCTGATGCAGGAGCATCCTAGGGTAGTTGGCAATCATGTATGTTGGAGTGTTTCTGT
>BSBK01008105.1:0-30000 GCA_027943335.1 Chamaecyparis obtusa | reverse complement strand
CCCTCTTTGGTTTGGGCCCTCTCCCCTTTGGTATCGCCTCCCACTTTCTCTATATTTTGTCCTATCTCCTTTCTTCACCCAACGGTTACGACAAATATTTTTCAAGAGGAGTTATTTTAAATTACACCTTTCTAAGCCTCTATGCCACATGGTTTCTAACAAGGCTATGAGATTTTTCTTTGCCAGCGTCAATTCCATTTACTTGTTAATGTTTAAGATTTCTAATATCCCCTTTTGTGCACATCGTACAACCATAACATTACATGGGAGTGGATATCTTTACAAATAATTAAAGTTTGTTGTCCATATTTCCACATTTATAGACACGTCATACAGGAAAGTTGTAGCGACAACATCAAAATTGAATAATTTGAAGTTCAATGAAAATAATTAGTATGTCAATAACAGATGCCACAAACAAATGAAAAACTTAAAATAATATAAATAATGACAATATCTCAAACTTATTATTCAACTCTTTCTCAATTTTTTCTTAGCATTTTCTCAAAACAACGATATTAAATAATATATAACAAAAATCCACATAATTAAAAAACAAATAGAGAAAAGCCCTGAAAACCTATTCACTTTTTCTCATTGTAACAATCCATAACACAAAACACAAATTATTTTAATAGCTAACCAATCACAATGAACATTTCAAACAACAAACTAACATTAGACCTAAACTTGTCCAATTGCCCACACATAACACCAACCAAATATTGTCTTTTACATTGCAACACAAAGAAACCAAGAAATTAAGGAAAACAAAAGTATCAACAATTTTGTTCCCTTATTTTTTACAATGAAAATTTAAAAAAAAATAGTAAAGGAATACAAACAGCCACAAAAATACAAAAGAAATTCAATAAAGCCCTAAAATTGAACAAGAATCTAAAATCCTTGTGGTTTTAATTCCATGTGGTTTTAATCGCTCAAAAAAAAGATAAATTCAAGTTTTCTTCGTACCAAAATAACATTTTTACTGTCTATGATCATATTTTGGCTCAAACAAAAATATTACTCAATAAAAAAACAAAAACCCCCATAGCTAAACTAACAACAATTTTTAGTCCATTTTAACAATAGACCAATGATAATCAATAGCTAAATGAAAAACATATCGCAAAACATTTTAACAATGAAGCAATAAAAATAAACAACTTGCTCAATAGAAGACACCACAAACAAACCAAAGCCCTTACTTCGTCCTTGCTCGACTCTTTCTTACCTTTTGTTCAAATCATAAAGCTAAATAACTAATAACAAAAACCAAAAAAAAATTAAAACAAATAGAAGAAATTCGTAACAATGTAGACCAAAGAGCACTTGAACCATTTTAACAATCACCCAATCACAATAATAACTTCAAACAACAAAACAAAAGTCGCAACTAAACAAAAAAATAAAAATAAAAGAAAAAGAATAAAAAACTAGTCATTGTACCTCAACGTCATCCTTTGGCTCTTGGTCAACCCTTGCAATTGAACGGACACCTAAAACCCATGTGGTTTTAGCCACTCTAAGAAAGGTTAATTCAAGTTTTCTTCACACCACAATAACATTTTAGTTCATATAATCATATTCCCGCTCAATAACAAAAATATTACACAATAAAAAACAAAAACCCACATTGCTAAACTAATAACAAATTCTAACTCATTTTGACAATACAACAATGACAATCAATAACTAAATGCAAAACAAGTTGCAAGGCATTTAACAATGAAGCAATGAAAATGAATAGTTTGTAAAATAGAAGATGTCATAGACAAATACAATTCTTTTCTTAGCCCTTGCTCGACTCTTTCTATCCTCTTGCTAAAATGAGTGAGTTAAATAACAAATAACAAAAACCCTCAAAATTTTAAAACAAATAGAAAAAGCAGTAATAATCCAAACCACAGAGTACAAACCATTTTAACATGGAACTGATCACAATGAACACTTCAAACAACAAAAGCAATGCCATAGCCAAACCAAAAAACTAGAGAAAACAAAAAAACCAAACACCATACCTCAACACTGTCCTTCCACTCTTGCTCAACTGTCGCTCCACTCGTTCTCTCTCAAACCTTGTTAAAAAACATTGCAAAACATACAAAACAAAGTAAAATATTCTCATAGAAACAATAGGCAAAATATTCTAAAACATTCCCATTGAAATTATCTCTAACACGCATATTACCTGGAATATTAATTGAAATGCCAGAAATGATGTATTACCTTGTACCTCCACATGTACATATATTACGAACACAACACATGTCAATACTTTTTTTTTCTAATTTTTCATAATTAAAACTAATAAAACCGCCCACAACAATACAAACGACCAATCATGAAAAACAAAAAAACTAGTAAAAATGCTATATATAAAATATAAATATTAAATTTAATACTCTAAGCCCATTTGAGATACCTTACAAATAAAAATTGTAAAAAAAAATATCAAGTGGGCGGTGTTTTCACAATGTACCAAATTATGTGATGGATTCAATTATGTAGCTATTTCAAAATTAGAAATTTAGAAGAACCTGTGTGAAACTATCTCTCATGAACATGAGTTATACACTTAACACTTGTGACATCTAATTGATGCTCACATCTTACTTACAAGAATAAAATATTAACACTTTTCGAAAGGTCATATATCCTAATACTCCTTTCACACAAACATTCTTAACCATGAAATCTCCTTAAAGAATAAACCCATTATAATGATTGAAATTCAATAAGATAAATTGAAACAAATAGACAACCAAACAAAATAAAATATTTTATTTTAAAATGCATATTGTATAACACTAATATATATTTCTAGTAAAGATTTAAAATATCTTAAATCATTAGTTTTATGAAAAGATTCCTACGAATTATTCATGGAGGACCCCATTCATTAGTTTTATATCAACCCTATTGATAAAACCAGCACTGCCTGTGTGCATATTATCATGGTTTCAAATATTCTAATCTTATTTATGCAATAAACAACGTCAGTATTGGTGGGTGTATGAATATTCTAATCTTATCTCTTTAAAGAATCAATCCCCCAAATCTCCTAAAGTCCACTTGCGATAAGGTTTAATCGTAGATTTTAACTCATTCAACTAACCACAGTTAGATGGGTTCTACATACCATTTTGGCCAAAAGAAACCAGAAACCCATCTGCCATTAGAAACCAGTAACTAATTTTAATTAAGATTACTAAGCCAGTGAATCAGATACACTGTCGGAGATGCAATAACATACTTAAAATGAGCTATATTTAACCAATTCATGCCAATACTAGGGCTTATTTTAATGTCATATTTTAATTAAGATTACTAAGCCGGTGAATCAGATACACCTTCAGAGATGCAATAACATACTTAAACTGAGCTATATTTAACCAATCCATGCCAATACTAGGGCTTATTTGAATGTCAGATTTTTAAGACCTGATCATGACATGCCTGTGGAAATATAGATAATAGCTATAAACATAGATATGGTAGATGTTTACCATTTCTTTGATTATCATAAAGACAGGCCCATAGAACATGGGATCTCAGATTCTCCCTCTAGATTCAGATCAAAAGCTGCAATAACCCTCTGGTGGTTGTTATTCTCCTTTGAAGAACTAGTTTTGTTATCAACAATATCCTCTGCAGGGCTGCTCTCCCTCTTCCTCTTCATACATTTTCCAGTCTCAGCACATTGTTGATCTTCAAGTTCATCCCCATGAGATTGTTGTTGCCCTTCATCACCTTGAGATTGAAAAGGATGATCAACATTATTGACCTTGTTAAAATCTTCCCACTGAAATGACGACAACCATGTCTGAGAAATTTTCACTGAATCCCTTTTGTGGGTGTCCTTCATTTCTTTCCTGTACCTTTTCTCTGACTCAATCCTGTCAAGCAGAGCCATGAATTCTTCCACCTCATGTTCTCTTTCTCTAGTCTCAGAATCCTCCATCAGGGAAATGGGTATGAAGTTTTTATCAGTCAGATCACATTTACCAGATAGATAATGAGAAAGGGGCAAAATTAAGGAAATGGGTATTGAGTTTTCATCATTGGCCAAGAGAAAAATGAGAAAAAAACTGGAATCAAGGGCAAGAATTTAAGGTGGGTATTGAAGAGATGAGAATCTAAGGGGATGGGTAATGGTATTCCTCTGTATCAGAAAAATGCAAGTTATATGACCTGCTTCATTCAGTTCAGATTCATCAGATAATGTAATGAGGTAGGGGCAGAATCGATGAAATGGCTATGAAGTTTTTATCATGAGCCAAGAGAAAAAAATGAGAAAAAAATGGAATTAAGGACAATTAGCTAAGGCGGGTAATGGGATTCCTCTATATCAGAAAACGTGCATGATGATGCAAGCTACATTACGTGAGCAGCGGTATCATGCTTTGACCGGCTTAGTGGATAACATGTGGAAAACCCTAAAACTATTGCAGAAAGACAGAGCACGTTACTGGAAAAATGGAGAAAAGAGACATCACATGTTTTGAAAGATTATTTAAGGATTACAGTGATGTTTGCATGATGAAGAATAATAGTCATTTCCGGCAGTGGGAAGGGGTAAACTCGCCCTGTTTGTTTGTGGAATTAGAATTTGGCACAAAACCTTATTATCTCATAATAAGGTTTTGATATTCTGATTTTGTATATTCGGAATATGTTTTGGACTGTTTGGTTGCCCTGGAAGATGGATGAGACAATCCATCTTCTGCGTTTGGTTGCCATTTTCGAAATTAGAATTGGAAGATAGAAATTCCTCTTTATGTGTTTGGTTTGCAATTTCAAATTAGAATTGGAAGATAGAAATTCCTCTTTATGTGTTTGGTTTGCAATTTCAAATTAGAATTGGAAGATAGAAATTCATCTTCTCTGTTTGGTTCTACATTTTGAATTCGAATTCGAATTTAATTTTTAATTTGATATTTTATTATTTTAGTCCATTTGATATTTTATTATTTTAGTCCATTTTTTATGTATAGTTTTTTATATTAATTTATATTTTTATGTACTAAATCATAAATAAAATTTAATATATTTTTTCCAATTCTGTGAACAAAAAACTTAAATAAGTTATTATTTTGGTTCATTCTTTATGTATAGTTTTTTTATATTAATTTATATTTTTATGTAGTAAATCATAAACAAAATTTAATATATTTTTTTCAATATCATAACAAAAAAATAAACAATATTATACATTAACAAAAACAATAAACTTGACTTTAACAAAATTTAATATTTTTTTTCAATACATTAACAAAAAAATAAACAATAGTATACATTAACAAAAACAATATTGAACAGTAAACTTAACTTTTTAAAATAATTTTATATATTATCATAAACAATATTATAACAAAAAATAATAATTATAACATTGCTCATATCACATCAAAATATAAATAAGTTATCTAGTCCACATATATATCTATCTCCAAAAAATTATCAAACTAAGTAGTAAGATGATCAAACTAAATAGAATGATTGTTGCACAAAGAAGACGTCGTAAAAACAAGATTTCGTCTTTAGATGTAGCCTCCGCTTTTGCCATAGTTTTCTCTAGTCTTTTACAATTCTTGCACTCGTCATCTACGACAGGTCTGTGTGTACAATGTACTGATGATGTAGACAACGACTGGGTGTCATTGACCCATCGAAAGTAACCGCATCCAGCTCCATCCTACAATACAAATAAGTTAGTCTCGCTATAATGACTAGTATTTATTATTTGTAAATATTTAAATATTGTGCAATTAACAACCTTATAGAAGTTTTTACATCCCCAAAATTTACGGCCTGGATTCTCCTCTGTCTGTGACTTCCTCAACACACAACGCAATCCATCACCGCAGTCACACATAGGAGCATTCCTCGTAGCCATCAGCACTGTATCAAGCAAAAATTTGTTCATTCATATTAATTTTGTTCACTATAACAACATTGAATATATTTTATGGGTACAAATTAATAAAGTTATGCAAAAAATATAATGACACAACTATAGCATCAGATATAACAATATCCATGAACTGGGTGGTGGTGTGAAAACACATCGTTAAATAAAAAAGCGCAAGTAGATCCACGGTCTGTGCCCTTATGCCCCACTTTTGATGATCAATCATGCATCTCCAAAGTAAACATGATACAAAAACTAAAACTTGTTCATTTTTAAATGGAATACACCAAGGAGTACCATCAGAAATTTTGACTGTTTACAAACATGTACAGTAAACAATCATCAGATAGCTCATTTTTTTATCAACATATGTGGATATTTTTTGCATCGATATTTGAAATACCTTCTTGGTTCGATTGTGTAATAGTTTTGGATCACACTCTGTGATTCATCATCGGGATTGCAATAGATAGTTTGAGACCAAAATGATTGCAATAGATCAAAATGGACTTTACTTTTAGTTATTTTTATCTCTTCCATCCCGATGAAGGATCACAGAGTGTGACTGTAAAATATCTACAAAATCAAATCTAGAAGCTAGTTCAAACATATTTAATATCAGCATATGTGTAGTCTCACTTTATCATATGTGTAGTCTCAAAACTATCCATTTCTATTTCTGTACCTATCACTTCGTTTTTAAAAATGAATAAAAAATGAAAAAAAATTGAAGATGATATAGAGCATTACACAAAGTAGAATAATTTAACTTCATTTCATAATGCAACAATAATAACAAGATGGTTAATACATACAAAATCATGAACAATACAATCATCTACCAAAACACATCTATAAAATCATGTCTGAAGAACTAGAAATGGATAGTTAAGAGACTACACCTTAACAATACATTAAATGAAGCATTCATCATGTGGTACTCCTTCGTGTATTCCACTTAAAAACAAATGCAAGCTAATATGTCTAAAAGCACTCAAAATTCAAAAGATGAGAGAAACAAAGTTTCCTAAAATTGGAGAGAAAAATAAAAAAAATGGAGAGAAAGACAAACACTGTATTAAATTAAGTATAAATTGACAAGCACACTCTGTGAAAGCCAACATAATCACTAGCAACACAAAATAATGGAGAGAAAAATGAGCACTATATAAAATGAAGTATAAAATGACAAGCACACTCTATGAAAGCCAACATAATCACTAGCAACACAAAATAATGGAGAGGAAAACGAGCACTACATAAAATGAAGTATAAAATGACAAGCACACTCTGTGAAAGCCAACATAACCACTAGCAACACAAAATAATCTTGGCATGGATCCAAGGAATTAACACAATAAAAATACCGGCAGGTACTTACTAGTGGCTCCAACATAAATATCCAATGCTTCCATTTCTCATAAAACTATATATTTTACAAGGTCATAATCGGGTTATCATCTTCATATTCCTGTCATCTTAATAATGGAGATGAACAGCAATATCATATTCAGCTTATGATACTGAATATGATACTACTTGTATATTAAATATGATACTACTTATGATACTGAATATGATACTGCTTATGATACTGAATATTCAGTATCATAAGCAGTATCATATTCAGCTTATGATACTGAATATGATACTGCTTATGATACTGAATATGATACTGAATATTCAGTAGCATATTCAACAATCAAATTCATGAATAGTAGTATTAGATTCGGTATCATATTCAACAATCATATTCATGAACAACAGTAACATATTTAGTATCATATTTAGCAATCATGATCATGGACAACACTATCATATTCAGCAATCATATTCATGAACAGTAGTATCATATTCAGCTTATGATACTGAATATGACTCTGCTTATGATACTGAATATGATACTAAATATTTAGTATCATATTCATGAACAGCAGTATCATATTCAGTATCATATTCAGCAATCATATTCATGAACAACAGTATCATATTCAGTATCATATTCAGCAATTGCATTTAAATTAAAATATTCAAATAATCATTTTGTGACAATATGAGCATATAATAGTAAAAAATCTCTTGGCATTTGTAATATGGGTTTTTGTAATAAAGTTCTCTGCATAAAGTTCTTTTTTCTGCTCTGTTAAAACTGAATATGATACTGCTTATGATACTGAATATTCAGTATCATAAGCAGTATCATATTCAGTATCACATTCAGCTTATGATACTACTGTTCATTTTTTGAATGTTATTTGTGAATGGTAGAAGAAACCCTGTTCTTGGCACGACAACAATGTTGTTTTCCTCTTTTTTCTGCTCTGTTAAAACTGATTATGATACTGTTTATGATACTGAATATGATACTGCTTATGATACTGAATATTTAGTATCATAAGCAGTATCATATTCATGAACAGCAGTATCATATTCAGCAATCATATTCATGAACAGCAGTATCATATTCAGTATCATATTCAGCAATCATGATCATGGACAACACTATCATATTCACTATCATGTTCAGCAAAAATTGAATTAAAGTTGGCATAAACATATATTCAGATTTCATGTCATATTCATATTCAGATTTCATGTTATATTCATAATGAACAGCAGTATCATGTCATTTTTTTAGCCTTTTATAGGCTTCCAACTCATTTACAATTTTTTAAAATAACTATAAACCACCATATGTGGCTACAATCCAGTTGCTTCTCTCCTCCTTGGTCATCAATAAGAACCATTTGGCTCTTTCACGTTGACCCAAAAAGGTTTCGTAGACCTTGAGGAATACACCTCTACTCAATCCGGGCATGGATTTGAGAGCATTATAGGCATATGTCAAAGCAATCTCATGACTAGATTCATCAATTTTAACAAGCTGAATATTGTTCATGCCCTCTTTTATTTTTTTCATTGTTTCGGACATGGAATTCAATGAAGCAGTCATACTTGCCTTCTTCCTCTTTCCCACCTTTCTGCCTGATGAACTAGGAGTCCCTCTAATACTTGTTGGAGTGGAATGAGTGGAATTATAAGGCTCGTCATCCCAATCAATAGTACTATCAAGATGTACAGCATCCTATTCATCATTCACATCGAATGACTCTTCCAAAGGGTTCCCTTCTTCAAACTCAAGGGCCGTGGTAGCTGCATTTCCTTCAGCCATGTCATTACCAACTATTACACCCAATTCAGTGAAGTACTGAAAGGGCTGCCTCTTATACATTCTTGCGTTTTTGAACTCTCTTCACTGCATGTTGGCATAAATAAATGGATTAGGTTCTTTGTCTTTCATTATTAACTTTTAAAAAAGGCAATATTATTTCCATCAAAATTGTAGAGAGATTACCCTACCTTGAGAAGCTCTTCCCACACGCTGTCCTCAACATCCATGGACTGAGTAGCCTCGTTCCAAGCTAAACCGCTTGTATTCCGAAGCTCCTTCATGACTCTATATGCAAGCTTCCAAGTTTTCAACTTGTTTTTGAAGTTTTCCTTGGATAGGATGAGGTTCAAATCAGCATTGAACCGCCTCTCAATTGCAGTCCACGCTTCTTTTTTGAAGCCTCCATCACATTTTCTTCCTAGTTGTACTTGCTCAAGGAGCAAGTCTATAAGCTTTCGTTCCATGTCCTTTGACCACATAATCTTCTTCGACAAAGAAGATATCTGGCTGGTGTTAGTATTCTCATTCATGTTCATCAATGATTCTGTGTTAGCCATGCTGTGTACACAAATTGTTGTTAATCAAAGTAGCTTCATACATCAGTTTGATATATGAAAAAGGATAAGAAAAAGGAAACCATCATGTATATCAAATTGTTGTTAATCAAAGTAGCTTCATACATCAGTTTGATATATGAAAAAGGACAAGAAAAAGGAAACCATCATGTATATCAAAGTATCTTCATACATCAATTTACTCAAATAAAACACATTAACCATTACAAGTCCAATACTTGCAAATAAAAAGACAAGAAAAAGGTAACCATCAGGTAGTGTTGAGCCATACAAGGACAACTATTGTCGGGATCTATACTGTTCCCACATTCTACTTGCTATATCATTTCGAAACTGTGCCCACCGGTCTCTATCATTCTGAGACAACCCATATGTCTCTAGCACTGGTACATCTACCCCATCACAATCATCTTCCTCTTCAATGTCAATTTCTGGTGGAATGTCATCCTCTACCGTAATGTAGTTGTGTAGTATGCAACATGCTAATACAATATGGGCTTGTGTCATGATAGGATAAGATGTGGCATGCCTCAGGATTGGAAAACGCTGCTTGAGAATACCAAATGTATGCTCTATTGAGTTTCTAAGAGAGGAGTGTCGATGGTTGAACAACTCTTCTTTTGAGTTTATTGGATTTTCTCTTGAAAACTCTTTCAGGTGGTAGCGTGTACACCGATAAGGAGCAAGAAATCCAGGTGCATTGGGATATCCAGCATCCACTAGAAAATATTTTCCTACATAAATAAAGTATATTATTAATATGTAAAACGTGAAAATATTTTCCTACATAAATAAAGCATATTATTAAACTATGATTTGGCTTACCCGGGGGAACAACAAGAGGACCTACTCCTGACAGAGCTGAAGCTAGAACACGACTATCTGTGGCAGACCCTTCCCAACCAGCAAGGCAGTACTGAAACTTATGATCGAAGGAACACACACCCATAACATTTTGCGACAGGTTGCCTTTTCTATCACGATATTTACCCTGCATGTCGACATCGATGGTGACTGGTATATGGGTTCCATCGATAGCTCCAACACAATCCTATACGATATGATACAATCATCAATTCTAAGGTCAACCACTCCTCAATGATAAAAACTTGTACAAGAAAAATGTAACAACACAACAATTACCTTGAAGAATGGATCAAAGCGTTCGTTCCCACTAATTTCAGGAGGAGTGTTTGGACTAGGTGGCAGAAAGAAATCCTTGTGGAGTCCTAAGATAGCCCTCAACACCTTGTGGAAGTATCGGCTAATTGTCTCTCTTGAGTGGCCAAAGTTGTGGGCAATCTTGCGGTTCCTCAAATTGTGGCCAACAGTGTGGAGGAACATCACAAGTTGTTCTTCTAATGTCAAGTGTATCGTATCTTTCAAGGATCCATTCACCCTTAGGATAGTAGCTAGACGAAAGAAGGCTCCCCTACTCATGCGAATCTGATCATGACAATCCACGTCATTGGAATGAATAACCCTTCTATAGAAATTATTTCCTTTTCTATATCGTTTACCCCTATCTGCATTAGATTCTAGGGCCGCCACTACTGTGGCTGCGGCAACACAAGCAATCAGAGCTGTGAGAAGCTGAGAAAATTTGGTCCGCACAACTACCCATTGTAGAACGTCAATATTCTTAATAGGATCCATCAATGGCCTGAAAACATAGGTACATATATATACAATTAGATAGATAAATAGTTACATAGATACATACCTACATACATAGATATATAGGGTGAGATAGTTCATACATATAAACAATTAGATAGATAAATACATACATAGATACATAGAAACATACCCACATACATAGAAAAGCCTCATTCTTTTCTTAAGATATCATAGCAAGATCAAGAGATATACGAAAACTTGAATCAAAATGACATTATCGACCCTAACAACCAACTAATATGATAATGAATATGATATTGCTGTTCATGAATATGATACTGCTGTTCATGAATATGATACTGAATATGATACTGCTGTCCATGAATATGATACTGAATATGAACATGCTTATGATACTGAATATGATATTGAATATGATACTCTTGTATGATACTGTTGTTCATGAATATGATACTGAATATGAACATGCTTATGATACTGAATATGATAATGAATATGATACTGTTGTATGATATTGAATATGATACTGCTGTATGATACTGGATATGGTACTGCTATTCATGAATATGATTGCTGAATATTATCATCTCAAAAATTGAATATGGGCCGAAAATGAGAATATCCATCTTCCAGCCGAAGAGGTGGAATTTGTTTTGATAACCCAGTTTTGGTATTTTATAAACCCAATTTGATTCTCGGTCGGGTCCGCAATCTTCCTGTTATATTGTTTCGTGGATACGATATATTGTTTCGTGGATATGACTGTGGATGAGTATGTGATATTGTTATCAAGATTCAACTATGTAGTTTTTTGAGTCAAACTCATTGACCCATGATTCATGACTACTGGTTCAACACGAACCCATGAGAATTAATGAATCTAGGTGATGCTCACAGAGGTGAAGCACCGGGACCTACCGGGAAGTCCCGATGCTTCACCTCTGTGAGCATCACCACTACTCACGAATCATGGGTCAATGAGTTTCACTCAGAAAACTACACAGTTGAGTGGGTGTTCAAACTTAGAGACAGAGCCAAAGCCAATAAGACTCTCATTCAAATGGATGAGATATTTTGCAATGTCTATGATTATTAACAAGAACTTTTGAGCCACATTTAATTCTATTTAAAAGCTTTATCAATAAATAACTGTAGTGAGTAATACTTAGGTTTAATGAGCATTTAAATATAGTAGTGAATAAATATAGATTTTGATTTTAATTTTAAAAGTCTATTTTGAATTTTAATTTAATGACTTTAATTTATATTTCTTAGTTTTTGAAGAACCCTTTTAATACGATAAAAGTGCATTCTCATTTTAGTTCTCTATGGATCTTTTGGAATTAGTAAAATTTATGTTATATTTGGCATGATTGTGGAATGGTTATGGTCTGCTTGTGGTCATGTTCTTGTTATGTTTCTACGGTGCTTATACCGGAATCCATTTCCAAAAAGAGTGTATATGGGCTTATGGTTTGGATAATTGGTTTACCATTTTTGAGCTTAATGAAAGACTACTTGTGATGATATGTGGGTCTTTGGTGCCTGTGTAATAATCATAAGATGGTACATGAGATATATGGGGGCATCCAAGTGGATCCACACTCTTGGTTGTTGACCAATGGAGTGCATGTCGTGAGTAGTGCCAACATTGTGCCTTGTAATATGGATGTCAATGTGGTGTAAACGTGTTGTAAAGTGCCTTGGTATATTCTTGTGGATGGCTCTTGACTGTGTTGTGCATTTCTTGTGATTCGTGGGGTATTGGTGCATTGTGTGTTTGAAGCCTTGTTGCATGCTTGGTTGGGTATGTGTATGTGGACCATATGGTTATCTTCAGAGCATGATGGGAGGGGGCCCGATGGTTTTGTGTGGTCAGGTGGCATGGCCAACTATCGTTGGGAACAAAAGTACAAGTTTTGATCGATCCTAGTGTTATGCAAATATGACCTCGACTTGATGACATTTTTGTATGTTTGCATGTACTCATGCTATGTGACCGAATAATTGTATGTATTATGTAATGATAGTATATTTGTGTTATGGAATAGAGTATTCATCATGATTGTACGTTACATATATTCCTTCCCTGGCGCCAATATATATATATATATATATATATATATATATATATATATATATATATATATATATATATATATATATATATATATATATATATATATATATATATATATATATATATATATATATATATGAATAGACTAGTAATTCAGTATCAGTGTGTATTTAAATATTGTTCGAGTTCATATGTTTTTGTCTTTGATAAAATTTTCAATAGCAAGATGATTACATAAGTGATGAGAATGAGAATAAAAGAATTGACTATAAAAGTGGAGAGCAAAGAGTTGAGTGCACTCAAACTGAAAGTTCAGTTGGGAACACTTTAGTTTCTTGCTGATCATCAAATATGTTGGCCCACTAAGCAAAAGTGTGTATTTAAGAAAAAGACTCCATCACCAAGTTTGTAAAAAATCTTGACAAAAACAAGCCAAGTAATTTAGAAAGAGCCAGGATTGGAAATGTTTGCAACCTTAACTGGAAAGGTAGCCTTATTAGGTTGAACACATAACTTCGACAGATCACTCGTAAAAAGTTTAGTCTTTGTAATAAAGTTACAATTGAGATGAAAGATTAAATTTTTAGGTTGTTTGATCACAGGATCTTACTCTAGTAGGTATAGCCAGGTTTTTACAACTCCTGCAGTTCCAACCTTTCAGGTGAGTAATGAAACTACAACAAAAATTAAAGGCTGCTGATTTGAACTTAAACCTAGTTAAAGATATGTATAATGATAAAGCTCCAGAATTTGTGGATAATATCATTGGCAAATTAATATTTTCCACTGGTGTTTGTCAAGGCTTGGAAAGTAGTTCCATTTGATGCAGATCCTACCAGAATCAAATAGGTAACTACAATCCTAGGAAAATAATTATTCCAGAGTTAGACTGTTGATGGAGGTGAGTGAACATCACATGGGTGAGGCAGTGAGGCATGGGTGCTCTATAATCATGTATGGGTGGACAAGCATTAGACCCTCCCACTACTCATGTTATTGTCACAGGTAATAAGGTCCATTTCCTTAGAGATGTTGATTGTTTTACGAAATGCAGACATTGAATTTATGTTCTACATTAACCCTTCCAATGCAGTGCACGTGGTTGTAGCTGTAGAAATTGTGAACAATGGAATAGGGATGATGGTTAAGGCTACATGTAAGAACATTAAAAGACCCCATATTGTGCATAATAAGAGTTTAACAGGTGAATTTAATTGCATTGCATTAAATCATATACTTATTAAATAAGATGATAAAAAAATTGTGTATGTTCAAGTAGTGAAAGGTTTAAAAAATTAATAACAATTCCCACAAATTGCTAACAAATTCCTAAATATGCTATCAAACAATAACAAACTTTAAAAAAACAACCAATCAAACAAGTCATATGAGTGCAAATGATGAAATATACAACATTTCCCCTTATTAGATCATTGTTTTAAAGTACTAATAAGAGAATCTTGAAAAATTTCAAACTTGACATGTCCAAGAGGCATAGTGACGATATCAGCACATTATTCTCGAGTTGAAAAGAATTGGAGCTGAGTGTTGTTTTGCCGAACATGTTCTTGAATGAAGTGACGGTCAACTTGATATGTTTGGTGATGGTCCATTCATAAAACTTTGGATTATGAACAAGCTTCAGAACACTCTGATTGTCACAATTGAGGATTGTGGATTGATTTTGTGGTACTCCCAATCCTTCTAATATGTGACACAGCCAAACTGCTTCACAAACTCCTACACTTGGTGCATAATATTCTTATTCCATTGAGAAATGAGAAACTATGGCTTGTTTCTTACTTCCCCAAGAAATAGGACCTGAACCCGAGAAGAAAAAAAATGTAGATGTGAAATCCATTAACAGAACCTACATAATCTACATCTACGTATTTTGTCAAGAAGAATTTATCATTCCTTTTATATTCCAAACCATGATTCATGGTGCCTTGGAAATACCTTAGTATCCTCTTTGTTGCTTTCCAAAGGCATATCTTTGGTTCTTGCATGAATCATGAAAGGTAAATAACAATAAAACTAACATCCGCTCTAGTGTATGTCAAGTAAATCAGACCTATGATCATTTGTCAATAGAGAGTTGCATTTACTTAAGGAGATGGATCAGAAACATATAACTTCAATCTTGACTCCATAGGACCTGACATGGATTTGGAATCCATCAATCTGAACTTGTCAAGCAATGTCTTGGCATATCTCCATTGAGATACAAAAATATGGTGATTAGTCTACCGAACCTCTAAGCCTAGACAATTATGATGTAGTGAACAGCGATTATATAATCCTGAATCGAACAACACAGCAATTATGATGTGTTGTTCTACCATTTTTAAATCTGAGTGGCTTAAGGTGTGTAAAAGGGGGAAAACACTATCGGTTTTTATTCTAAAATTTTTTATCTTCCCAAATTAAATTCAGTGCATTTCTTGATTTCATCTGAAACAAATATAAACAGCCAGTCTTTCCCGACTCTTTTTGCTTTGCTTCTATTTAGCTTTGTATGTTGTGGAGCCATTTATTGCGTTGATTCTAAGGGCTCTGCCCTCTCTCAATCAACAAACTTGTATAGCCTTCTATTTTAAAATTCTTTGAGAATGTGAACAATGATTAAAATGCAAAAACTAAAAGCATGTTGACTGTTTGATTGAGTTACAAAAATAAAGTATTAATACCTGAATGTTGCAGACAGATGAGTAACTGTTCAATTTCCAACAGTGATAGTGCAATCAAGATTTTGAAAAATATCATATTAGAATAATTGAAGTTCATCAAAACAGTTCAAAGAGATCATACAATTTTTTAAAGTAACCAAAAATAGCTCAATGGGACTGGAAGCACACCAGTTTACAATAGAAAGATCTAGGAAGAGAAAATGCTGGAGAGGACCAAAAATGGCAAGTGACAAAAACAAAAATAGAATACAGTTGTGGACCACTAACACGTGGTCAAGAAACTAATACAAATATCCAAATAGGAGGAAGAAGATCTCGAATAAGTATAATTTGAGTACAGAATAGAAAAGAAACAAGCCTCATCTAATACCATTTCTATAGCATTATTCATGGGGTTCTATGGTAAATGTGATAACTGGAGATTCCTTGTTTATCTTGACCTAGCACACTCACAAGTAGTTAGGTATTAAATTTGAATGCTTCTAGTAAAAATTGTGTGAATTTCATTGTTGCCATCAAATTTCTAACTTCATAAAATATGGGAAATATACGGTGCATCATGAACTATCAATAAATACATAGAAAATCATATATAATCCAGCACCAGTGAAATGATTTTTTCTATATATATGGGAATTAATATATAACGTATATTTCAAGTATGGGAAATATATGGCTTGTTGATGAGTGATTTTATCATTATACATAATGTTAAATGGAAATAGTTCCAAAGATTTAATGAGATTTGATATGTAGCTGTAGCTTGATTTATCACTGGTTTTTCTCAATCAGTTTCCTTATTTTGACGGCACACAAATTTATTGCCGGTTATCATCGATTTCAAAAATAGCATCAAAAGTGAACTCATGGAATCGTCTTAACAGACATAGCATTTTTAATGACTTCAAGGATCTAACACCAGGCGTATAGGGGTTTATAAATTCTTCTACAAAGTAAATATTATGCAGAGAACTTTACTACAAAAACCCATATTACAAATGCAGAGAAGCAACATTGTCATCGTGCCAAGAACAGGGTTTCTTCTACCATTCACAAATAACATTCAAAAGTTTAAAAATATTATGCAGAGAACTTTATTACAAAAACCCATATTACAAATGCAGAGAAGCAACATTGTCGTCGTGCTAAGAACAGGGTTTCTTCTACCATTCATAGGATGAGTTAGCGTACCTTGAATAACGCAGACCAAGATGAGTTGAAGACAAACCTGCAAGCAACCCAAAAACCCCCTTATTGAAACCCTCGTCTTCCTCTGTTAGCTTTCCTTTGAGAGCTTCGCCAAATCTGAGTAATGTTATTATGAGTATTAAAACTCTTAAAACATTGCTATAATGACGGCCCTAAAGCACAGAACTATCGTACTGCTCGAACATTTCACACACCCCATTCATTACAAACCACAAGTATTTTTAAAGAAAAAAAAAAATTCATTACATTTCGCGAGAACAGAAATGCCTTTCGCAACCAGGAAACCAGCCACAGTCGTATGCACAAATGCCTTTCGCCACAGTCGTATGCACAGACGCCTTTCACCACAGTCGTATCCACGAAACAATAAATTGCCTTCGCCACAGTCGCCTTCACCACAGTCGTATCCACGAAACAATAAATCGCCTTCACCACAGTCGCCTTCGCCACAGTCGTATCCACGAAACAATAAATCGTATCCACGAAACAATATAACAGGAAGATGGCTGACCCGACCGTTCATCAAATTGGGTTTATAAAATGCCAAAATCGAGTTATCAAAACAAATTCCACCTCTTCGGCTGGAAGATGGATATTCTCATTTTTGGCCCATATTCAGGTTTTGAGATGATAACCCGATTATGACTTTTAGGGTTCCAAACAATGGATATGGGTCATAATCGGGTTATCATCCTCATATTCCTGTCATCTTCCGCGAAACAAACGGGGCCTAGCACATTAGAATAATTGAATTTAATGATATGTGGGGTAATTTAAATATTCTCTTTAATGTTTACATCGCTGGGCCATTTTGATGAAATGCTTAGTTTAGTCATATATTAGTGAATGATCAAAATTGAGTTTATATTTGTTATATTTATCTATTATATTTGTGTAGATATCTAGAATTGACAGATGGTCAATTTCTATTATTTTTTAAAAAATTGATTATTTACATTTGATCATTTTTTTCTAGATTTGACGTATATATTAAGTAATATTTCGATTATTCATTAAAATTTCTCTTAAGTCTTGTTATCTCATTCTTTATCTTAACCCATTTTCCCATTTTTCTCTAGGGTCTAGCCCTTACTAATTATTAACCTAGCCCATTTCTCCTTTTACTAAAAAAAAATTAAATAAACATTTTCATTTTATTTTATTGGCTCTTTTATCCACTTTTCGTAACCCATCCTTAATCTCTTGTTATCCCCTAATTATCTCTTGATCCTATGCACATGGGATTGTCAATCATGTAGTGGAGATTCGACCAACTCAAACTCCCCTAAGATCCACTTGTGGGGCAAAAAACTTTCATATACATGACAAGTAGTACCCCACGATATCTAGCCAAAACTTATATTCCTCATTTTTTAATTTTGTCATATTCCCTTAGGAAAATAGGGCAATCGTCCCTTTTTTCATAAATTACAATTTAAAAGTCCTCATATACTTTAAAGTATAGATCAAGAAAAGACTTGTCATTTTTTTTAAAATCCTTCTAAAGTACTTTGTAGTACCCCACTAAATCATATCCCTCCATTACTTCCTATGTCTAACTTCCACTCTTGATCTCTCGATAATCTTGTAGCTACCATCTTTAACTACTTACATTGTGCCACTTGTCTTGGATTCTCTGTGCATGAGAGATGTTGTCAATTTTGAGCCCTTGATCTTCCAAGTTTACCCTAGTCCTTCATTCAATCCTCCAAAATTCTATAAATTGAGGTCTATCATAGCCATTTTCAACAACTTCATAAATGGAAAACTATGTTGCAAAAATTTAGCACATCTAAAATCAGTTGGGTTGAACCACTTTGGAGCGCAAATAGGAGATTAATATATATTGTCATTTGATATCTCATGTCATTGTTGTCCTCTAATCTTGAGTACTTGTACTTTATTATGATATATCAAAGTAAGTTATCTTAGATTGTTCATTTTGTCACTTACTTGCACACAATTTTATTTTATCCTATTTGAGTCTACACTTTTTTTGTGTGATTTAGTTATTTATTAGATCTATGTGTGCATTTACTTCCATAATTCAATTACCAAATAATATATTTACACCTTTTTAAAAATCTTGGATCAATGTTATGCCATATTGAAATTGATTTTGCATCACATAAAATTGACCTTCAAGATTTAAATATTCAAATTTGAAATTTGGAAACTCCCACTCATTTCATTCTCACATTGAGTTGAGTTGGTACATAATTTGTATTATTAGTTACTATTTCTTGGTATTTCAATGAGTTCAATGTGAATTTGTTTTTGATTAAGGAAAACAGATTTTGAAGGGGCCTCGAAACCCTGTACATATTGGTCAAAAAAGATTTTCAAAACAACACACAGAAAAGGATCAGATCATGACCACACCAAGGGTTTTGCAACAGGCTCCCACAACCTGAAGAAAAAATGGTACCAGGAAAAGGAAACTGGGACCCTGACTAGAAACCATTGCTCAAAGGATATTTCAATTTAAATCAGCAGCCCTGAAACTACCAGCGACCAGCAAAGAGCCTGCCAACTAGCAAGATCATTTTTTCCCCTTCTGGGAACGAAGGGACATGTTGAAAGAGGGCATATGTTTTGATATTTTCTTTCCTTTTACAAAAGTCCACCCATCTTCCACATTCTTAGCTAAATCCTACCAAGATAACGAGTCAAGATCTGTGGCACCTAAAGACGGGGCATCAAGAGATTCTCCCTAGATAGGGCCACAAGAATCCAAAGAAGTTGAAACAGGGGATGAGTCTAAAGAAAGTGTTCCAGCATGATCTTACGAAGCATGGTTAGAAGTAGGGACAAGCGCCTCACAACAAACAGAGACCCGAGCAACAGAATCTGAACAAAGCTAAGGTCCAAGGAGGGATGCATCTCTCGGGGGAGAGCCAGAGGCAGGACCAAGAGGCACAGGGGCCTCAGAAGTTTCAAGAGGAGAAGAGACAACCTGAGAAAAGCTTCGAGACATCGAGGTCTTCACAACAGAGTAGTGCTGGGAGGAGGCTCCCTTCCACCAAGAAGTGGGTTTTTTAACCTTTTCCAATCCACATTGGTCCACTAAGTGACCAGTTTTAAAACATCTCCTGCATCTGAAGGGGAGACCTTCATAATCCAGGAATTGGATCCAAGATCCTTTGGGATGTTGTAGCAATATCTTTTCCGGAAGACCCTTAGAGTAATCCAAATCAACTAGAATCCTAGCATAAGTGGAATGAAGGATATCATCAGATTCCTCATCAGCCATCATAAAGTCTCCAAGAGCCTCCCCCACAGCCTCGAACAAAGAGTCAACCCAAAAGTGAAGAGGGAGGTTGGGAAGCCTCACCCAAGTGGGAACCTTTGAGAAAGTCTTTGTAGAAGCATCAAAGTTAGGGTGCCAAGGCTTCACCATGAGCATAAACCTGGTATCCCAACTAAAAAAGTGATCACAAAGGATCAGTTTCCTGTCAGCTGGATTCTCGAACTTTGCTATGAAAAATCCCCTCGTAAGAGGAAATATGTGAATTGTTTCTGATATAATGGGTTCCCATTGACGGGTAATCCAAGCATGTAGATTTGGGAGGCCCAGCCAAAATCCCTTGAACCTGCAAATGAGACCATGATCCGTGAAAATCGAAGAAGCAACATCAATATCTTTCACAACCTCTTCATCCAAAGGGATGATGAGAGGGTTAGAGATGCGGAGAGGGTTGGCACCTCTGAGACCAGCAGTAGGTATCCGAGAGGTAGCTAGCTTGGGTGAGCATCCAAGAGCGGTAGTATTAGCACTAGGGGATCCCACATCCCCAATTGTCATGGGTTGCAATGGGACCTTAGCACCCCCACAGGACCCAGAGCTATAGGGCCACAAGAAACTGAAGAGCCACTAGGCTTAATAGGCTTCCCCAAAGGAGACTGGCAAGTAGCAAGGGAAGCCAAAGCAGGAGAGGCACAACCATTCGACATGCCAAGAACAATAGAAGCAGGAGCCACAACCGAAGAGCCAACCCTGCATCCCACCGTAGAGCCATCCCTGCAACCTTGAGACCCATCGATAGAAGGAGGCCGAGTAAACGCACGAGAAGTAGACTGGTTCAAAACCTTAGCCACCACGAGAGCCAGAGCAGAAGACAATTTTTTTCAAAAATAATCTTTGACCCTTGGTTGTAAGCACTATAGGCAAGAAGCCCCACTATTTCACCAAGAGTCAAAGTCAAACAACTCTCAATTAAGAACCACAGTAGAGAGTGATCCTGTGGGGACTTGCACCTTGGTTTTAGGCCCTACAGGCAAGAAGCCCCACCATTTCACCAAAGGGACAAACCCATTCAATGTGAATTTGTTTATCATTGATTATCATTCACATATCATTTGTACTTCAAAGAGAAAAAATAACTCTAGGATATTTCAATTTAGAGCACAAGGAACACAGATTCTACATTAGCATCATATGATATTTGCATGACTAACTAGAGTGGTAGTTTTTATCATTTTTTGTGACTATAAAGGTGATCTAATCAAAGGGACAACTTATCAAAACTTAGCCCTTGCATTCATTGATTTGACCAAGGTATCTTTAAATGAAAATAAATCTTAATAGTTAGAAAAAAGAAAACTCTTGGGGAAATAGGTTGCATTTATCTACTATTTATAACTTTATTTTCTCATTTTACAAGTTAGGGTCATGCCAAAGGTAGGGTCTATGACACTAGAGGCTAGTTTTATAGAAAATAAGGTTGATTCTCCAAATTATGAGAGCAACCTAGTTTAGAAATTATTGCTTTGGTTTCAATTTTGATTTTGAGTAATGGTTCAAAAATTATGATTAAAATAATTGATGACTATCTTTTACTCATTGGAATTAGTTATGAGTTAAATTATTTTTTTTTAGTAAAAGGTCGAAGCCGATAGATTTTATTAATAAAATATATAAAATTTACACCTTCATTTAGTGTGGGCACTAGTAGGAAAGAATGGAGGAAAGAAAACCTTTGATCTAGCCCAGATCTTGTAAAAGATCAGAAAAGAAACAAAAAGTTCTACATCTATATTCTCTTTCCAAAGCGAGTTGTGACCTAATGGTCTTCTTTACATGTGTTAGTAAATAAATTTGTCTTTTCTATTCTTGATCTTAATTTTCTCTATCACCCTTTACGAAATTTCAAATCTTTACTAACAAATGAATTAAACTTCAAATGTTTAATTCTTTGAATTGTGGTACAGCTCCCAATAATATCTTCAATGAATATATTTTACCAAACCATGCATGACTACAAATATTTAACTTTTAACTAGAAAGTTACTAAGGCTATGAGCAATCTTTCATCAATATGATTCGATCACTTATGATCAATAACAAGATATCACTATAAAGCTCACAGGTTTGAACTAACAAAAACCATAGCTTTAAACTTTAATCTAATTCTGATTAACAAAATAAAATAACACAACTTAATCCATGAAAAGATTTCATCCACTGAATAATACTCCAACAGAAGCCCACTCATAAACATAAACCAACAGATTTATATCAAATAAGTTTTTTTCATTCACTGGTAGAAAAGTCTTTTCAAATCAAGTTTTGCAAGAAACTTTAACTCTAAGCTATACTATTCTATTACTTTCTTCAAGAAACTAACTCACTCCTTTTGAAATTTTTTCCTGGCCTTATATAGCCATCTAGTACAACTTATCAAAAATTATGAATGTCAATGAAACTCCTAGAGTTTCGGATAAAACATAACTACTTTGCATGAAAACTGGAAAGGAACTGAAAACTAACACCCTAAGCAAATGATTTCCAAGGAAATCCGCTATCTTCGGCTGAGCTGGATGATCAGGATTTAGTTCGGTGAGGCCCTAGATGTGTGTGCTTGCTTCCACTCCTCATGTGCCACGAATGCACCAATTATCGTGGCATGTTATGGCAAACCAACGAGAGTGATCCGCTGTGCAAGTACCTTCCTGTCTTTGCAAATTTGTCCTAGGCTTGCCTTGTGAGACTCCAGGTGATCCACACAAGTGATGAGCATAGCTTTAGTATTCACCACGGAAGTCAGATCTTCTGTTGTTAGTTCTTTACTATCTCTGATCATAGCTATCCCCACTTCCCATTCCTGAGTTATTTTGTTTGCCTTCTTCACGTTCTGAGTTTCCTCATCAATCAATACAATGTTTAAACATTTCAGGTCTTTTTTCATGATATCAATAAGGCCTTTTAAATTAGTTAGGAGATGGGTTGCTCCATCACAGCTATCCTTGATGATTGAGTTCCTCCATTCTATACTTTTCACAGCAATGTATAGGACCTCTTCATTTAAACCTGGAACCGGTTTTTCTGCAAGAAATGTCATCATGCCATAATAGCTAATCTCTGTAAGTTGATCAGCAATGCCACCCCATTTCTTCCTCTCTTTCCTCCACTTTGATAATTTAGCCAGCAGTTCTAAAATAACCTGTGTGACATTCCCGTGAGTTTCAATTAGCTGAGTGACATAATTTCCCCCTCGCTACATCATGCTCACAATCCATTTGTTGCAGACTTTAGCAATCATTTTATTCCGCTGAAATTGATCCAATGTTTTATGAACTTCAAATGAGTGGGGGTCAAAAGTATGAGGAATTTGAGTAAGGGGAAGTGGGCTAGGTTCTTGAATAGCTTGAATGAATTCTGATAGTTTCTGTATCATCACCTTCAAATCTTTTTTATCCTTCTCATCTTTAAAAGTCCTATGCAAAATCTTTCTTGTGGAAGTTTCTAAGTGTTTAGCATCTGCAGCCCTACTGGCAATCCCAAGATCTATTTTCTCCAT
Source organism: Chamaecyparis obtusa (assembly GCA_027943335.1). Taxonomy (NCBI): domain Eukaryota; kingdom Viridiplantae; phylum Streptophyta; class Pinopsida; order Cupressales; family Cupressaceae; genus Chamaecyparis; species Chamaecyparis obtusa. The sequence continues at coordinate 5,919 of BSBK01008105.1, read as the reverse complement.
GATATAGTCATCAACTATAGCCTCTAAAACATTCTTGTCAGTTTTGGGCAAAGCCCTTTCCACTCTCCATCTCCCAGTCTTTTCATCTACTTCAATCATGGACTCCATCTTGATTCTTTTGGGTTTCACAGAAGCCCCCAAACATTTGCTCACCATGTCTTCCACAGGAAGAGTAATTGGTAAAACATTCCGTTTCTTATTTGAAATAGAAGTCCCTAACCAACTAAGGGCTGGGGAGGGTGTCTGCAAAGCATCATTTGTTATACTTGCCGGAAGCTTTTCTAAAGCTACCTTATCATGTGCCAGGGTCATCATTTCCTCCTCAACATTACTCAAATCAACTTGCTCGGCCATGTGGGAATCCATACCTTTAAGGTCTATTACTTCACTATCCTTCACAACCTCATCGGCTTCCTTGTCAACCTTCCTTCTTGGGGTTCTTCTTACTGATGAGGAAACAGGAGTAACTTTAATTGCTGGATTAACAGGGGAACTTTTCTTAGACCTAGTACCTACAAAGGAAACAACTTTATCAGTAGTGGTCGTGGGGTTATCAGTAGCATTTTTAGCATGAGCAGCTCTTCTAGGATTGTCTTTTTGAAGGAGGGGCTCTTTTACTATTAATCCATTTCTCAGTTCTTTTTACTACACTGAGAGTCTTAATTGTTAAACTTTCCCTTTCCTCAACACTCCAATCAATTTTAGGAAGTGGAGTGCCTCTGACCCTAGTTTCAAACTGGTCATCAATGATTTTGGTACCATCATCTTCGTCTATGGCAGAAACATCAACCTGAATATTAAATGCAATAATTTGCCCCAGAGTGAATCTAGACCACATTCTTCTCCGCACTTCAAAATCATCATCGCAACCTTCCCAGTAATCTTCCATTTGTGAGATATGCTGAAACTCGGAAGGCAAACTGAAGTGTTTAGTTGCAAAACCTCTGCTATCGAAGTCTTTCCTCAATGAAAATGTTTTCATATTCAACTTTCTAAGTTCATGCTCTAGGTTTAGTGCATCAGAAGATGTTTTACATGTAAAATATCCCAATTCAACTGGGAAACAAGACTTAGCTCTACCTTTTCTCTCCTTGACTCCTTTATGCACATAAGCTAATTGACGGGATACCTCAGCAATTACCAGGCTATCAAAAGCATAACGGGGTAATTTAAATGGTTCTCCTTCAAAACCACCTACTCTCAAGTATGTAAATCTCCTAAATTGAATGAAGAAACTTCCATAAATATTCACAAAAGACTTGGCTTCCTTAGACATTCGCTGTTCAGTATTCCCTTGGAGCTCATGTGTCAATTTCTCGAAAAACACACCATTTACTTTAAGGAAATTGACCATATAAAATTCCCTTTGAAGGTGAGGGTAATAATCATAGATTTTCATATTGGGAACAGGTTGTTCATGGAATAAACCCTTCCATTCACAGGTGCAGGCTAAAATATAGAACAAATATGAGGACATATAGAAGCCGCTATCGGTAAGGAAATTAGCCAATTGGTGGTTGATTTCATCTACTATTGTCTCAGCCCAATCTATGTGTCGTTCTCCGCCCAAAGTCACTTGAATATAAAAATACATCCAATCATGCCAGTAATATGCATGCTGGTTTCCCTTAATCCTATTCAACATGATAACCAAGTCTACCACCCCAGGTTTAAAATGATCTATAGTCAATGGCTTTGGAAGCTGAGACCCTCCTTTCTGAGCCTTCTGGAGCCAATACTGAGTGATCTCATTTCTGTACACTTGTCTCTTAGTAGCAAAAACTAAATAAGAAGAAGGTATGTTCCAACCCTCATATGGGTCTTTCTCTGGGATTCCTAGGGATTTTTGCACTACTTCCCTAGTTATGAAAACAAGTGGGCTCTCATCAATTTTCCTTATGCACTTCTCCTCAAAACTATATCTCTTGGAACATTCCACAATTAATTCACGACAAGGAGCTACTATAGGAAATGCGGCTGCATCAGTTAAGCCACTCTGGATAGCTTTGTCTAGCATGGAGCCTGGGATAGGTTCCTTAATGTGGGCTATAATATCTTGTAGAGCTCCGGTTTTGATATGGGTATCTTCACAATTAGGCAGGGAACATAATAACAGGGAAGTATTTCTGAAATTGGGCATGGGGTCCTTCATCTTAGGCTTTCAAATTTAGAAATTTTAATAGGAGAAAATAGCAAGCTGACATAGAAATGCACCTTAAAGTAATACTGCAATGAAGGATGAAGCTAGCAAAAGGGCTCACCTGGTTTTATGCGAATGACAGAGCTCTGAGATGAGAGGAGAATACCTTCCCTGATAGCTACAGCATGAAATCTTCTTAGCATTATGAGAAAATATGGCTGGACTCTTGATATTTATTGCAAGTAGTTTACAAATCTCTGAGAGATTCGGCGCAAGCTAAAATAATGATGCACAACTTTTGAATTAATGATTATTGAATGTCTCGCGGCATATGTATCATTAATTATTGTACTTTCCCCTTACTTGAAATGACAATTTAAAGTCACATCAATTAATCACACACTTTCAACATGCACAGATAACATAATGAAGTACCAGCTGTCACATGTGTCATGTCATTTTTACTTTTTCAAATTATGGGGCAACATTGAACTCCGAACCTAGAATTATGAGAGTTCACAATTCAAGTTCAACATACATGATGAGGGACTATTCATTGGTACGATTTAATCAAAATAAAAGGGCAAAAGTTAAGCCATAAAGGAAAATAGCGAAGAGCTTTGCGAGACAATAAAGACCATTGAACTCGAAAGTTTGAACCAAACTTAGTTCAATATTCACAGTTCAAGAGATAAGCGCGCGATGCAAAGTGGAAATGTTGTTAGACTTGCCAATGAAAATGAAACCATACCGACGAATGTTATTGAACGTTGAACATTGAACTACTTGAGTTCGATGGTTCAAGTTCAACCGACAAGGTGTTTGTGCAAAGGTAAACAAAAATAAATAACACCTTATAAAATTCTAGGGTGATTTTGGGAAAAGGAAGCCTACAATAATTACACAAAATTTGTAGGTAACAACATGAATATCTAATCTTCAAACATTGGATTTTAGAATTCTAAACCTCTCTAATTACATACATCTAATGATACTAAGACCAGATATAAGCATTGAGGCCAGTTTATGAGCCCTAATATGTTCATAAAATCAGACTTCTAAATTTTATGTTTCTCTTGTTGTTGATCCAGTCAACACTCAATGTTGAATTCCTTCATTTACTCTTTCTCTTACACTCAGCCAAGATCAATGTTAATAGCTCCTAAATATAAATGCAAGTAATATATGAACTACAAAAATAACATCTAAAAACAACTTATAACTAAGAAATGAAAGCTTGGTAACCAAAAGTAAACAGTATGCTGAACCAAGATCTGCAAAGTGATTCTATAATATATATATATATATATATATATGCATTTATTTATATACTTTTTTCCAAAACAAAGAGATCCTTAAACCAAATTGCTTCCTTGTGTAAGAAAGAGATTCATAATGCCTTAATGTTCATAAAAGATCAAGACATATATAAGTAGGCAACTAATTCATATAATTTAATCCATTAGTCTCCCATGCTCAATCCATAAGACTTTGTCTGATTTATGTACTGAAAATAAAACAAAAATAAAACCAAGGACCGCATTCAGATATGTATCTATCTAAGACTATGTGTATGATCGGCTTGCGAAGAAAAACACTTGTATTGTTATGTCTAATACTACCAACATTCACATGCCAATCCTCTTCTAAAGTTATTTTGAAGTATTGAGTATTGTTATACCCGAGATAAGAGCCTTCCCAAAATTGTCCTTACTAACTAAAGCCCTAGAGATCTAAATACTCAAATTTCCATTTCAAAAATAGGAGAAGAAGCGTAATCAGGCTACCGTAGAAACAACAACCCAACACTATGGACAAAGTAAACAAATACTCATAATCTACTCATTGGCAATTTGGCTAAGGGGAAATGATAGGGTTGTCATTAATGGGCAACACATAGACACATTTTGGACATATATGTTTTAGCTAAAGTTTTTATAAGGGTGTTAGGAATAACAGTCCACAAACACAATTGAGAGGGGGGATGAATCAGTTGTGAGACAAATTATTGAATTTTATCTTTAAAAAATAACTACATTAAATAAAATGATAACACAGTAAATGCCAACATATTAACACAATATTTTGTTGTTGAGGAAACCCTATTAAAGGTAAAAACCTTGGTGGGAATTAGCACCCACAAATGATGTACTAAGAGTATAGTATCCCTGTTAAAAGATCTAGCCCTGTTAGGAGCTTATTAAAACATTATAGTACACAGTCCCTGTTAAAGGACATATCATGTTAGGAGTCAAAGAAAATGAAGGCTCACTACCCAAAGAAGGTTATGTCCACCTCTAGAACTCACTATTCGCAACACAAGTGTATATGAAGGAGATACATAATCCTTGTGAACTATATGATTGCAACTGTCTTTGCTTGATCAGTTCCAATGAAGTATAAAATATCCTCTTCTCTACATCCAGTAGATACAAGCTCATAGCTTCCGCAATCCTCTTTTACAATCCTTCCATTCTACTTTTCTTTTCAAAAGAAAATATTTTACATATATATCCTAGATTACAATAAAATGATTTAGGTCAGCCAATTAGGCTTTCCTAATTACAAATAACTAAAAAGCCCTTGTTAAGATACACATGGTATCTATAACAAGTATACAATAATTATATTTCAACAATTAAGGTCCAACATTTGTAATCCATTTTCGCTCTCCATAATACACACTACAACTCTAAAGTTGGCCCCAAATAGGTCTCCTTCAAGACACAGACCACAATTGACATAATCATGCTTCTCACGACTTGCTAAGATCAAGGAAAATTACTTAATATGTTATTTTTCATCCATTAGCTCACATACAATGAATCTACATCTTTTGTAAGGTACACTCAAAACATAGAGACTAGCTCTATCAAATTCCATTGTCATGATCTAGAAACCAGTCTTAACCAGATATTTTGTTACTCAACCAATATAAAATATTACAACATGTGATCTTAGATATAAGATCAAAACACCTCCCTATACACAAACCTATGTTCACTCAATTTGAATCATCCGTACGGTATCCGTACACTATAATAACCAATCTGTTCTCTTCATAGAAACATATGTTGACATTAATGACAAAACATGATGACAATAGAATTAGTAACCAATTTCAACAAAAATCAGCAAGACAATGATGTTTTATAGTGATTAAACATATTAAATGCATCACCAACATCCAACAAAGGGATACTTAGAAAATTGTTTTAGTATGAGGCTGTTTACAGTGAGCAAATATATAGATCTATTTAGTGAGTTTTATTTTTGACAGTTTGAATTTAGCTAGATTCACTACAGATAGTATGGACATCATTTATGATGTGTATGATCACGCTACAAAAGATACTATGTTTTAGTTATGATTTCTATATTTTCCTAAGATACCATGTATATCATAGAAACATGGCAAGTTAAAGTATATCGAGTTTTGGCTAAAAAGTTATTTTTTATTGTAAAATAAAGTTATGAATTAGTTTGGGATGACATCCTAGATGTCCATCTTAACACGACAGAATGAGATATTAAAGTTTTGGTAATATATACTTAAGTTAAAAGTTGACTGGATAAAGAGAAAGGTATAAAGGAAGGCACTTTGTTTAAGCGAGATGGCCAATTGTATTATAATGATATGATTGACATATGTGCACTTTGTATGTTATGTGTAGATTTGAATTTGATAATCAGAGTAGAGAAGGACAGTTGTATGCTTAATTTTATGTGAGCACCTACAAGGACTGATTAAATACTAAAGATATCAACAACAATCAAAT